>CM076578.1:1461204976-1461702073 GCA_034641835.2 Pinus albicaulis | reverse complement strand
TTTAGTCAAACTAATCTTCTCATCAAAGCTTTCAATAAAAAAATAAAGATCCTCACTGGAGATATATATTGAAAATGAATAGAGTTGACCAACAAAGATAGAATTTCATGATATCCTAGTAGTCATTGTAGTACATGCTTAGAGAGTAGCAAAAAATGCAAAACAGGAATACAACTGGAAAATAATGAGAAATGCATTTGACACCCATGAAAATCAGTTTCTCTTTCAGATACAGTGAGCCCTCAAATTTTTTCAATAGTACATGTATTCAGAGAATGATAAATGAATATTTTACAAAACTAGAATATTCCATTTAAATATTGAGGTCTAGGACAAAAGACAATCCCTTTTGGTTAATATGTCATATTCCAACACTTGCTCATGGTTTTCTTGCTTGAATATGCTCTTTTAAGGTTGAGAAGTGCAGAGATTTGTACATAACTCTTCTTTCAGTATTTCCACACTTCTCTGAGCCAAAGATAAGCCCAGCCTAATGTTGCAGCATGTTGCTTGAAGTCATCCTACTTAAGGCATATTACATAAGCTTGGAATTTATCTTCGCTGTTCCTTTTCCATTTTTCTCCCCAGATGTTTGTCTCCCTTTAAAACCAACTACAGAAATCCTAGATGTCAATGCTTGCTCAGTCTTCCATACCTTTGCCTTACCTTTTACATTTTTCTCTCCATTAGTTTGCTTCCTTATGGAATTGACTACAGAAGTTTGTCCAGTCTTCTGAACTTTAGGCCATCCTCCTAAATTTTTGGGGACAAGTGTCTTCTTTTCCTTGGAAACTGTCAAGGGACTTTTTGCCACTTTAGCCTTCTTTGTAGTTGAAATACTTTTATACTTATTTGGTACAGAATTTGACATTCCCTTAGAACCAAGCTTTGATATCAAAGGACGTCCAGTCCTCTGACTTTTAATTCCTTTTGCAGATGATCTCTCTTTAGACTTTGCAGTTTCCTTCCCTTTATTCTGAATCTGTTTTTACTTCACTGCTTCATACCTTCCTTTATTAGTTGTAAGTTCGTCCAAGCTCTCATTTTTTCTTATAGCCTCTTCAATTTAACTTGCTAGAGTGATATCCTTCTTTGTAACCAGGCTTGTCACCTTACCTGCAAACTCAAAAGATCATTATGTCAAAAGGCTAGGGTGAGAACTTAGAAGTGAAAAAAACGACATCAAGACAAAAACAATGGTGCTTCTCTCGATTAATACATTTCCCATCCTTTCTGTTATTGCTTTTCTCTTCCCACCTTACCTAACATTTATTTTCAGAGATGTCCAAAAAACTGAAAATAATAGCAGGGGAAATGAAACAAAACCCAAATTGCAAAATAAATTCCTTGCCTTTAGCTCCCATCCGGGCAGTTCTTCCAATCCGATGAAGGTAATCTATCTAACAAAAAAGCAAAGTAGAAAATCACGATGAGTTTTTAAGCTGCTGGAAAGCATTTGAAGTGATATGTTAACACAGTACGAATGCTTAAAAGACTCATAACTTACTAGAGTAAGCGGGAAATCAAACATAATAACATGATCAACAGCTAAATCAAGCCCTCGAGATGCCAAGTCTGTGCACACTAACGTGGGACACTCACCGTCATCACTCTTAAACTTGTTGAGATTCTCAACTCTGAAAAAAAAAAAAAGCTACAATATTAGATTACAAAGACTTGATATCCAACAAGTATTTTTTAAAATTTGCAATTACAAAGCTTGTAAGCACTCCTCTGCAAAAGTAGATAACCTTCAACAAATGAAAGGAAAATCCATTTGACTGTAACATTACATTTAGTCATATTATAAAGTATGAGGATTCTCAGACAATTCTACTATCTAGGATTTCTATATAAACTTTTATTGAACTGGTAAGGATGCCCATCATGCTTTTCATGAAATGGGCATGTAGCTCAGTGGTAGAGTAGCCCACTAGCCAGGGTCACCATATTTCGTACAATGCACAACTACATAGAATTCCCTGAGATTCCTGACCTTAAACAAGTTAAAACTCAAAACATATGTTGCAACTCCTAGAAGTGACAATCCAAATTCCTCAGCTTTACAACTGACCTCATTGACCTGAAAACAGGCTTAGTTAAGAACCTCAAAAATATAGGTTCAAATAATCAAATGAACAGGACAAATTTATCTCGATAGACTTTTACCCCAGCGGTAATGAACACAGAACAATTTACTGCATCTTCTTGCCCTTCAAGAATTTTTTGGGTATCTTACTAATAACATGTGCATTGACTTGTGTGAAAAGCTTCTGGAATTCATTATAAGCAATATCTGCATATCTGTCTACTTGATCCTCATACTTTTCATATAAAGCAGGAATTTTGAGCAAAATAACAAGACCTGCAAAAAGAATATCCAAAATTATAATCCCTGGCATGTCCATTGCCATGACCTTAACACACAACGAATCCATTCTGAAAATATATTTGGTACTTCTGAAAACAAGGCCCCGGGAAGAGATTGAAAAGAAAGCCTAAATAGACCTAAATTCTCAAATTCTGCAAGTGATAAGACCAAAACATAAGCCTTGGACTATATAACATTGGCTGAAGGAAAATTTTGGAGACCTATAGGAGAGAAAACGATAACTTACTCGTGTACCCAAGTGTGAGGAAGTCAAACCAACCCCCAACAGCCGAGATAAGCCACAGACATACAGCCACCTAAACAAACAACATAATTCAAATTATCAGCCAATCTATAAGGAACTTTGCAAGGATGGATGTCCAATTCATAAGACAAAATCTCTTCATCACCTTGAGGAAAAGATTGGGATATTTTGAAAGGGAAATATCATGTGCTACTGTAAGCAGAAAGTTAATCCGGGAACGTATTGATGAACTGTGCCATTTACCATATCTTCCGATAATTCTAATTTAGGCAGGGGAGGGGGAGGCCGGTATTTATGTAATAAAATTGATATACTTTAGTCCAATCGATCATGTTTTCAATACCCTAATCTATCATGAATTGAAATAAAATGTTATTAAGGCCCGATTCAGGGTATCAGGATACATTCCACTATTGATAATGGGGCCTATACTGTGGGTACAACTCATGAATCCATTAATACTGGTATCAAAACATTATCAAGGTTAACAAATGTGACCTACAAACTTTTAGACCAAACCTGTCACACCCATGTATTGATATCCACAAAAAGGGGTTGATCAAAACCTTAGAGAATAAATATTCACCTGCTTATGAGAGTTGTTGCAGTTGCCCAAACAAACAAGATGGTGACCAAAAGGAAAAGCACATTGGCTACAATTGACAGTAGAGTGTACCCAGATTTCTCAAATAAAATCCATGCCATAGCAGCAACAACAAGGATACCTAGTGATGCATTTCTTCACATCCATAACATCACATCAGCCACTGTCACAGAATCCACCAGCTCATTATCCTTATCAAAACCAATATAAGTTTTGATATGTTTCCACTGTTTCAACATCTACAATATCTATCTATCTATAAAGAGAATTTTACCAATTGATCAAGGGTGTTGACTTTTCAAGATCGTTTTTGTGGTTAACAACTCCGTTATGAATTTATATTTATTATGCACCATCTTGAGAATGTTTGGCCCTGTAACAGATAAGAGATCGCTCCATATAGAATGTTTATTTGTGTTCGTAAATACATTAATTTCTCATCTCAAATTGATTAAGGCATAGCTAATCATACAACTAAATAAACTAAAATAATCAGAAATGGGATCCATAGATGAATCATGATACCTATTCCTCCTCCGAGAATTTCATGAATGCTCTTTTGTTTATTGAAGAGCCGAGATGGGTTCTTTTTATCAATGGGCAATGTGGAGGTTTCCATCTTACCATTGGCAGAATTTTATGACATTATCTAATGAAACAAGGGATACCATCAATATGGGTAGTCACGATTCGAAAACAGAATCGGCGTTTCATACATACTCGACTGAATTACTATGAAAATTTGAAAAAGTACATACCTTACAGATCTAATTTGTTTCCTTTGCCTGGACCAAAATGGTAGACAAGACAAGTTGAATCCGATAGCTTGACAGTAAGATCTCTCACTAAAATTGCTCGGCTTATACTTCAACTGGGAACGAATTTTGGTTGCAGATCGCTCGAATATTAAGAGAAAGGGCGAGCTCCTAGGCAGTTACCATCCCTTTGCTACCCGCGATCCCAAGGTATTTCTCGATGATCCCGAAAAGTTCAAGCCGAGGTGGTTCATCGGCAAGAAGGGGCAGGATCTGCTACGCTTCATGGTCTGGTCCAATGGCCCCGAAACCGAATCCCCGAGCGTTAGCAACAAACAGTGAGCGAGAAAGGATTTTGTGGTCATGATCACTCAGCTCTTCATTGCAGAATTGTTTCTACAATATGATTCCTTCAAAATCGAGGTTTCTACGGTCAGCCAGGGATCCATGTCTTTCACGTCGCTAAAGAAGGCCACTTCTTGAGATTGTATCAGTAGTGTACACTGCATTTTTATTTTGTGTTGGGATCCATGTCGCTAAAGGCCACTTCTTGAGATTGTATCAATAGCGTACACTGCATTTTTCTTTTTTGCTAGGCTTTGTTCAGGGGATTCTCAAATCGCCATGGAAAAACAAAAATATTGTCGTTATGTTGATTTTACCTGGCAATGAAGCGAGTTGAATGAACGCGGGATGAATATTCAAAATTTAAATCGTAAGCGTGCGAGCTGGCGGAGCGGAGGGGAGGTGGCGGAGCGGAGGGGGAGGTGGTAGAGGCAAGGGCGCGGGGTCCACCTCCTACTCGGAAAGCATTGGGGGTCGCCAGAGGGGACAGTCTCGAATTTGTCCTATCACACTCTGTTTTGTCGAACAAAAGACTCCTCCCATGTAAAATGGCATATTGATCTATCAGTTCCAAATCGAGTCTGTCTTTGGATTCCAGATGAACTTGCATGGCTGTGACCAATTGTGATATCCCTTCTAGCACAGTGTACAGATCGTAGGACTTTTAGGCATACCATAACTTTCTTTAAGGTCACAAGCTCTATTTTAAACCTCGTCGTAGTCTAACTAGACTTTTTTTCGTCCTGAAAATTATGGAAATTCTGATAAGATTTTAAGAAAATCCAGCAGCGATTTTTGTAAATCTACGTTATAACTATCAAACTTTAATATTTTGGGTGCCTTAGAGGTTTTTGATGGTGCTGAATCCATTTCCACCATCAAAATCATGATTCAAACACTCTTACTATAATATTTCTTAAAAAAAATTGGCCCGGATTCCGGCCAATTTTAACCGTCCGAACAATTCCTCCTTGTTAGACAATTCCTTAAACCTCTTTCACCAATTCAAATATGATCCCTCTACTTGGAAAGATGTGATTCTTTCCAATTTTCCTATGAGAAAAAATACAATTGGGATTTTTTCTTGTACTATTAAATATACTCTAGAAAAGGTAGAAATATAGTCACATAAATCCAAATTCAATGTAGGACAACCACTTTTGAATGGTTGCTTTATTTTGAAAAAGAGATAGGAATTTCCTACATAATAACACCATGCTTGACCTTTGTTATTCTTTTTATGTATTTTTATTTATTTATTTATTATTTTTGTTTTTAATTTGAATTCAAATTTGGTTTTATTTATTAATTTATTTTAGTTTATTTATTTTCTTTGATGGGGATCAAGAGGGGATCACACGAGAATTTTCTGATGTTTTTATGAGGATGACTCTTTTCTTAAGGGATCTGTCTAGGTCGTTCACAAAAATAGGTGGAAGTGAGGTTTTCATTAAGTGATATAGGTCCTCCATCCACTCCTTCTTACTCTTCTTCTCCTTGTTCTCATTGTTCTCCACTTAACTATTAACTTGCCTTACTTTCTCCGTCAGATTTCTTATGTGCCAAATCTATATTTAAGGATAAAGAAATTGAATCACAATTAACTAAAGCTAAGCTAAACCCTTCATAGCGATGATGCATAAGTTATTTTCCTCTTCCTTCTGAAGGAAAAAAAATAGTTCCTAGTTCCTTCATAACCTAAACGCCACATTCATCCATCCTACTTTGAAACAAAAGTTTATTCCCTTTATTTTGACAATGAAAAAGATTGTTGCGATGTGACAATGTTATGAGGACACTGATTTGTACAATTTAATGTTTCATAAATTGTAATTATACTTGCAATTTACATGAATAAATAAACAATGAAAATATTCCTTGGAAAAACAACTTCAAAGAGGATTTATGGAGCCTTCGCATTTGCCTCGACAAAACTAAAGAAGAGAGAAAATGTGTGACAAATCAAAGTATATGACACCATCTTATTTTTAAATGCAATAAAAGGCTTTCACCATTTTTTTTTTAATTTGGATGGTGCTCAATCTTGATTTTGATATCATATTTATTCTATTACAAACAAGATTTTTTTATATTTAGTGATTTAATTTTTCAAGATGATTTTCCCAAATCTTCTATTCCTTCGATGTACCTTTGCACCTTTAGGGGCAATTACTTGTCATTATTATTCTTTCAAATTTAGGATATTCTCCATATGTTTAGGATGGCTAGAATAATTTATCAAGATATAAATTTTTCATTTGATTCATCTAAGATTTGATTTAAGTCCAACCCCAGTAATCTTGTTTTCCAATTTTTTTCTAATTTTCTATAAAATTTTACTCTAAATTGACTTTCACATTCACTCTTTAACTTAGATGCTTTGACCCTTTATCTTCACATTAAATTTACCCTTTTGTTTCTTAATACTAGAGATGCCAAGTTGGCTAGGCACCACCACACTTTCCCTTCAAGTATCCATCTACTTCTTAATACAAAGGTTACCAAGTTGATTTTTCCCTTAAAGAACAATTCATGTATTTCTAATGATGCCACAATGTTTCCCCTTCAAGTATATGTCTATTTCCTTATACCAAGGGTGCTAAGTCAATTGTGCCCTTCAAAAACTCATCCCATAGTTCCAAGGGTGCCCCAATGCTTTCCCTTCATGTATTTGTGACTAATTAGGAGAACATAGGTATGAAAATGGAGACAATTGTTTACTATTAGGTCACTACTTGTTGTGAGACTAATGGTGACTAAGGATCAAGTGTCTGTCTTCATGTGCACCCCTTAGTGAAACCTTGTGAATGACTAGATCAGCAGTCTAACCCTCACGATATAATGTAACTTCAAGTTTAAGTTTCCTAACCTTCCAACACAAGTCACAACTAATGTTCTAGTGGATGAAGTCATGAATGTTGGCCCTCAGCCCTCCAAATAAAATGCAATCTGCTCCATTCAAGCACATTACCCATATGTGATTATTTCGACATCCACTTATATATATATATATATCACTCAGACATTATTAGTAACATTTGATCATAATGTGTCAATGATAACTAATAGTGAATCCTCAATCTCATCTAATTTCATAACTATCAACATAATCTAGACTAGCAATTGAAATTACAAGTCATAACCTTATGAAAATATACCAGATCATTAATGTCTAATATCCTCAAAAGTCAAGGTAAGACTAAAAGTGTTTGTCTCATAGTAAATGTAATATGAGGCACCACAATGCTAAAAAGTGCAATTTCAAAATGATTAGTGTTACCAAATAATCAAGAATGGATAAATGAGGATGAATTAGGAAATATTTTTAATTCAATAACGATTAAGGAAAGAGAGAATTTTGTATCATTATTATTACGAGTAGGAGGAGGACTATCAAAGATAAAGCTACCTTTGAGTTCTTCCATTTTCATAGAACCTAGCGTATATTCATTCAGGTTATATCAATGAGTTACATAATATTGAGGTATAATGATGATAGTTCTATAGTTGAAGTCATTCTAGCGTTTATTCTAAAATTACTCATTTAAAAGGACTCAATTATATTGGTTATTTAATTGATACCATCAATGAATAACTAGAAAATTTCAAAGTTGGAAATCATTTAAATACCAATCATATTTAGTATGTCTTCTCATATACTATCCATCAACATATTCTCCTCATCTAATACAAACAAAAGTAGGTCAACAAAGAAGAGTTCTTCTAGCTTTTGAATGGATGCAAGTTTTGAAATTTGGCAAGCAACGTATTAATTTCAAAGTATTTGTGGAGGAATTCATGTCCATTGTATATAGTTTGTTTCATAATGAATCTCCTAGCATATTCTCTGACTGTAAAAATAACTTATAGATAAATCTTGTTTATCCCAACTTAAAGGTTGGAGATTGGTATATATGCAATATTATAAACTCCTAAGGGTCTATAGTTCTAAAGTGAAGCCTTTTAAACTCTTATTTTTTTTCACTCATAGAATTTTTGCTTCGGAACTTACCAAATAAAGGTTAAATGTTGATCATATACAATTTGTATCAAAAAGTAAAAATAAAAATAAAAATAAATCCTTTACTAACAGAGGTCATATCCTTCATTGAGAAGCAAACAAATGCTTATGATATTGTCGAAATCATGTTGAAAGTTTTCATTTTTGAGGAAGACGTTGTTTTGTAGTATGGAACTCTTAATGTAATATATGAAATGAGGCTTGTGGTAGGTGCATTATCATCTAATCATTATTTAGATATATAAAATTAAATATTGGTTAATAAAGATTCATAGGTAGATTTTCAAAGAATATTACATGTATCAAAAATAATTATTTCGGGAAAGATAATTATTGAAGTGGAAACCCCACAAAAGGGTGATCAAGAAAGAATTGTAGCATATGATCCTATAGAAGAATAAATATTTGATCCATTAGCAAAAAGGTGAAGATTGAATCAAAATCTCATAATTCAAATTGAGAAGAGAAATTGAAAGTTGAACAATTAAGGAAAGACTGTTTGGCAAAATCAATTATAACTATCGCACGGATTTCATCAACTTCTCAACCCTCTCAAGTAACTAGTAAGATCATAATGGGATGACAGAGTTCTAAGGAAAGACATGTTGTTTAGAAAGAAAAGGACGTGTTTACTAAATTGGGCTTGAGTAAAATAATTGCAAAGAAAGCCAAGGATAAATTGTATTCATAGATCCTCGATGAAGACACTACACCAACAACATTCCTAACCTCTCTTAATTATGATAGAGGTGTTATCCAAATGGATATATTAAAACCAAAGGTTGATCAACTAGAAAATGATTTCAATCCAAATGACTATGAAACAACAAGAATTAATTTTTATTTGTGACGTCAAGTCAATCCTTATTGTTGTGTCACCAAATTTCTTCATCCTTAAAACTCTCACTGTGTATTCCAGCCTTTCGTTGTGCACGACCCTTGTTTAATGAGTGATTAATTTAGATGACATGATCACAATGATGAGTGATCTGTGACCTAATACAATTAGGGCATCCTAGGAATGTTGTGTGGCCCTCATTTAATGGGTAGCTACTTTTTAATGGCGTGATTGTTAGAGTGGCCAAATCTACACCCCATCAAGACTGCGAGGCCACTCAGATTTATTGTGGGTTAACATAGGGGTGGGTGGGAGGTGGGGGTAGGGGGGGCACAGTGGAAACCACCCCACAATACCACCAGAGTACGTGGACAATCAAGATTTACTACCCACCCCCTAATTATTATACCAAACCACTAAGACACCCACCACCACCCCCCTCTTCCACAAAAACCACTCGAGTTTACTTGAACTTCAAAGAAAAATCTCACGGTGGAAGAAAAACCTTATATTTCAGTTTTGGGAAATGGAATGTCACGCAACTTAATGTAAAGGGTTATGGATTTGTCGATCCAATTTCACCTCTTGATACACCTCGATGCATTTGGATTGTGCACCTTTGTGAAAAATGGAGTTTGTCTCAAATGGAAATCCATAACCAACATCGTTTGTCTCAAATGGAAAATAATGGTGTGCCCTTAAAAGCCACTGACGATTTCACCTCTGCATTGACCTCATGTGTCTTCATAAGAAATGAGTATAACTAACCCCGAAATTAGATTATGCAGAACAAACAATTACACATGATTCAACAAGTTTGTTATACATAGCCATATTACTACAGAGGATGCAGTTAATTTTTTCCACTCTATTCAGCTCATTCTCTTATCCTCCTTAACTAATCAAAATATCTCTATTATAAATGGAGGTTGTAACTAAAAACCCTCTTGTATTTTTGCTACATTTTTCCCTCTTCTAGAAACTAATGCCACCTCACCTAATAATTTGTCTACATATGTCCCTTAACAATACTCTAGCAAAACCTCCTAATTAACATGTATTTTCCTAAATTAAAGTATCATAATTTAAAGAAAATGAAAAAGGGGACTACTCCCTTTGTGAAAGATTTTTTTCTACTAAGATGCTCCTACATCAGACTCTCGGGAAGAAAGGATTTCTCCATTAGGTCTTCAACATCCATGCTAAATTTGGAAACTTATATTGTTTTTGTTGAAGTTTGCAACAAGAAACAGTGAAATTGGCATCTGGAAACAACATCCAGGATCCTAGTGAAAATTAAGCACCTACACTAGGGTGGGGCCCACACAAGCTATTTTTAGGTGAATGTCTATTTATAAATGTATGTGCATGTCTATTTATAGATGCATGTCTATTTTTATTATCCCTTAATGTTAGATGGACATTAAACTATAATCTATTCTCAATGAGAACTTGAAAATAGTTAGCTGAAGTGGAAAATCAGTTAGCTAAGTGAATTTCGAGTTAAGAAATTGGTTGGTGGGACATGCAAGTTTAATTTAGTTGTAACAAGGTGATTCTAGTTGTAACAGAGTTGGAAGTGCAGTGGTGCATGAGTTGTGCAAGTTGTAAACCAGTTTAACTCAGTTAAGTGAGTTAAAGTCAGTTATGCTAGTAATTGTAACTACAGATACACTAGTGAGAGATCAAGTGAATTAAATATTAATTAATTCACATGTAGTGATCTCACATGCAACTGATGTTTTTACTATTATTACTTGCGTGCATATCAAATGATGCAGGAGCATCAAAGCTAAATTTTCATTATCCAATTGTGCCATTAAGGGGGTGAGATATTTTAATTATTTTATTAATTAATTTGCTCATTTTTAATAAATTAGGAGAGAAATTATAAATGTGAGGATTATTGTAAATATTCCTTAAATAATTAAGGATATGAGTGGAGTTGAATTAGGTAGATAATCTAGGGATGAGGAATTCCATAATCGGGACTTAGTTGGGTCCAAAAAAAAGATAAATCTAAATTAGATTTTAAGTTGAGATTTATGTGGAGGAATTTATGGAGTGAAATAAATTCATTATTTATGTATAAGTAGGAAGGTTTTGTAAGGATGAAAAATAGTTGAGAGAAGAGAGGAAGTGAGGAGAAGTAAGGAATGGATTGAGAACTTTTTGTAAAGGGCCGAGAGCCGAAAGGCCAATTATTGAAATATTCGGCCAGATGTTGGAGTTTTTAAATTTTATTATATTTATTACATATCATCATTTTTGTTTGTATAGCTCTCTTTCCATTATGTATATTTCAAGCTGCTGCAAATTGATTGTTTAATGAAGAATTGAATTGAGAGTTTAATGTGTGAAGGAAGCATTCGAAATTTTATATGCTAGGATCTGTTTAACCCAGTACCCTGGCATCATTTGGTATCAGAGAAAGTTCCATGCTTGTGCGAGTCGATTGCAACAATAGTGGAGTGCGTATGTGGATAGTGTGTCCGTGGATAGTGAGTGTGGACTGCACTTGGAGCTGGAGCCGATGTAATTTCTCTGCAAATAATTGCGATTTTAGTGCTCAGTTTGAAGCTGCGTACATGCTGGAAAGAAGCCACTATGTTAGTTCTCATGCCACCGAAGCCGAGAGAACTTTACAATCTGACTCATTTTGGAAGGGAAATTTTGATCAGGCCTAGCTCCAATTCAATCGCTAAACCCTCAAGTATGATGGGAAGCCAGACCATAGCATGTATCGACCACATGGATGGCAGAAGGAAATGAAATCTAAGTACCTGTGAGATTAAGAGCCAACTAAATGTAATTCACTTTTGTGGCACGCTATGTGGTATATGGTGTAATGGCAGTTGATGGAATACTAGTTGAGCCTAATGACATCTCCATATCCTACTATGGTATCTTTGTCATTTCCTCATTCTGGCATGTATGCTTGTGTGGCATCTTTAAGATATGCGTGTTTTCCAATGTTAGATTAGTATATCATATATGTACATTTGTGCAGTAAGAGCTTAAGCAAAGTGTGGAAATTAGAGGTGGGGTATTAATAATCAAAGCGATGAGTTGCTGGTGTTTGATTTGTATTACCCCTGTTGTTGGATTGAATTCACGATATGGAACGCAATGATCTAGGAGGAGAATAGAACATGTGATCTGTTCTATCGCAGAAGTTGCTGAGTAAGTCGCGGATGCAAGAGAAAATTTCTGAATCGAAGTTAATTGAAAATCCTGGGAACTATTTTCTGGATTTCGAAAATATTTCTGTGAATATACCAAGGAGAAAGCACAACCGGAATTCTCAATCCGTGAATCAACAACGTAAATCACTTAATAATGGAGAGCTCACAGTCGGTTCAAGGATCTCATCCAGCTTTAGTTTCTGAAATTAAAAGGTGTAATCGATGGGAGTCCGCAGTGATGTGCTTGAGGAGGCGATCTGCAAAGAATCCAACCATTGTGGTATGATCGAATCATATTGATTTTGGAAGAGGAGCAACAGATGTTCCGGGCGACTCTTCGCCACATCCTTGCAGATTGGACATGTTGGAATATGTGGCTCTCATCTTGGAGTCTGCGTGGAGATTTAACACAAGATCGTGGGAGCAAGATAGTCTCCATCGCGGCATATGGTGTGGTATAAGCAGTGGAGAAATTTTCAAAATTCTTGTGTGACTGCGTGAGGAACTAACGCAGTTCTTGTGGGCTATGGTGAGAGCGATCTTAACATGCTATGATTGGGGTGTACGCCATTCAGTGCTTGGAGTCTATGTAAAGAGTCTGCGTAAAGACAAGACCCGTGGAAGTCATGGTAAGAAGCAGTAATTGACATGTTTACTTTGGACAACGTATTCCAATGTGAATACAACTAGTTTGACATCGCGTTATTTGGTCATGTTTGTTATGGTTGCTGTGTGATGGTCAGTGCGGCCAGTGACTTAAAAAACATTGCAGCGCTTGTTCCCTAAGCGAATGTAGCACTTTGTTTTGATATGCTTGTGTGAAAGGCTTGTGTTGGCAGCGCTTGCAATAGTACAACATTTTCTTCCAATTGCGTATTGTGAAGTAACAAGTGTTGGATGCTACGTAGGTGTATTGGTTGTGTGACAAATTTATGGAGTACTGTCTATGTGAGCAGCGAATGGTTTTCATTGCCATCTATCCATAATCCAATAAGTGCCCACGGAGTTCATGGTATCCACAGATTAAGCGAGAATAGTTGTGTTTTGAGGAGAGACGGAGATTGGTGGAAGATCTCAATGATTGCAAGCACAATCATGATCTGCGATAAATAAAGGCCATGGAGCAGTAAAACTAAAATTGCAAATTTGCAATTCACCTAGACAAAGAATATGAATTAGAATGGCGCAGCAGAATTATGATTCAATGGCAAAGGTATGAATAAGCATGTTATGTGTTGACATTTTGGGTTTTCATAACCAAAATTGAAATTATAAATAAGTAATTTTGTGTATATGTCAACATGTGGTTCAAAATTAAAGTGAAAATATTGTACATGCAAAGGTATAAGGTTTTATCACCACAGTAGCTTTAAAGAAATTTAAGTTTCGCTTAAATGAATGGAAAAGGAGAATACGCTAATCCTGGGTGATATAAAATGAAGTATGCATTTTTATGTGAGAGGATTTATTATGCATAATGTGGATTCTTCACAGTTTTGGTTAAGTCATTTTGGACCAAAGCTTGTAGTTGGGCAAAGAAGAATTCTTTTGATTGGTGACTGAAAACATAATTGCTTGATGTTGTAAAATATTTGTTTTACCATCATGTGGCGGTATCTAAGGATGTGATATTCAGGATGGACACAACGAACGGGTTGTACATCAAAAAGGTTGAAATATGAATAACATGTTCTCTGTACACAGGTGAAGAGATGTGAATTGATGTTGTATGGTGCATAAAAGTGTAGGGAAATGTTTACATTAAGATGACGAGCTTATGGGCATGTGAGTATTTACAGTGACAAAGACAGCACAGAAGAATGGAAACCAGAGAATTGAGATTGCAGAAAGAAAGGTTTATTAATAACCTTAACAGGAGCATGAGGTATAATAATTTAGGAAGGTATTTTTGAACATTGAAGATTGAATGGTTTATTTATTTTCACCTTAAAATAAATCTTGAAAAACCTGAATTGCGTTTCGACTAAAGAGTTCAATATCATGTGAAATGATAAGGGCAACTGATGATTTTTCATAAGAATGAAGTATGAAAGAGAGTGAAGATTTTACATCCTAAAAATGTACTAGGGGTGTATGTTTGTTGGAGGATTGTATAACTTGAATTAAGTCAAAATATCCACTATCATTATTATTGGGGCAAAGCTTGAAGTCAAAACAGATGTTAGAGTCAAATAAAATTTTGGATAGTTTGAGTTAAGATTGAGTATTTTCATCCAAGATGAAGAGTTGGTGTAAAGTCTGAAGTCAAAGAGTTGTAAGCTAAGTAAAAAGTCTGAATGTAATGGGGTGCATGATCGGCAGAGCCCGACACCCAAAGAATTGGTCATTGTAACACGTGAGTTACTAAAGTGTTGTTTGCAGCAAAGTGAAGCAAGAGGGTTGCCACAGATTGGTTCCAAGACAGAGAACCAAGAGAAGCCAAGCGCAGGAGGAGAACTTGCATTTTTTATGAACAGCAAGTGTGAAGGATTATTGAGAAGTGGATTAAATTAAATCCACACGTGAACTGATGAAGTTCACGAAAGAGGGGAAGATGACTGTTGATAGTCATTTTCGAAGATCTGATGAAGACCACAGCAGAAGGAAGAAGAAGGAAAATGCCAAGGTAAGTGGCATATGTGAGCAGTTGACAGATGAAGATTATGAGCAGGAGAAGGCTGAGATAACAGTTCTTGTTGCAGGAAAATGTGAAAGACCAGACACATGGTTGGACCATGAGAAAGAAGGTAAAGTGGCAGAGACTACACGCAAAGAGGGAAAAGCAGGTAAACATACAGTTGGCAGAAGAGCTGAGGAAGCTCGAGCAGATGTTAAGGTGTGAAGAACTCAGAGAGACTGAGTTAAATTCTGGGTGAAGAGATCAATGGGGAAGATCTCATGAACTATTGGGATAGTTCAGAAGAGTTTGAAGACATGTTGGCGAGAGAAGCAAATGAGGCTATGAAGCCTTGCATTTTTAAATCTCACAGTTTATGTATGTTTGCAGGATGTTTGAAAGATGGTGAGCAGTCTGGTGAAACTGTCACAGAGAAGAATGAAACTCTTGAGATGAAGTCTGAGGAAGAATGCCTTTCAGAGGAGGAAGGTATTGATCTATTGCAGCAGGAAGAAATCATAAATGAATTCCTGTTTGGGGTAAGATAGCAAGTTGAAGTTGTTATGAAGCAGAAGAAAAATGGAAATGCCGAAGAAATATTCCAAGGAGGTAAACAAATGTATTTGTTTGATGAATTTGCTGACGAAATTTTACAATGTGATGCAATAGAAACCAGGACAACTCAAGAAGATTTCCAGAAGAAGGATGAAGCTGGGAATGAAGGTTGTGACAAAGTGCTAAAAAGATTTCATAGGGAAATCGAGTTCTTGGAACGGTGGCTTAAGGAACCTGATGGAGAAGTAAAACTTGCAGAACCTGATCCAGAAGAAATTACACTTACTATACATGATAGAGATGACATGTTTATAGAGTTGAATGAATGTTATAAATTTTCGAATAATGATGTAAGTGTATGTACAGAAAGCGACATTAAAAGATATGATGTCGAAGTCAGAGAAGTTGAGCGAAAATTATTTGGAGTTGAGAATAAATATCAGGAGCAGCAAGGGAGTTGTGTCCATAGAGACAAAAAGGAGACATAAATATCAATCCAGAAAGATGAAGACGGAAGCAGCCATCAGTTCAAAATAGAATCTATTGAAGTCCAGAAAGTCGATGATGGGATATTGATGCTTGAAGCATCAAAAGAGACCGAAAGGTCTTATCTTTTTAAAACTAACAGTTTGTTGGTGAATGCAGGTATAGCACCAAACGAGAAAGTTGTTGCTATAAATGCAATAAAAGACTATAGTAGTAATCAAGAAGGAGTTCTTGATTATTTTCCATTGCAGAAAGTTGATTATTCAACTCACTTGGAGGCGAAAGAATCCGACAAAGAGGTAATACTCCGAGGAATTGGAGAAAGAAAGTGTTGGAGAAGCCGATGGAATCCGATCGACAGAGTGGGCGATGAGTTACCAAATCAAGTTGATACTTTGAAGGACCAGCGGCATAACAGAGTTTGGAATCCTTGAGGGAGCAAGTCATCGGGACTTGTGGCTGTTGTAGTATTACAGAAAAGCGACAGACCTCATTGACAGGAGTCTATGGAAACTTCTCTACATGGGGAGTCTGATGCAAGAGCATCAAAGCTAAATTTTCATTATCCAATTGTGTAATTAAGGGGGTGAGATATTTTAATTATTTTATTAATTAATTTGCTCATTTTTAATAAATTAGGAGAGAAATTATAAATGTGAGGATTATTGTAAATATTCCTTAAATAATTAAGGATATGAGTGGAGTGAATTAGGTAGATAATCTAGGGATAAGGAATTCCATATACAAGACTTAGTTGGGTCCAAAAAAAGATAAATCTAAATTAGATTTTAAGTTGAGATTTATGTGGAGGAATTTATGGAGTGAAATAAATTCATTATTTATGTATAAATAGGAGGGTTTTTTGAGGATGAAAAACAACTGAGAGAAGAGAGGAAGTGAGGAGAAGTAAGGAATGGATTGAGAGCTTTTTGTAAAGGGCCAAGAGCCGAAAGGCCAATTATTGAAATATTTGGCCAAATGTTGGAATTTTTAAATTTTATTCTTTTTATTACATATCAACATTTTTGTTTGTATAGCTCTCTTTCCATTATGTATATTTCAAGCTGCTGTAAATTGATTGTTTAATGAAGAATTGAATTGAGAGTTTAATGCGTGAAGGAAGCATTCAAAATTTTATATGCTAGGATCTGTTTAACCCACGACTCGGCATCGCATCCAGTGGAGACCAAGTTGAGTTCTAGGTGAAAGGGAAGATAAATATCAATTGTGACATTATCCGCTTGCACACATGCAAGCACACACACATTGGATGAGCCCATGATATTTACGTAGTCAAGGCAGGAAAGACATCCATCATTCAGGGTTCTTTACCATCAAGGATTGCGTAGTGGAGGCAGGCTATCTAGAGACAGTAAATTGGCTAAGGAACTTGCCAATTTTTTTATGACAGTGTGAGACAATTAGCTGATGTATTGAGAGCTCTTGTGATTGGAGTTTTGTATGTAATTATTTCATGATCCATGATATAATATACAATAGAATATAGTGGGGTATTTAGCTGTAAGCGTTCCCTAGGAAATTATTTGTGTTGTGTGTGATTGATCTTTATTCATGCTTATGTAATTGGCGATTGCGTTTTTAATTCCGCAAAGATTTGTAGAAGTGATTTAGTATTTAACTTTAGCATATTGTTAGATCGGGTGAATCCAAGATATACATGCATATTGTATAATTTTTACAGATTTCATCCAACTAGCATCTTCTATGAGTTAGTTTTTCCATTTAACCAAAACTGAAAATATTATCCTCCTCGAGTTCTCTTGTTTATCCTCTTTTTGGCACTACTTCAATCTACTTCTTAACTGATTTTGGCAATTGGTCCTCCCATTTGTAGGTATAAACTTCATCACTTGTAGTCACATATGTTGTCTCCTTAAAGGTATTTATATCTACTACATTGAAAATTGGTGAATCATAATATCTCTTAGGAGTTTCAGTTCATGAGCATTATGTAGGAATTTACAAGGTAAGTTCCGTAGATCAAGAACCAAAGGTCACTGCTCACAAACAGATCACAAATCAGTACACCAATATAATCATGTGGTTAAAACCCTCAAAGAGGGAAACAGTCCATGGCCTGAACCAACGCGACCACCTCAGGCAATTTATTAATATAAAAAAAAAGTTACATATGTTTCTCTCATAAAAGGTTGCCGGACAAATGACCCTCCATGCTCTTTAAATAGAAATCATGGACCAATCGGGTGTTAAGCCATGGATCAAGTGTCATTAATACCAAGGTGAGAGATAACCATCGAATCACTACAAATCGTGATGGTCGGATTATAAGTTACAAATTTACATGGTAAAGAAACACACTTTACCTAACTCTACACTAGAATAAGTTATTCTTAACTATTTCCTATGTGTTAAAATATCCTAATATCCCCCTTAAGAACAACTTGGGATAGGATTGAAGGATTTACAGAGGTGACACAAAAGGATCCTATTTCCTATGTGTCGAAATATAATAACATCCCCCCCTAAGAACAACTTGGGATAGGATTGAAGGATTTACAAAGGCGACATAATAGGAGAAGGAAGGAGGCATTAGAGTCTATCCCCCCTTAATGAAAAATTTCATGAACTCCAAGCATAGATTGAATTTTGGTAAACTTTGATTCTGTGAGAGCTTGTGTAAAGATATTGTTGCCCGTAGAACCAGATCTAAATACCGCACTTCAAAGAACGCGATCATGAATGAGCTTTCTCGATGAAGTGTATGGATTTCAATGTGTTTCATATGCTAATGTTGAACTGGATCTTTGCATACTTGATTGGCACTCTGATTATCACACCAAAGTGTAGTTGGATGATGCTGATGAAGACCAAATTCAGAAAGGATGTTATGAAGCCACATGGCTTCCTTGCTGGCTTCAATGGCACCATGATACTTGGCTTATTCCAAAGAAAGAGAGATGGCACTTTGTTTCTTACAGGACCAAGTAATAGGTCCTGAACCAAGAGTGAATACATATCCTACAATAGACTTTCGATCATCAGGTTCACCAGCCCAATCAGAATCAGTGAAACCAATCGACAATGGAGATGCTCCTGAACTGTAATGAATCCCAAACTGAATTGTACCTTGAATATATAGAAGTATTCTTTTACCTGCTTTCCAATGACTTTCATGAGGTTGGTGCATAAACCGAGCAACAAGACCAACGGCAAAGGAAAGGTCAGGACGGGTATGGGTAAGATACAAAAGTTTACCAACAAGTTGATGGTATAAGGTAGCATCAAATTCAGGGGTAGTACAAGTGACTGAAAGCTTGACTCCAGACTAAAAGGGATAAGGGGCTGGCTTACGGTCTTCCATGTGAAATTGGTGTAGAAGGTCATAGGCATACATGGACTGAGAGAGGGTAATACCTTCTTTGGATTGCAAGACTTGAAGACCAAGGAAATAATGCAAGTGTTCTAAGTCCGTCATTTCAAACTTCTTTTAAGGCTAGACTTCACATGGTTTATATGGTTTGGATCACTACCAAGAAGGATAAGATCATCAAGATAAAGAACAAGGATGGTGAAGGACTTACCCACTTTCTTGGTGTAGATAGTGTTGTGAGAATGACACCTAGAAAATCCATTATCTAATAGAAATCTATCCATTTTGGCATACCAAACCCGAGGAGCTTATTTGAGACCATAGAGAGACTTCCTAAGGCGACAAACAAGGCTAGAGTCATTTTGGATAAAGCCAAGGGGTTATTCCATGTAGATTTCTTCATGTAAATCTCCATGTAAGAAGGCATATTTAACATCTGTCTGATGGACTTCCCATTTAAAGGAGGCAGCACTAGAAAGAACAAGGTGGATAGAATTCATTTTGGCAACAGGGGAAAAGGTTTCAATATAGTCAATGCCTTCAACTTGTGAAAATCCTTTAGCGAAAGGTTGAGCTTTTTGTCTATCCACTTTTCCATCTGGTCCAAACTTTTTTTTGTAAGCTCACCTGCATCTGACAAGTTTTTTTCCTTTTGGAAGAGGAACAAGATCCCAAGTATCATTCGCCAATAAGGAGCAATATTCTTCATTCATAGCTTCATCCCAATTTGGATGACCAGAGGCTTCTTCAAATGTTTCTGGATCAAGATTTTCTAGAACTTGAGCCAATAAGGAAGAGGCTCTTTCGAACTAAGAACGTGTACGTCGCCGATCGGCAGGGTCACCTGCAAGAGAACCTGTTGCAATCCGTTAAATTTGACAAACTAGGTCCAAACTCCATATTAAGATGCTCAGATTAAGAGGCTAATATTTTTGTTGGATTCCTCTTTCTGAGAGGTGTAAAATCCATATAATATATGTCTTAATCCGATGAGCAGAACTTATATTTTGAATTTATTATTTTTAATAAATTATATGTGCAAGGTCGGCCAGTTTTGTAATGTAGGCTCGCATGCCCAACAGATGTGTCACACACCCTCATGATGGATATATATACAGGAATTATCATCATCATCTGCTCCACATATTCACTCTCTCATCTTAGAGCGAGCTGCAAGAAGGGCAGTTTCGGCCACACGTGTGAAGGACGGAAGCCGAAATTAGCTGTCTTAATTTGAGCTTCAGGAAATCTAGTTCTGCTCTTTGCTGGGTTTATGGCTTTGACCAGCGTTGACTTTGGTCAACGCATGGTCCAAACAAGCTGAAATTTGGTGGAAGGTTCGATTTATGAAGGCCGTACTACCTGGCACAAAAATCGAGGTCAAAGGGTTGACCGTTTTGCTGCTGCGTTGACTTTAGCTTGCTGCCCCTGCGTTGAATTTTCAAGACAGCGTTGACTTTTGCAGAGTTGACTTGGGTTGACTCATCTACAGATTGAAGGGTTGTTGTGACACATGCTGGGCTGGCTGACCAAAGGAGACTTTGCTGGTTGAAGCATCCTGTTGACCGCTGAAACGAACATACACATTTTTCCTGTTTCTGATTTGTCTTCTGTAAGATCTACTTATATGTTCTATCTGCATTTTGCTTAACTACTTGTATGATTGCAGAAAGAAAAGTGAAATTTCTACTAGCATAGAACATCTACAAAACTTTACATGGTATCGGAGCTGAGGTGAAGACAAACTCAATCTATAGCAATCATCATCGGAGGAAATGGGTTCCACTAGTCTTGAATTCAAGGAGAATGACAAGCTGACTGGAAGTGATGACTTCCATCCCTGGAAGATGATATTAGATCTTAAATTAGAAGATCATGATCTCCTGGATCATGTGACAAGGAGGATTCAAGAACCTCCATCCAATGCCTCTGCTGCTGTTAGAAACAAGTATAAGAAGGGAGAAATCAAAGCAAAGCTGCTGATCAGGGAATCCATAAATCAGAGTCTGGTTGCCTACATATCTGAACTAGGCACATCCAAGGAGATGTATGACAAATTGATACTTATGTTTCAAGTAAACAATGTGAACCAAGTGCTATTCCTCAAGAACAAGTTGAAGAATATGAAGAAGGGCCGAGATGAGTCTGTTCAAACTTTCTTTCTGAAGTTGACCGAAACCAGGAACAATCTGCTAGCTATTGGGGAGATAATAGCCGATCGTGAGATGGTTCTCACCGCACTTGGAGGACTTCCATATGAATGGCAAGTATTCACAACTACTATTCTCAACAATAATACCATTCCTAACTTTGATGAGCTGCTGTC
Organism: Pinus albicaulis; assembly: GCA_034641835.2. Taxonomy (NCBI): domain Eukaryota; kingdom Viridiplantae; phylum Streptophyta; class Pinopsida; order Pinales; family Pinaceae; genus Pinus; species Pinus albicaulis. Next base: position 1,461,680,353 of record CM076578.1, on the reverse strand, counting down.
AAGATGTATGCAAGAAGAAACAAGGATGAAGGAATTTGATAATGAAAGAAATGCTGCCTATGGTGCTCATTCCCGATAGAAGAACTCTGGTGGTTCTAAGGACAAAAGAAGGACAAAGACTCAAGAGAAGAAGGGTAAATGTTTCACCTGCCATAGGCCTGGACACTATGCTAGAGAATGCCCCTTCAAGAAGGATTCTCCCGATAGTGACGATAACAACAACAACCGAAGAAATGGGAATCGAAGAAATGACAAATCCAAAGGAAAGAGGAAGGCACACTTTGGAGGAAACCATCAACCTTCTAAGAGGTCCAGAAATCCCAGGTATGAGGAGTCTAATGTTGTTGATAAAAGAAATGAGTATATTCTGGTATCTGCTCTCTCAGCTGCATCTCCGCCCGACACTATGGATGTCTGGCTAATTGATAGTGGTGCCTCAAGACACATCACCGGATTCAAGGAAACACTTTCTGACATGGTTGAAAGGGCTACTAATCTAGAAATTATCCTTGGGGATAATGCCACTTATCCTGTGAAAGGGACCGGGACTGTGACCCTCCACTTGTCCCAAGGTCAAGTCCTCCGTTTGCAAGATGTACTCTATGTACCCAAATTGAAGAAAAACCTTGTGTCTGTATCTGCCATGGAAGACAAAGGATTCAATGTAACTTTCTCTGATGGAAAGGTGCTCATGTGGAAGGAGAGCTTCAAGGAAGCTATCTCAATTGGTTTTAGAGTTGGTACACTCCACCAGGTTGGAGGGAGTCCGTTGGGAGCTATGACTTGTGATCTTATCGGAGCAAACCGAACTATGTACCAGAAGATTTAAGGACACCTTCATTACAAAGCCCAGCTAGAAGCAAGGAAGGTGGTGGCAGTTTGATTTTGGAAATAATCATGAAGGTGTATGTAAGGGTTGTGCCGAAGGAAAGCATACAAAGGGACCTTTCCCCTCAAGTGTCACAAAGAAATCTGATATTTTGCAACTGGTCCATTCTGATCTATCTGGTATGTTGCCCGTGACATCCCTGGGAGGATGTTCTTACTACATGACATTCACTGATGACTTCTCTCGCAAAACCTGGATATACTTCTTGAAGAAGAAGGATGAGGCTTTCATGTGGTTCCGTACCTTCAAAACCTTGGTGGAAAATATGACCGGAAAGAAGATCAAGATTTTGAGGACTGACAATGGCACTGAATATGAGTCAAATGAGTTCAAAGACTTTTGCAGAGAAGCTGGCATTAAGAGGGAGACTACCACTGCATATACTCCTGAGCAGAATGGTGTTGCTGAACGCAGAATAGAACTATTGTGGAAGCTGCCCGTGCCATGCTATGTGACCAGGGTCTACCAAAGTTTCTGTGGGGAGAAGCTGCAAATACTGCTGTGTACATTCAAAACCGATGCCCTCATTAAGCGGACTCCAAAACTCTGAAGAGGTTTCTACGGTAAGAGCGATGTCTCACATTTTGAGGAATTTTTGGATGTCTGTCTAGATTCATGTGCCGAAGAAAGAAGTAAGTGGATACTCTTGGGAAGAACAAATGTTTAGCAGACTCTAATAGATCCACTAAGGCATGAGTCTATGTACACAGTCGAAGGGAAGTAGAGATAAGCCATGATGTCACTTTTAATGAAGATGCTTCCCTTTGAAGAAAGTAGTAGATCTTCCTAGATCTGAAGAAAATCATGAAAAAAGAGCGAATGGAAGAACCCGGATGAGACTATACTGATGTTGAAGGACAATGGACCTATTGGTCTTATGCTGAAAGAAGGCTCATCGTAACAGGGGACACCCTCGAAGATGTTGAGGGTCATGCTGCCCCAAGGGGGACATTCCGAGAAAGCAAGAAGCCGTGTAGATACCAAGGGTATCTAGCTGCCATGAGTACTATTGTACAATCTGAACCTGGATCTTTTGAGGAAGCGTAAAGCATCAAGTTTGGAAGGATGCTATGCACGAAGAATATGAGTCCATAATGAAGAATGATGTCTGGGATGTGGTCCCGAGACCGAAGGACAAATCTGTTGTCACCGCAAAATGGCTCTACAAGATCAAACATGGATCTGATGGAAGTGCTGAAAAGTTCAAGGCAAGGTTTGTTGCCCGTGGCTTCTCTCAAAAGGAAGGAATTGACTATGATGACATATTTGCACCTGTGGCACGATATACCACCATTCGATCAATCATAGCCCTTGCTGCTACGCAAGGATGGAGTCTTCATCAGATGGATGTCAAGACCGCTCTTCTGCATGGTGCAATAAAGGAAGAGGTGTATGTGGAACAACCTCTGGGATTTGAAGTTCAGGATCGAGACACTCATGTCTGCAGGTTGAAGAAAGCCCTCTATGGGTTAAAGCAAGCACCCAGAGCTTAGTACGAGAGGATGGATAGTTACTTGATGAAGCTGGGCTTCACTCGAAGCAATGCTGATCCGAACCTATACTTTAAGGTTATGAAAGAGAAGCCTCTCATTCTAGTGCTGTATGTGGATGACCTCTTCCTGACTGGAGATGACCCTCTCATTCATCAATGTAAGAGGGAGCTTGCTACTGAATTCGAGATGAAGGACCTAGGACTGATGCACTATTTCCTAGGCCTGGAGGTCTGGCAGAGACCTGGAGAGATTTTTCTTTCTCAAGGAAAATATATAGTGAAGCTTCTGGAAAGATTTGGAATGGTGGACTGTAAGTCCGTGTCGACACCGATGGAACTCAACTTTAAAAAGTTGAGTGGCAGCGCTGCTGGGCCTATCTTGGCCAATCCTACTGAGTATCGTCAACTCATAGGAGCTTTGATGTTCTTAGTGAACACCCGTCTGGACATATGTTTTGCAGTGAACACTTTGAGTCAACAGATGGTTGAGCCTCATCATTTTCACTGGGTTGGTGCCAAGAATCTTTTGAGATATCTTCGGGGCACGATAAACCATGGGCTGAGATACACTGCCGGGAGTGTGATACTCAGTGGATATACTGATGCCGATTGGGCTGGCAGTGTGGTGGATCGTAAGAGCACATCTGGATGCTGCTTCAATCTTGGTTCTGCTTCGATCTCATGGATGAGCAGGAAGCAGAAGTCGGTGGCTTTGAGCAGCGGAATATTTGTGAGAATACATTAACTGGTAGCAACATTTGTAGACGTTTGATTCTGCGAGCTCTTTAGTGAAATTTGGACATGTGCTAGATCTGCTTGTGATACTACGTGATAATCGATGGGATTATTAAATTTAGTCTGTTCCAGCCAGAGAGATGCATATTGTCTCCGAGTACCACTTTATGCAGGATATGTACGTCTTATTGTGTAGTAAAAGGCGATCATATAGGAACTGATGAGCAGGTCGCGGATATTCTCACAATGCCCTTGGGGAAGGTCATGTTCCTAACCTTCCGTGAGAATCTTGGAATCGTGGAAAGACCTATGATGTGGGTCCTGTTGGACGATGAGCTCTGGGAGCTCTGGGGGGCTTTGGGGAGAGCTTCTTGAAGCTATGGGCAACCACAAGGCTAGGCTTGCCAACCTTGGTGGTGTGCTTGGACCCCACCGTTGTGATTTTGAGTTGGTTCACCTCTCATTTTCTGTGCCCCGTATGCATCCTACCCATTGAGTTCGGGGCTCATGGGAAGTACCTCTCATTTGGCCAATGAGGTGTGGAAAAGTTAGAGACTATTAGCAAAGACTGATGGACGCATCAGAGATTGCCGTACTCTCTATCTAGGATGGCGCGGTCCAACCACTTGATCTGGGATCAAGATTTGTGAGGTCTGGGACCTCTGGACTGACTATGTCAGTCGGGGGATGATGTCTTTGTGACTGACCCACTTCCGTTCTGAAATAAAGAAGCCAGCAAAGCAAGTTTCGGCGGGATGACGCACGATGTTGATTGCACTAATAGATGGAGTTCTCCCTAGTTGAGAGGGAGTGTTAAATTTAGACAACTAGGTCCAAACTCCATATTAAGATGCTCAGATTAAGAGGCTAATATTTTTGTTGGATTCCTCTTTCTGAGAGGTGTAAAATCCATATAAAATATGTCTTAATCCGATGAGCAGAACTTATATTTTGAATTTATTATTTTTAATAAATTTTATGTGCAAGGTCGGCCAGTTTTGTAATGTAGGCTCGCATGCCCAACAGATGTGTCACACACCCTCATGATGGATATATATACAGGAAAAGTTGGAGAGATTTTCATCATCATCACAACTCTCATATTCCTCTCTCATCTTAGAGTACGAGCTACCCAGAAGGACGAGTTTCAGCCACACGTGTGAAGGACGAAGAGGACAAGCATGCGGTGAAAATGGAGAGTGCAGTTTCTTTAGGTCTTTATTTTGCTAGGGTTTAGCAATGCTGACAATGGGTATTGACTTTGGTCAACGCTTGGTCCATGTGACCTCTTGTGCAAGGTTCGATTTGAAAGGAAGGCCGTACTACCTGGCACAAAAATCGAGGTCAAAGGGTTGAGCGTTTTGCTGCTGCGTTGACTTTTAGCTTGCTGCCCCTGCGTTGACTTTTCAGGACAGCGTTGACTTTTGCAAAGTTGACTTGGGTTGACTCATCTACAGATTGAAGGGTTGTTGTGACACATGTTGGGCTGGCTGACCAAAGGAGACTTTGCTGGTTGAAGCATCCTGTTGACCGCCGAAACGAACATACACATTTTTCCTGTTTCTGATTTGTCTTCTGTAAGATCTTCTTATATGTTCTATCTGCATTTTGCTTAACTACTTGTATGATTGCTGAAATAAAAGAGAAATTGCTACTAGCATAGAACATCTACAAAACTTTACATATCCCAAGTAGAGCAGACCCATCTTGGAAGCGGTGGAGTAAAAGTAACAACTTCAATAGGTGGAGGAGGATTTTCATCCTTGCTGTCATCATCTGAACTAGAAGGAATGCTTTTAAAAATAGAATAGAGAGAGAGGTGTGGCACATATGTCGAATCAGACTCGCAGGCCAAAGGTGGCACACCCGCCAAACTAGGCTCGCAGGCCAATATATTTTCATCAAATTTTACATCTCTTCTAATGATTATATTTTTGGATTTTGGTTGAAGAAGTCTATATCCTTTGACATCTTCAAAATATCCAACAAAAATGAATTTTTCACTCTTAGGTTCTAAGGATTTATGTTTCGCATCTAGAATATGGGCCCAAGCATCACTTCCAAAAACACGAAAGTGACTTACATATGGTTTTATTGAGCTCCAAGCTTCTTCTGGAGTTATATTCTTTAAAACCTTAGTAGGAGTGTGATTTACTATGTAATTTGCATAGTTAATGGCTTCTGCCCAAAAATTGAGACCAAGTCCTTTAGATTGAAGCATACAATTAGCCATTTCTTTTAAAGTGCGATTCTCCCTTTCAGCTACACCATTTTGTTGTGGAGTATATTGAACGGTATGTTGAAATTGAATGACATGCTCATTGCAGAAGTTGATAAATTTGTTGTTAACATATTCTCCCCCATTGTCTAATCTTAACTTAAGAATTTGATGTCCATATTATTTCTCAACAAAGGCCTTAAAGGCCAAGAACATGTTAAAAACTTCACTCTTGAGTTTTAAGAAGTATACCCAAGTGCGTCTGGAAAAATCATCAATGAAATTTAAGAAGTACTTGCAACCAGAGAAAGAAACAACAAGAAAGGACCACATAAATCACTGTGCACAAGCTACAAAGGGGCTAAAGCGTGCCAAGAGGCACGTTTTTCAAAACTATCCCGATGATGTTTTCTGAGTACACATCTGGAGCAAACACCATCTCGACAAGATACCATAAGAAGGCCCATCACCATATTTTCCTTACATAGAGTTTGAAGAGAGCGATAGTTTAAGTGACCAAATCGCTCATGCCAAAGTTTGCTCACATCATCATTATGAGCAACAAAAATGGGGGGAAGATAGGATAAACCAAATTTTCCAAACTTATAAAACCTTGTGGAATCATCAGCAATTCTAGTAGTTAAAATATGTTTAGGATCTTTGAGGTCCTTGATTACAACATCATGAGGTGAGAATTCTACTATTTTCCCTTCACTTGAATGAGTTATCTGATAAACAGAGAGAAGGTTGCATGACAAGGTAGGAACACATAGTACATCATTAAACTGACCATTATCGAGATGAATGGTTCGAGATCTTACAATACTAAGAGATCTATCATCACCAACATAAATATGTTTGGTGTTACAATCATTTAAAGAAGAAAACATGGCTTTATTTTTTTCCATGTGATAAGAAGCTCCAGAATCAATGAGCCACTCATGAGAATGAGAAGAGGAAGATACATTTAATGCATAACCAGATCTTGATGCTTGACAACCACACAAGCATAAAGTGCCATTCCTGAAGATGAAGGTGAAGAGTGCTCCAAATTGATGTTGTGCTTCTTCATTGTTGCTTCTAAGGCTTCCATCTTCTTAAAACATTTGGACTCTATATGGCCATCACGATTACAAAAGTTGCAATGTCTATCTGTCTCCTTCCCTTTGTTTTTATTTTCCTTATCATTTTGGTGAGTTGTTTTTTTAGTTGCAGATGAAATTGCTTAGGACCCTTGTTTGGTTTTAGACCATACTTTTTAGGATACTGCTTCTTGGGATTATTGTGATATGATTGTTGTTGGGCTACTAAGGCTTTCTTAGAAGCGTTTCCAGAAGTGATAAGACCAAGGTGTAAGATTTTTTCTTGTTCTCTTATCAAAGAATCGCAAAATGCATCAAAATATGGGTTCTTGTAGGTGGTTCCTAAAGAGATGATGGCAGAAACAAATACAGAGTATGCAGGGCCAAGCTTAGTAAGAATGCAATAGATGAGGCTACCATCTTCCTTTTTTACCTTACAACCTTCTAAAAAAACTCTAAGGGTCTTGAATTTGGACAAAAAATATTCAAAAGAGGAGAAATTATTGGGGTCCAAAGTAAGAAACTCGTTTTCAAGCTGATGGGCCCTGATTTGATTTTGAATTCCAAAGGCAGTATTTAGCTTGTCCAGGGCTTCATGAAGGGTGTCAAGGTCAAGGATATGAAATCAAAGATCTTGAGCAATGGACATTCCTATCAACCCTCGTGCTTGATCTTGTTTATTTTCCCATTTAGCAACTTTATCATCATCAGAAGGTTTAGTTTCTAGCCTTGTGGCTATTTTATAAAGCCCTTTACTGCTAAGTATATCTACCATGTGAGGTGGCCATTGGAAATAATTGGTGTTGTTAAGAATAATCGGACATGCACTTTCCATTTTTTTTTGACAGAAGCGAAGAAAAGTTGAAACTAACTGCTCCAATGGAAAGATCTCGAAAAATTAGGTTGATTAAAAAAAACGGCTCGAAAAACGACTTCTGGATGCAGAAGTTATGCTTTTTTGAAAAAACAAGTTGAAGATGTCGAATAGTTACGGGAACGGTTTGAAATTTGGTGATGAAGTTCAACTTAAAAAAAAATAAAAAATAAAAAATAAAATAAAATCTCGCCCCTTTAACAAAAACTTTTTACAAAAAAAATCTTGAGAAAAAGACTTGAACCCAAGACCTCTATTCATAAACAAACTCCTCACTAAGTGAGATAGTAAAAAGATTCTGTAAATGTTTGAAAGGAGGAAGGTTTTTTTTTTTTTTAAACTCTTCAATGTGCGTGTCTTTTCCTGCACAAAAAAACACAAAAATCTGAGCAAAAAAAATTAAATGCAAGTCTTACGGCAGATTGTTAGATTTTCGGTTAGCCTTACCGGCAACTATCTATTTTTTCAATATTTCTGATTTCCCGAGATCGTACAAAGACGCGGGGAAAGAGCATACATAGCAAAAAAAATCTCTTCCTCCTGTTTCTGATTTGCCGAGATCACACACAGCGCACAGCAAAGAGCATACATAGAGAAGAGGGTATAGATCCGACAAATAAATAAAAACTAAAACCGAAATAAACAGAGGGAACCGAAATAAGAAATAAGCAAAACTTTTAACAAATAAACACTGCAAAACTGATACTTTATATCTTCAGATCTAAACTGACATAACTTGGGCAACCGAAAACCTTTTCGCATGAAAAAAAGGCATTCCTCACTGTAACAGAAGCTCCAGACACAACAGAGTGGTTCTCCAAGCCGAAAATGTTCATAAATAGTAGATCTAGAAAACGGTAGTCGCATGCAGTCAAACCGGCTTCGGATCTTGATCAACAACGGATGCAGCCCTCAAAATAGCTTCAATACCATGTAGGAATTTACAAGGTAAGTTTCTTAGATCAAGAACCAAAGGTCGCCGCTCACAAACAAATCACAAATCAGTACACCAGTATAATCACGTGGTTAAACCCTCAAAGAGGGAAAAAGTCCATGGCTTGAGCCAACGCGGCCACTTCAGGCAATTTATTAATATAAAAATAAAAGTTACATATGTTTCTCTCATAAACGGTTACCGGACAAATGACCCTCCATGCTCTTTAAATAGAGATCGTGGACCAATCGAGTGTTAAGCCACAAATCAAGTGCCGTTAATACCGAGGAGAGAGATAACCGTCGGATCACTACAAATCGTGACCGTCGGATTAAAAGTTACAAATGTACATGGTAAAGAAACACACTTTACCTAACTCTACACTAGACTAAGTTATTCTTAACTATTTCCTATGTGTCGGAATATCCTAACACATTAGAAGAAAACCTCCTTGGGATTTTATATAGACCAATTTTCCTAAGGTTCAATTTGTTGTACGCCCCTCTAGGAAACCTTTCCTTCCTGAGATAAACCATTACTAAGTTACAAACTTCAAAGTCCAATTGTGTCTTTCTTATGTCTACTTTATGTTTGTACTTGTTGTTGGTTTCTTGTAATTGTTTCTTAACTCTCTCTTGCAGCTCCTGCATGCTTGCTACAAAATATTCACCTTCAACGCTTCTTATTTCCTGCTTTCCAAATTTTCTCAACTCATAAACCCCTCTTGGGTGCACTCCATATGCTATTTGGAATGGACTTGTTTTGGTGATTTTATTAGGAGAGTCATTGTAAGCAAGCTCAGCTTGTGCAAGCACTTTGTCCCACTACTTGGGATGTTCACTTGCCAATGTTCTCAAAACGTTCTCCAAAATCCTATTCGCTATTTTTTTCTACCATCCAACTGTGGGTGAGAAGAAAAACTGAAATGCAATATACTGCTTAGCTTCTTCCACAAAGTTCTCCAAAAATGGCGTACAAATCTCGTGTCTCGATCTGAAACAATGTTTTTGGGCAACCCATGTAACCTTACTATCTCCTTAAAGAATAAATTGGCTACATTCTTTGTATCATTAGTCTTGGTGCAAGCAACAAAATGAGCCATTTTATAAAGCTTATTTATAACAAAATATATGGATTCATTGCCCTTTTGGGTTCAAGGATTCAAAACCAAGTACATACTAACAAAATCTCATGGCCTGGTTGGAATTGGAAATGGTTGGTATAATCATGTGTCCTAGATACTTCCTTTGGCATATTGGCACATTCTTCGTTTCTCAACAAATGTATTCACATCAGCTCGCACACCTAGCCAGAGATCAAAATAATTTAACAAACAAAAAGTTATGTTAGCTCCAAAATGTCTCAACAGTCTGCCACTGTGCTTTTCCTTTATTAAATTATTTCTCGTGGAGCATTTTGGTATGCAAAGTTGATTGTCTTTGAACAAAAAGCCATCCTGTATCATATTTTTTTACCACTATGTTCTATGTTCTATTCATGATGACTGGGTTTTCACAAGTTGCATATGCCTCCATTAAATCAATATCATCCTTATACATTTCTCTCAGTTCATCAATCTATAAAATATTAACTTGGAATTATTGCAACATCAAGTTGATTCTACTTAAATCACCATCTACCTTTTTTTGTGAACCACTCGTGTGCTTAATCACAAAAGTAAAATTATGTAGGAATTATACCCATTTAGTATGTCTTTGGTACAATTTTGGTTGGTTGTTTATAAATTGCAGAGCATGATTGTCGATATACAAGACAAATTCTTGGGGCATCGATAAATGCCTCCACTTTTTCAAGGCTTGAGCTATAACATAAAATTACATGTCGCACGATGAATATTTTTGCTTGGATCCATTTAAATTCTCTTTGAAATAAGCAATAAGCTTGTCTTCTTAACTTAGCACCACTCCAATAGCAATTCCACTTGCATCCGTTTCAACTTGGAAAAAATTGTTAAAGTCTAGTAGTGCCAGAACAGGTTGTTTTGTAATCTTTTATTTTAATAATTTAACATTTCAATTAATTGCTACAATACATTTGAAGGATTGGATACTCTATTTAATGGTCTTTGCAATATGTATGTAGATACTGCTAAAGTTTTTGATGAATTTAATGTAAAAACTTGTGAGACCATGAAAGCTCCTAATCTCAAAGACATTTCGTGGGGCAGGCCAATTGATTATTTCTCTGACATTTTTAGGGTCCATATTCAAACTAGCTTCAGAAATGATGAAGCCCGAATATACCAATTCCTTTTTATAAAGGTACATTTCTTCAAATCAATCAACAATTTTTATCGTTATAAGATATTTAAAACCGACCTGGTAAGTCTGAGATGTTCCTCCTTTGTTTGAATATACACCAAAAACGTTGTCCAAATAGATGATGATGAACTTTGCCTGTATTTTCCTTTAAAATTTCATTCATTAGCCTCATCAAAGTAATGCATGCGTTAATAAGGCCAAAAGGCTTCACTAATCACTCATACAATCCATGGTTTGTCTTGAAGGTTTTTTTCCATTCATCCCCTTCTCTAATTCCAATTTGATGGTACCTACTCTTCAAATCAATTTTCAAGAAATATCTAGCACTACTCAAATAATCAATTATATCATCAATACATGGAAGAGGACATGTGTACTTGACAGTTATCTTATTGATGGCTCTCGAATCAATGCACATCCTCCATCCTACACCCTTCTTCGAGTTGAGAATAGTTGGAATAGTACACATGCTAAGCCTTTCTCTGATTAGACCCTTATCTAACAACTCATGTACTTGCTTCCCCACTTCTTTATTTCTTAAGGAGTCATAGTGCAAGCCACTTTATTTGGAAGACTTGCTCCATGAATTAAATCAATATGGTGACTAATGCTTTGAACAAAAGGTAAATTACTTGGTAATTCATCCACAATTATGTTATAAAAATCATCTAATGTAACCTTGACTTCCTTAAGCAATGTTATTAACTTGGAAAATAGTGAGAGGGGGAGTGAATCAATATTTTTATAACTCTTTACAATTACTTATTGAATCAATCACATTAAAAAATATTGCAATGTTTCAATCACATAAAATTTGAACCAAAGAAGTTTACGTGGAAAACCGTATAGGAGAAAACCACAAATTATTTTTAATTGTGATTTAATCCAAGCACCAACTCCATATTAAATCAATTTATGTAGGGACCAATCCATTGGAGGCCACAACCCCCTTTTCTTTGCAAGCACCAACTCCTACTATTTTCATACATCAACTGTTAAGTCCCCATATTATTAGTGTAGTCCCTTATTGTTATTAGTGTAGCCCCCTTATTGTTATTGTTGTACCCCTGTAACCCCCATATTGTTATTATTGTTCCCTTACATTATTATCGTTAGGTCGGCTAGGATTATATTGTGACCCCATGGACCCCTATATATAGATGGAGGTTTTGTCATTTTTATCATCCAAGAATTGTTCATTTATGTAATGTATTGGAGGTTTCCCCCTCAAAGTGGCTGATTTCTAAGGCATTGATCTCTCTTTTCTTCTATTTTTGGAGTTGGTTTCATAACATTTGGTATCAGAGCTTGGATTATAGGGTTTTGCTACTCCAAACAGGTCATCGTGGCATTTTCGCTATAACTTTTTTTCTACGAAGGTTCAAACGCTGAAATTTTATAGTGCGAAGCCGAAATCCTGAGGAACGTTGTGGAAAAATTTCAGATCTTGGTTCGCAATATTTTTGGAGATACAATCCGTGGAAGTTAGGGATTTTTGCAGGCTCCTTAATTTAACCTAAACAATTCGTCGTGGAATTTTCGCTATACATTTTTTTCTGCAAGGGTTCAGAAGCTAAATTTTTTACAGAGAAAATCCGAAATCCTAAGGAACGTCATGGAAAATTTTCAAAGCTTGATTCGCAGTATTTTCAGAGATATGATCTGTGGAAGTTAGGGTTGTTTCATGCTCCCGAATTTCATCTCAAAGAGGTGACCATGGGAAAATCGTCATAACTCTCTCTCTGAGCATTGGAATGGAATTCTGTAAAAAGTGGCCGCAAGTAAACGGACTATAGTTTCATGTGTATCAATTTCAGAGCTGAAGGAGGAAACAGTGACACATGCCACGCTGTACAATTTCTCTCTACTGAACCAATCCATAATTAGGTCATTGTGGGAGATTGGGCATAACTTTGCCTTGAAGAATCCAAATCAGGTCAAACCTGTGGCATTTGAAAGAATCTTTAGAGGGCTACTATAGGGCCGAAGTTTAGATAGTGAAGATCCGAAATCACAAAGATAATTTAGTTTCAATATCGAGCTCATTAAAATCAATAAAAACGTGTGTATTTTTTTCGAATTGCATAAGTCTTGTGTGAAAAATCAGTTTGAATTGATTCCAAGGGCATATTATAGAATATTTATTAGTATTCGGTTATAAAAGGCTCCTTAAAAGTAATTCAACACCCATTAAGCCTTTAGAAGGCTCTATGACTCATGAAGACGAAGAATTGCAACATGACATATCAAAATTACAAGAGCAAGTGCACCAAATTTCGCTCTCGCAAAGAGCAACAAAAAATGAAATGGGCGTTTTGAAGAAAGGCATGGAAGCTAAGATAGATGGTTTGAAGGTGTGGAAGCTAAGATAGATGGTTTGAAGAAAAGCGTGGAAGATAAGATGGATGGCCTCGAAACTCGCATGGAAGCTAAGATGGATGACATGAAAGACAACTTGGAAAACATGAAGAATGATCTAAAAGCATACATGGAAGGTTTGACAAAGTTGATACAAGAAATGTTTTGTAATGCCGACAAGATAGTAGAGGAAACTCATGATGAGAAAAAAATAAATGTTAATCGTGATTTCATAAACTCTAATGTTGGATGGAAGAACCACCATATTCCAAAGATGGATATGAGGAAGTTTGATGGCAAGGATCCCATAACATGGATACTACAGATGGAGCAATATTTTGATCTAAATAATGTGCAAAACACACAAAATTTAGGCATTGCAACTTTACTTTTAGAACAAAATACATTTGTATGGTAACGATGGCTTTTCTTCCGTAAAAAAATTGTCACTTGGTCAATTTTTATAGAGGAAATGATAGCACATTGTGAGGATACAAAGAGAAACACTTTCTTTAGCCAATTGATAAATCTCAAACAAAAGTGTTCAATGGGGGAGCACATTGAGGACTTCCAAAAATTGAATATAAGGGTAACTGATCTTTCAGAGGAACACAGGATTGATCTCTTCATAGGTACTTTAAAGGATAACATCCAACATGAAGTTCGCGTTTTGGAACCTGATTCATTGAGCGGCTGCATTCAAATAAAAAAAAAAATGAATGCAATGTAGGGACAAGGAAGCCCACCAACCACATCTCACAAATGATGGAATGTCACATTCAGATTTCCACAACCTACAAGGTTGACACCACAAAAATTGAAAGAAAAAAGAGCAAAAGGGCTTTGCTACAGTTGTGATAGCAAATACACTAAAGGTCATAAGTGTGCTGAGAAGAAATTATTTTACATAGATTGTGAAGAGGAAGAAGAAAATGAACAAGAAGAGGATATACACCAGGAACCAGCCCTAGAAGAGGAAGAAATGAGTCTAACCATATCATGTAATGCATTGGTAGGAATTACCACTCCTCAAACTCTCAAGATAGAAGGACATATCAAGAAGAAAAAGGTAATAGTGTTGATTGATTCAGGTAGTACCCATAATTTTATTCATTGTAAGGTAGCCAAGGAATTGAATTGTTTCCTATACCAAGCACCAGAATGTCAAGTGATGGTTGCAAATGGAGGAACTATAAATTTCTCTGGAAAATGCCATAATATCAAGCTAACCATGGGGGAATATGTATTGAATAGTCCAATGCTTTCAATTCTAATGGGAGGTGATGATGTTGTACTAGGAGTACAATGGTTACAATCTTTGGGGATGGTAGCTTTTAATTTTGAAGAATTTTTTTTGAGATTTTTTTTGGAAGGAAAGGAAATCAAATTACGGGGTATAGAAGGGAAGTCGGGAAAGATAATAAGCTCTAATGTTGTGACAAAGCTTCTGAAGAAATAACAACGAGGTTTAACTGCACAATTATGCTCACTAGAATTTCCAACATCAAAATCATCTATTTCTCCAGATCTCCAAAAAGTCTTGGACAATCATTCCAAGGTGTTTAATACTCCCAAAGGACTCCCACCTATTCATGATCATGATCATGCTATTCATTTGATTCTAGGAAGTGCTCCTCCAAACATCAAGCCTTACAGATATCCTTATGTCCAAAAGAGCGAAATTGAACATATGATTGCAGAAATGTTAGAGGCTGGTATAATTCAACCTAGTTAAAATTCTTTCTCTACTCCAGTAGTATTAGTGCACAATAAGGATGGATCATGGCGCATGTGTCTAGATTATAGCGAGCTCAATAAGCTCACTATTAAAAATAAATTTCCCATTCCTGTGATTGATGAATTACATGGCACTATTTATTTTACCAAGTTGGATCTTCGTTCGAGATATCATCAAATTAGAATGAAGACTAAAGATATTCTGAAAACAACATTTCGAACTCATGAGGGTCATTATGAATTTTTAGTCATGCCTTTTGGCCTTACCAATGCACCTTCTACATTTCAAGGGTTGATGAATTCAATTTTCAAACCATTCCTTAGAAAATTTGTGCTAGTATTTTTTGATGACATACTAATCTATAGCAGGTCTCGGAAAGATCATGTTCAACAGGTTGACAGGGTGCTCAAATTGTTGGAAGAGAAACAATTATATGCAAAAACATCCAAATGTTTCTTTGGAGTACAAGAGGTGGAATATTTGGGTCATATTGTATCTCACGAGGGTGTTAAGGTAGACCCTAACAAAATTAAATCCATTAAGGAATGGAAAGTCCCCACAACCACAGCCTGTGAGGATTTCTCAAGCTAATGGTGGTATTATCGTTAAGTTTGTTAAGAATTATGTGAGAAGAAGTAAAGACCTCTAACAACATTATTGAAGAAAGATGCATTTTCATGAACTCCTGAAGCAACTAAGGCCTTTGAAAATCTTAAAGAGGTAATGTGCCTAGCACCGGTCTTAGCCATGCCAGACTTTAAAAAAACCTTTATTGTGGAATATGATTCCTCAGGAAATGGAATTGGTGTTATTTTAATGCAAGAAGGAAGACCCATTGCTTTTAAAAGTCGTCCAATCAAAGGAAAGTATTTACAAAAATCTATTTATGAGAAGGAAATGTTAGCAATACTGCACGCACTAAAGAAATGACGAACTTACCTAATGGGAAGACACCTCAACGTAAAAAATAATTATGATAGTCTTAAACACTTTTTTGAACAAAGACTATCTTCAGAAGAGAAGCAAAAATGGGTCAAAAAGATGTTGGGTTATGACTTTGATATCATCTACAAAAAAGGGAAGATAAATATTTTTTCAGATACACTCTCAAGAAAGGATGAAGAGGTGGAAGCATTGCTTTATGCCATTTATATTATCCAAACAAATTGGATAACCGAAGAAAGGGATGATTGGAAGAAGGACGAAGAATTGTGGACACTCATTCAAACGTTGCAGCAAGATCCTAGTACATCTGATGAATTTAGTTGGAAAATGATTCCTTATGGTACAAAGAGCGCTTATATCTTTTAAAGAATTCAACTAAAACAACAAAAGATTCTTTTGGAATTGCACAATTCTCCTTTAGGAGGACACTCAGGATTTTTAAAAACTTACCATAGGGTGAAGAAATATTTTTTTGGGATGGCCTTAAATCTCATATTCAAAATTTTGTGGTGGAATGTTTGGTTTTCCAGCAAAATAAAGTGGAGACAATTAAGACCCCGGATCTTCTACAACCTTTATCCATTCCAAGTCAACGCTGGGAGGAGATTTCAATGGATTATATCACAAGTTTACCTAAGTCTGAAGGAAGGAGTGTTGTCATGGTGGTAGCTGATAGACTTACTAAGTATGCACACTTTTGTGCATTATGTCATCCATTTAAAGCAAGTACAGTTGCTACTGCATTTATGAAAACAATTCAAAAGCTACATGGAAACCCAAAGATTATTGTAAGTGGCAGAGATCCAATTTTTACAGGAAATTTTTGGATGGAATTATTTTCCTGTTTGGGTACTTAACTAGCTCATAGCTCATCTTATCATCCTCAATATGATGGTCAAACAAAGATAGCAAATAAATGTTTGGAAGGATATCTTCATTGTTTTGTATATGATAAGCACGCACAATGGGTCAAGTGGTTACCTCTCGCTGAATGGTGGTATAACACTTCCTTCCATACTGCAGCAAAAATGACCCCATTTATGGCACTTTATGGCTATCATCCACCATCCACCACATCATATTTAAGGGAAAATTCGAAGGTTCAAGCAGTGGAAGATCACATCGAGCATCAACAAGAAGTTCTCCAACTCTTAAAGGATAACTTGAATTTGGCACAAAATCGAATGAAACAACAGGCAGATCAACATCGCAGCCTAGTGAATTTTTGATGTAGGAGACTGGGTATTTTTACCAAGCACACAACCATACAAACAAATTTCAAGCAGTTTACATGATAATAAATTATCGCCATGTCTACTATCATCCTTACAAGGTGTTGCAAAATATTGGTACTATGGCACAATAATTTGGAGCTTCCTACTTCTTCGCGAGTGCGTCCGCCCATGTTTCATGCTTAAAAAAGGTTATAGGTTATAAACTTCCGGGCCTAAACAATATTTCCAGAACTTGATGAGGAAGGAAAGATCATATTGGAACCGGAAGCAGTCACGGAAACAACAACTCGATAACTATGGAATCGATCAATTTCAGAGTATCTCATCAAGTGGAAGAACTTACCCACTGAAGATTCTACATGGGAGGATGAGAATTTTATACAAAAGCACCCAGAGCTACTCAAGCGTTGAGGACAACAATTTTTTTGAAGGAGAGGGGCATGTTAGGTCCCCATATTATTAGTGTAGTCCCTTATTGTTATTAGTGTAGCCCCCTTATTGTTATTGTTGTACCCCTGTAACCCCCATATTGTTATTATTGTTCCCTTACATTATTATTGTTAGGTCGGATAGGATTATATTGTGACCCCATGGACCCCTATATATAGAAGGAGGTTTAGTCATTTGTATCATCCAAGAATTGTTCATTTATGTAAATTATTGGAGGTTTCCCCCTTGAAGTGGTTGATTTCTAAGACGTTTATCTCTCTTTTCTTCTATTTTTGGAGTTGGTTTCATAACATCAACTTGACGGAGGCACCAACCCCCTAATATTTACAAGGACTAACTTGAAGGAAGCTCCAACCCACTAATCTACCAGCACCCACTTGCTCTAGCCATTATATCCCTCTTTCATCTAATTTTGAAACTCAAATCCACATTATCTTTACATGAAATATTACAGTTTAATTGTTCAACACTCACGTTGTTGCACTATCCTTTTGCAACAACCTTTCTTCCTTTAACAATAGATTATATACCTTTGGTTCCTCGATCCAATAGATCCTCCACCAGATCTCCATAACTCTATTTGAGATCTACTCAACATCTCTTTTCCTAGGGCTCAAATATAATATAAATATTCAAATTTCACCTTCTCGGGATTGTTCTTTGCATATCTTCTTCAGAACTGCATTTCTTTCACTACACAATAACATCTCCAACGTGCCCTCACAACACTACACTTTGAGTACTCTTCCTCATATTTAGATTGTACATTCAACACCTATAAACCCTCTATTACTCATGTTATTTTTAGTTTTATCTTAGATCTCAAATATGCATATACATCTATTCTAAGCTCTTCAACCCAACTCAACACTCTTCAGGCCCTCTCAACTCTCTTCAATGTGTTTATAACTGCTCAACTTTTCACTGTACTTCGTCGTTCTCCTTTGCTTTTATATGTTTGCGGCAACAACAACCTTTTCTTCTACATTGGAAAAGCACTTTTATTACATTTTATTTCATCCTTTTATGGATGCACACTGCTAATTTTCATCCCCTGTAGATTTTAATTTTGTATCAAATGCCAAATTTGAGTTTCATGGCATTGGATGCTTATCCCTTGAGCGCATGAGACCATGAGCTAGAAACGATGGTTTAAGTTTTAAGGAGCTTATCGGCCCACCGCTCGTCACTCAGTTCTTGATCAAATTTTCTCTATACTTCTTACTGTTTTGATGCCCTGATTACTGATAAACCCTGCACACTTACTCCCTAGCGCGTATGGTTATGGGCCTGAATAGAGAGACTAAGCCTTAAGGCGCTTCTCGGCATGTCAAACTAACTTGCTTCTCTCCATGAATTTCCACAATATGATAGTTGATAAGCCTATGGTCACTTACTACTAGACCATTTTGACCAAGAGATGGTCCTATGTCGGCTCATCACTCGTCGCCCACGCCTACAATTTTCCACCAATTTCCAACCAATGATTTGATTGATGAAACGTTAATTGTCTGGGATTATTTCATCTATCGACCTATGTTTGTCGTCTTCCACTCTACCGCTCATCATTGGTTGCTCGTCGATTCTACAAACCGAGTAGTCCAATGGATGAAACCGTCACCTGACAGTGTTGTATTTGATAGACAAGTCTCCCTCTGTCGCTCATCATTAAATCGAGATTTCATAATTATTGTTCTCATGATGATGGGTTGTGGGTGGTGCTTGATGGCCCCCACTTCATAAAATCACAAAATTCCCAAAATCATATAACACTGAAAAACCTTCTGAAATTAGTCCCTAACATAGATCCAAAGACATCCAAATTTGCCACATCAAGTCCACGTGCACCAATTAGCATGTGCTACATGTCCTCTCGTGTCACCTCATCTCCACATGTACCAATCA
The DNA here is from genome assembly GCA_034641835.2 of Pinus albicaulis. NCBI lineage: Eukaryota > Viridiplantae > Streptophyta > Pinopsida > Pinales > Pinaceae > Pinus > Pinus albicaulis. The sequence continues at coordinate 1,461,661,216 of CM076578.1, read as the reverse complement.
CCAGGTGCCACATGTCATACACATCACCTTTCATGTGTCATCCAAATCACCTACCATGTGTCATCCACATCATCTTGTACAACCAATAAAATCCTGTCGCATGTCCCCTGTTGACATGTACCTGCCATGTGTACTACCACATGCCATTCACCAATAGTTCATTTAGCCATCCAAAAATGTAGAATCCATATGCCACGTGTCATGACCACAAATTTCCATGTGTCATCATCTCACTAGGACATGTTATTAGCCTGCAACATGTCTCTACCACCTGGTACCTTGAAAAATGTGTAAAGGCTTGCCACTTGTTGTTCATTGCTTATTCTTTTGCATGTACATCGTTTGGTCCTAGCAGTTAGATAGGCACTTTGGTGCCTCAACCAAGCACCTTATGACCAGGTGTTGTGACCGAGAACCTTGCCACGCCATCGACTGTTGCCCGACACTTGTTGTTGGTCATTGTTATTTGCATGTCGAATGGACTCGGTAATTTGATAAGCGTCTGGGCACTTTAGCTCAACTCCCTATTATCAGGGGTTAGGACTAGTGGCTTACTACTGACTGGACTTTGCACTTCCTCCTAAGCTTATCAACTTTGGCATCGGTCTGATGGGGGTGCCCTTGCAGAACCTTGCTTGAACCGACATACTTCAGACCTTTATTTCTCCTCATTCCTTAAGATTTGGGCTAAGTTCCATATACCATTAGAAAGGTCTTCAAGAGTACTATCAAACTAAGGACTTTAAATGTGCTTTTAAACAAATTAATTGTAGGAAAAATTCCTTCAAATATAGGCTACTCTGTAAATAACCAAGGCATAATAACAACATAAGCATCAACAAGCTCAATAAGTTCTCCTTGAACTTGACATCAATGACTAGACTTGACACCAATGACAACAACTTGCTAACAATTACCAACACACTAAAAAATCTCCCCCTTTGACATTGATGGCAACACCACCAAACATTGTTGGTCATTGATGGAAAAACCATCATTTTGCGACACTCCCCTTGTTAGACTGAAGAAATTACTATTATTTTCTCACTCTCCCCCTTTGCTTTCTTTGTACACATTTCATCTCATATCTAATGTTTTTTTACTCTCTCCCTTTAAAATCAATGGAAAAGGGCTTAGATGCTTTTCCCATGACCATTTTCCCTCTAAAGGGATATAAAAAGTTGTAAATTATTCTCCCCCTTTGACCTGCATGGGAATTAGTTATTCCCCATTTGATATCACTCTCTCCCTTGGGAAATGGTTGTTGGTTTGAATTTTTTGTGGAACATGTTTTTTGTTCCCACCCAAATCAAGTGATACCATTTGAAGATAGACATATAAAGACTTAGGAAACAAGACAATTTTCCATTTCATAGAGCATTATACTACACTTTTCTCCCGCAAAACTTGTGTTTCTCTTATTGATCCAAATCTTATGTTGTGGTACCAATTAAATGAGTTTTACTATTGTACCAATCCACACTTATGGCTACTCCAAAAGAAAATTATATTATTGCACCAATAGTTTATCCAAATACTAAGAGCTCTCCCCTTTTATACCAATTAACCGAGTTGTAATTTTATGGTTGTGCTATTGAGCCAATGCATACAAATGGTTGTTCCAAGATCCAAATCCTTCCCCTGCCTTAGCATGATAGCCTACTTATGTTCATAATTGTTGAACCTAATTGTGTGAGTCACTTATAGAAATGAAATAAGAAAAAACATATAAGGTTTTCAAACTCTTCATTTCATGTTTTGATTGAGGAATCATCTCCCCTTGAATGCATGCTATTGTTGATCTTGCAACTCCCCTGAGCTTATTATTCTTCTCTTTGATCTCCTGCCATAGAACTGTCCTTGACAAAATTTGGCATATACCTTCTTTCCTTTTGCCTATTAGATATTCCTATTAGACTCGTCTTTAATTTTGACACAATCTTTACTTTAATTCACTTGTTCATATTGATTTCTAGCCAAATGAACTTTACTTACTACCCCCAATATATCTCCATTCGTCTTTTCAACTTATCACTCTTCTCTTGTAGCTCATCCTCAATGATTTATATCTTATTTATGTGACTTGAGGTATTGTTGTCCCTCTCCTTTTTTTATTAATAAGTTGTGATAGATAACACTTTCATACTGCAATATTTTGATTTTCCTTTATTAAGGACATATGCATTGCTTGATGTCCTGGTTGTTGTTGCTACTAATCTACCAAAATTTTCCTTCCTTGTTTTGCAACCTTTAGAAGAAAATATGACCTCATGTCCTTTATTAAAAATTTGACTTACACTTAAAATATTTTTCTTTAAACCTTCAACAAACAAGACATCTTTAGGCTTCATTTTCTCATGGTCAAGGCCAACTAGTCCTTTAGCCAATATTATGGTTGATGTATAATTTTGTGGAATGAAATTGCCTCTTTTGGTTTCCTTCAAAGAGAGGAATATGTTTTTGTCTCTTGACATGTGATTTGAACATATACTATATACATACCACCAGTCCTCTTTATCTTGACCACATAGAGCTAAATTTCATTTTTCCTTGATCACCTCTTTCGTTTTCCATACCCTTGTGCTTTCTTCTTTCTTATTTCACTTCAGAGGATTAATTTGGTTGTTTCTACTGTCACTTGCTTAGTGTCCATGATTATCGTATTTGAAGCCTTTAAGGAGACCCATTAAGGGAGAAAATGGTTGTAACTTTAAATATCACCTTCATGGGACTTACTCGATTTATTACTTTCATAGTTACATAGGAGAGCCTTCTCAAGGGATTCATTCTTTTACCTTTACTCTGATTGGCTTTATGAGAAAAATCAGATCTCAGTTGATTCATTGCTCTAGTTAACATGCTTCCTTTGTTGTTGATATGAATATATCTTTGTTGGTCCTTAGCTTGATTTGTGACTTTATTTGCATTGTTCTTATCTCTTTTCATGTGCATGAAGACTCATTCTCAATATGCCATGGGTTTTCTTGACTTCAAGTATAGAGTGAAAATCCACACTTATATACTTATTTATGTCTATTTTTATTCAATGTTTAAGTTCCTTCTTTTGTTTACTCATTCTAAGAGGAAGGTTTGATTTTTCCATATTTTCACTCAACTGCTTTGTGCCCATGATTTCTTACAATTATAACATTCAATGTGATTAAGCAACGTCGAAAAGGAATTGTTAGTTATGGGTTTATTCCTTTGTGAATTTGTGGATTTGATATCTCTACTTCTTGGGATCTAATACATACCTTTACTTATATTTCTAATATGATCATTTTTAACATAAGCTCTACAATTTACAACCTTATGACCAAAATTGGTACAAGAATAACAACAACCATTGAATCAATTTCTATGTCAGGGATCAAATGACCTTTGAGGGAAAAATATTTGATTCTTTGTTGGTTGTCTCGTTGAGATTGACGAGACTTCTGCTGATTTTTAACTTCATGTAGTTGTTCAATTTCTTTCCACTAACCTTCCTTTGTTGTTGTTGATAATTTACTCTTATTGCTTTGATGCCAAATCCCTTAACCTTATTAGTACGGGACCTTTATCTTTAGCTTTCTTAGTGCTTGATTCTCCTTCATGATCAAGACCAGTCTTGATGATGAGAGGAGATCTTTGATTGTTTATAATACCATTTAAAATTTTGGTACTCTCATCAAAATTCTGATATTGGATTAGTTGGTCATTTCCTTTTCTAGTTTATTTCTCAATGAAACAATCTTAGCTTCTAATTTTTCACAATGACCTTCTCATTCAATCAACTACCTGGTCATCACTTCTTCCACTCTTTTAGCTTACTCCTACTTAGTCTTCATGAATCATTATCGAGTTCCTTCTCTTCATATTCTTGCAATAGCTCCTTTTTATTAAGATTTGCACTTCTTCCTCATAGATAAATTACAGTGTATCCATCATTTATTTTGTAGTCTCACAATAAATTTCATTTTTATAATATGATTTAGACAACCCACTCAATATTGCCTTCCTGGCTTCTATATTGTACTTAATTTTCTTCTTTCCATACTCCACAGATAACCATACATCCAAGCCAAGGGCCATTAAATAAACTTCCATCGTTACCTTCTAGGATGGATAGTTTTATCCAATCAATAACGGTACTCCATTTAGGCAAATCCACTCTTGTTTAGCCATGATCCCTTATGATCTACCTTCCAATGGTTAAATTGTTCCTGAAGTAAACAATTGTTAAAAACTAGGAAAATACTAAGAAGGGAGATGAGTAAATATTTTATAACTTTTTACAACTTTTTACTCAATAAATCACATTCAATAATACAACAATGCATCAACCGCATAAAGTTTGAACACAAAAAGTTTTCGTGGAATCGCACACAATATAAAACCACAAATTCATTTTTATTATGACATAAATGAAAGTACCAACTCCATATTACATCATGTTATGTAGGGACCAACCTATTGGAGGCTCCAACCCCATTTTCTTTGCAAGCACCAACTTGTTAGAAACACCAACTCCAACTATTTGTTGGCACCAACCTCCAAATATTTACAGGCACAAATCTGAAGGAGGCTCCAACCCCATAATCTGCAAGCACCTACTTGCTCTGTCCATTATATCCCTCTTTCATCTAATTTTCAAACTCATATCCACAGGCTCTTTACACAAAATATTGTAGAACTAATTATTCAACACTCAAATCTGATGAACTATCCTTTTGAAACAACCTTTTTTCCTTTAGCAATAAATTCTATACCTTTGGTTCTTTGATCCAATCGATCCTTCACCATATCTATGCTACTATATGATCACCATCTCTTCTCCTTAGGCTCATATATGATATCACCGTTCAAAATTGCTCTTTCTCGGGTTTACTCTCTGCATATTTTCTTCAGAACTATGTTTTTTTCACTACACAACAACATCTCCAACACAACCTCACAACATTGTGCTTTGCATACTCTTCCCAAAATCTAGATTTTACATTCAACTCTTACATCCCTTAGCTACTCATGCTCTTTATTGTTGTATCTTAGATCTCGGATTTTCATACGGATTTATTCTAATCTCTTTTACCGAAATCGACCCTCTTGGCACTCTTCATGCCCTCTTGACTCTCTTTAACATGTTTATAACTGCTCAAATTTTCACTATACTTCGTTATTCTCCTGTACTTTTATATTTTCGAAGCAGCAAGAACCTTTCCTTCTACATTGGAAAAGAAATTTTATGACATTGTAAATAACAACATTTCATTCTATATTGGACAATCAATTTTATCACATTGTCTTCTAGCTTTTTATGGGTGTGCGCCTTTAATTTTCATCCCTTTCAAACCTTAATTCTTTAACGATATTTAGCGCTTGAATGCCAAATTTTAGTCTCACCCTTCATTGCATGAGACTCTGGGCCAAAACCGAGGGCTTAAGCCTTAGATAGCTTATTAGCCTGTCGATCGTCATTCACTTCTCAGTTAATTTTTCTATATACTTCTTGTTGTTCGATCACCCCAATGCCTGAATAGCCCCTTAGTGCTTACTCCCTAGTGCATATGCCTATGGGCCCAAATCAAGAGACTAAGCCTTGAGAAACTTATCGGCCTATCAAATTGATTATCTTCTCTCCATGCATTTCCATAACTAGATGGTTGATGACTGATAAGCCACCGGGTGCTTATTACTAGCCAATTGTGAGTGAGAGTCGTGACCAAGGGTTGGTCCTACATTATCCCATCACTTGTCACCTGAGCTTACACACATCCACCAATTTCCAACTCGTGGACCAATTGACGAAACATTAACTGCCAGGGATTTTCCCATTTGTCGGTCTCTATCTATCATCCACCACTCTACCACTCATCAATGGTTGCTCGTTGTTTCTATGAGCCAACCAGTATGATGGATGAATCCATCACCTGACGGTTTTGTATGTGATAGACAAGTCTTCGTCCATCTATCACCATTGGACCTAGATTTCATAATTCTCATTCTTATGTTGATGTGTGATGTGCGGTGCTCGATGGCCCACACTAAGTAAAATCATGAAAATCCAAAAAAAATTATAACATTGAAAAACCTTAGAAGACCAATCCTTAGCATAGATACCAAGGCATCCAAATTTTCCATGTAAAATCCATGTGCACCAATTAAAATGCGATAAGTGCCCTCTCTTTCCACTTCATGTCCACTAGTACCAATCACCACGTGCCACATGTCATCCATGTCACCTACCATGTGTTTCACTGACCATTTGCCATCCACATAATCTTGTACAACCAATCAGAGCATCCCACGTGTTCTCTGCTGACATTTACTTTCCATGGGTCATTCACCAATAATCCATTTGGCCATCTGAAAATGTCGAATCCACCTACCACGTGTCATGACCATAGAGTGCCATGTGTCATCTTGTACACATCTCCACCATGTGTCATCATCTCACAAGGCCGCGTCATTAGTGTACCACCTTTCTCTACCACTTGGAACCTCGAAAAGTGTGCCAAGGCTTACTGCCTACCGCTCATCGATCGTTCCTTTATGTGTACATCGTTTGGTCCTGGCAGCCTGATAAGAACTTTGGTGCCTAGGCCAATCACCCTATGATCAGGGGCTATTATTGGGGTCCTTTCCGCCCCACCACCTATTGCTCATCACTCACCACTCATTGACGTTGTTTGCACATTGAATGGATTAGGCGGTCCAATAAGCACCTGGATGCTTTATCCCAACGTCTTGTCATTAGGGGCTAGGACTAGGGACGTATTGTTCCACCATTTTTTGACCTTTTCACTTCCTTCTAAGCTCATTTCAACTTTGGTGCCCATCTAAGTGGGGTGTTGTTTACAGTGTTGGGTGCCGCCAATAGTTAGGGGGTATCCCCGGTGCAAAGTCCTAATTAGACCTCACACCGTTTAGGATAGGAGCCCCATCTAGTATGTGGGCATGACTGCTACCATGAATGTATTGCTCTTGGCTATTGAATGTGATGTTGTTAGAGCGAGGACAAGAATGAAATGCCTGGATTATGTGAGTGAGGTCGACCGACGATTAACAACCTGTAGAATGACATACCAAGATGTAACAACACCAATAAGGAAAAGTATGCCACAAGAAGGATTAGTGAGATGAAACCATCTTGGACATACTTAAAGATAAACATGCCAGAGGTTGATTGCAACTTAGTTTATGATAGGTCATTGACATGTCATGGAGTAAGAAAGCAAGGATTCAAAGTAGACATGCAAGCCATAAGTTACAAACTAATTCATTAACATATTATTCACTTGAAAACACACACACAACCACAATGGAAATAATGGAGAGCCAATACAACCAAGATAAAAAAAAAAGGAAGAAGTATAGGAATAAATGCCAAAAGACGAATCACTTCTTATTAATGTTGTTGCAAATACAAGTACATATTTTTCAATTTGTCAAATCCCAACAATGGAACATGGTTTTCTCATACAATTATCCAAAGCAAAACCCTAGCCTCACTAAAGCTCACCTTGCTAGCTGCCAAGAGCTAAGTACCTCTAGCTCTCAAGCACAAATCATCTCTCTATGACTTCTCCTAGCTCAAGTGCTAAAAGTCCTTACTCATCCCAATGAGGCTTGAATGTACATTTATAGAGGTAAGGTGATTGTTCACCTATCGTGATGTTTGACCTACCCTCACGACCCCTGAGCTTCCTCACTTCTCTCTCTCGTATAGTGATTGTTACACGCCCAAATCAATCTTTGCACAACCATTATCATGATGATGAAGAATGTTTACAAGGTGATAGAAGAGAAGACATGAAGAGAGTACAAAGGGTTCTTGGAACCATACGATAATCATTGTTAAAATTGTTGGGATGATATGGATACTTACAAAGGTTGTTGCCCCCTCTTTACACCCAACCAATATTGATGTTGTGTCTTTGAGCTTGTTGAATGGTTCTTGAATCTTGTATCGAGCCACCTCGCCTATTAATGGAGGCCCTAGTTGCACAACTTCTTGCACGAAACCTTATCTATCCCCACATAGGTTGACATTCTCATCCTTCTTCGCCCTATAAGAAAATAACAGTAGTTGTACACATTGGTACCCAAAGAACAATACTATAAATGTAAAAATAATCATGAAGAACAAAAATCAACTTTGGACCCCTAGGTGGTCCTTTCTCGTGCTATGGAATTGTAAATGTATGTGGGAACACTGACAGTAGCCCCAAGGTGCTTCAAATCCATGTTATAAAAAATTCTTCGATCGCTCTCACAAAGTGTTGGGTTTTATAATGACCCTTTATGAAGAGGAATTCATTGCTCCTATCCTTGATGAGACACATTGAGGGAATTTTTTTGGGCAGCAGAAACATGTAAAGCTTATATAACCATCCCAAACCTAGTATTGTGATTTTGGGCATGAGTGGGAGGATCTAGAGTGAGATTATTGGCATAACTTGCATGTTGCACTTTGCCTTTGTCTCTCCAATATCGCTACATGTGCCTAAATGTCTCCTAGCATTCAGTTCAACATACTATACTTACTTTTCTAGTTGCATATTATACATGGTGAAGCCTCTGCTTCATATCACCTACTTATGATTAACTATACTCTTGGTATTCTTAATTTATTAATGCATCACGTTGTCTCATTACTAGTGGACTAATGCATGCTTGGAGTAACCTCTTACAATTTGAATGCAGTGGGAAGTAATATCAGTTCTTGGGCATTTATTATGTGTGTGTGTGTGTGTGTGTGTGGGTGTGTGTGTGTGTTGATAAATGTGCACTACGTCATCTTCCCTCTACTATGTGGATACATTACCCAACATTTTCTTATTCTAATGTGAGCCCTTTATTATTTAAAGTATGGCATTTTATGTTTTTAATGCATCCAAGTTGTACTCCCTTTTAGTTTAAGAGCCATTTCCCCATGGCTTGCACTCTCTCATGCATTGGTCCCATTGTATCCCTTTTGCTACATGTACATATATCAATTGGCAAGTCGCAGGCCCAGATTGAGGTGTTGGGAAGAAGAATGCACTAGATCACAATCCCGACCTGCGTGCAAGTTGTACCTTAGAGGGGTTCGCTCAGTTGCATCTTAAGTCAAGTCACTTTTCCTGGCCACACCTCTAAGTCCCTAAAGTGTGATCCTGCAACCTAGAGAAAAATGGCAGATGTGAGGTAGCACTGACTTCTTTTTAAAGAGTGATTTTGCGACTTAATGACCTTGGGGAAGGTCGCATAGTCGAAATATAATGGATGTCAATTTTTTTGTCTCTCACCAAAGGTTTTGCAATGTGAATTTGTGACTTGTTGGGTCGCATAATAGCCATGGAGGCCAAGTCGCATACATCCCTAAGTTTTCCATGTCTCGCTCATGCGTTTCTCTCATTTAGTACCGACTTTTAACATTATATGCAACATCATATTTCAAAATAAATCATCGACTTCTAAAAGAATACCTTACTTCAACGTTAGTGTTGGTTTGTGGCCTCCATTTTTCTTTAATAACGCACTGCCATTTATAGTCAAAGTTCAAAAGGTTTTAATTTTGTGCATTCACACACACACACATATATATCAAAGAACATTCCCTTTAACTTGTCCCTTGGAATATTTGATGCCACTACGAACTATGAATTCATGAGAGTTGAGCCTTATATTCAAATATGTTTTCTCCAAATAACATCCTTTCATTATATGGTCTAATGGCATCCTGCGCCATTAAATGTGTGTGCCAATAAACTGCTTTAAATTCTTTAATGGGAGAGTGTTATCAACGAATGACCAGGGAACACGCTAATCTTGATATTGTATACATGTTATTTAGATGGGAGACCAATCACTATCCTGGAAACATGTTGATCATAGAAACTTTGAAGCTTTAGGGTCCTTTCATGATCGTATTTTCCATGGGTCGATCTTATGCCTTGGAGCAATTTCATGAAACTATAGTGATCCCTTCTTAATGTATGGTTTGCATTGATTAGTGTGTATCAAGCCTCCTTTGCCCTAACCTCATACAATTGAATTGTGTGATAGCCAACAACAAAGTCAATGGATCATTTGTAGGGATTTGTAATGCATATTTTGAAAATTGGGTCCTTTAGTCACCTTAATGTACTGCATTCCAATTTAAACCCGTCGCTTGGTGCGTGATGACAATATTAACACAATCCCTTAAACCACTTGGATTGCGCTCTCAATGCTGCCTCAAGTGCAATGGTCATCACCCAAAGCTTAAATCCCAGTGTGCTCCTCCTGTTCTAGGCACATTAATGAACCCTTCATAGATTATCTAATATGTGATCAACCGTTCACCTTCGACATGCTCATAAATGTGGTTTTGCAATGTAGAGACCTCGTGGGTGTTGGTCATTAGCGATGACCTAGATACTCTGGTCTTCATATCTCTAAGATGTGTCATCGGGATCTTTGTGAGATGGCACAAAACCTCCTTTATTGTCGAGATTGAATTTACAAAGGTAATATTAGACGTTGGTAATATTATATGTCACAAGGAAAAGCCTTTGCACACTTAAATGTTAGGAGCTAAAAGTGCAATGAACAGGGGATCAGGTCTTAAAAGACTTTTTATAAAAATGTTAGAGGTGTTCTAAATGATGTCATAAATACCACTAATGTAAATGACCTTCTTAAAGGCATGATAAATTTCATGCATGTGTATCTTCCGAGATTTTAATATTGGGTATGTCAATGACACTTCCTCAAATGTATTAAACCATTAGCATGTGAATTGGCTCAATTTCAATGATGACTTTGCAGTTGTCTAGGACTGAAGTTATGATTGCATCTTAGAGAGAGAATAAATCGAGGTTATAATATGGAAGTCACGGTAATCTCTCCAACCCTAGTGCAGTCACAGGAATATGGCCCAGCAATGCCATGATGATGTTATGATGTGTTGTCAGTGCCATAACATGCTTGTGGTAATGCATTTAGAGGATAAGATAGTGTTTAAATAAGGTTGGGGCTTTAATCAACCATCTAGGGTTTCAGGTGTGCATGAGAAAGATAACAAACCCTTATGAATTTCAAAGGGATGAGGATGATGGTGAGGGGGGAATTATCGATAAGAGGTATTCTCATAAGCCCTAATGCTACTGATGTGATCATGTTTCGAGGTAATTAAAGAAGAGCATATATGAGATGCACCTATGTAGGTGGGTACAGTAATAGGTTTTAATAGGAATGAGTCATGGAGAGATCGACCAATTCCAAACATGACCATAACTTGTATGACCTTGAGTAAGGAGAGGGGGTGACCCGAAATTTTTAATATGCCCAAGATTTTGGGCGTTGTTGTAGCGACTACAAAAGGTGCCCTCGTGGAGCCTTAAGTATTTGTAACCTTGCTTGAATTGACATACTTAAAACCCTAATTTCTCCACACTCCTTAAGAGTTGGGCTAAGTGGCATATATTCTTGGAAAGGTCATCAAGAGGACTATTCAACTAAGGAATTTGCATGTGCTTTAAAAAAAAATACTTGCAACCAAAATGCCTTCAAATATAGGTTGCTCAAAAAGTAAGCAAGACATCAATAACAAAATAAGAATCAACAAGCTCAACAAGCTCCCCTTGAGCTTAATATTATTTATTGGACAACAAGTTCCCCCTGACCTTGAAATCAATGACAACATACTACCAACACACTCAACAGGAAAATCATCTAAACTTGTGTTGGTAAGAATTACCTTGGGTTTACCAATCAAGGAAAAATGTACTTCCTTCCCTTTTACCCCTTGCAACAACTCATTGCCACTCATCGACAAAAAACTAGGACCAACATATTATTTAACTCCTTCATCTTGTAAAGGAAGCAATGTATACTTTTGATCATCTTTCTCAAGTGTGTAGGTGTTCCTTCTGTCGTATAGCTATCTTATCAAATTGCCATGGTTTTCCAAACAAAACATGGAAAACATCCATGGGCATTACATCACACAATATTTCATATTTGCGCCTTCCAATACGAAAATCTACTTTATGCCTTTTGACACAATTTGTAGTTATTAACATATGAATAGGAATCTTCTCTTTCCCAGTCCATGTCTGACACAATTTTCATTTCTTTCCATATGAATAGGAATATTTAAATAGAGAAGGCCAATAATATCTACCTCGAAGGATATTATGTGTAGTATTCTCTCCTTTGAAGTGACCTCCGACTAGTCCATCATGCATTTTCGTTAGAACTTTTTTTATGAAAATTACACCATCAATTAGCTGATATCTATCACATTTTAGTCTTAAATCTCTTTTCTAATTTTAAGTCAAATGACTAATAGCAGTACCATTTAACAGATAAAGGGTAGCTAGGACCGAAGAAAAAGTGTTTCCCAAACCTGCATCCTTCAACAATTCTCCTTTTTATTGCACATGTGACTTACAAGTCTCATGTCCTATAAGACTCATTAGATTGACAAACGATTTCATAGGATCAGTTTAGCTAATGAGAAAGAAACCAAAAACTCGCCAAAAGTAATATTTCCCATAAAAAATCCTTTTATTTTAGTTGCTTCCTCCAGTGACTTGCATAAGCCACTTATCATAGTGAAAGAAACACAATAAAACTACCATAATTTTTCACATCCAAGCATTAAATTTTCCTCTCATGAAGGGAATTCTAACCTAGGACACGAAAATCCACTTGATCATGACCTTGAGAAGCTAGAGATGGATCATCAAAACCATACTAAAAAGGATTAAAACCTCTTCGATACCTTGATTTGGTGCACCAAAAAAAATATTATTTCATAATTGTAATGTTGTGGAAGGCTTCACCTTTGATACTAAAGGTCCTGACAAATTTTGATTGGAGAGTCTAGTCAATCCACAATCCACTTTTCCTGAAGTCCACTTGTGCAAAGTTTTATACCTCAATTGTAATAGCACCTCAACACCTAGAATGGAAATAAAGTCCTCCTTAAATGAAACCCTTTGAGGAACTTGACAAAGATGTCCCTATCATCCAATAAGTCTTCAAAGTAATATGTAGTTTCTTCATACCTCTATCATTTCTATATTCACTAGGACTTATTCCACACCTATTATATCCTTGACCTTCTAAATCTACAATATCTATGTTTAGTAACTTTGAGTGGTTGGGAGCATGGTTTGTTCTTCCATTCACTCAAGTTCAATTCCAAGAGATATTTTTGGCCTCTGTCAAAAAATATTGTTGGGGGGGGGGGGGGGGGGAGTGTAGAGGTGAATCAGTATTTCATTTAACCTAAAATTTCAAACGCACCTTCTGAGATTTATACGCGACTTTATTTGAACCAATATAGGTATGTACATGCTTTTAGTGAAGATAACAAGCGTATATGCATATTACTTATCTTTTCACAGTTTTATCAATGTTTAACTGAGTTATAAGAGCAACAGTGTATGTAATAAAGTCAGAGAGTCAACAAATCCACAAATAACACATAGGGACACTAGGATTTTAGGTAGAAACCTAATTTGGGAGAAAATCACTATTGTTGTTTCCTACTTTATCTTCTTATTATTATAAAGGATATATACATCTTACACTGGTGCAGGATTTTGCTAGTGCGAATGCTCCTATCTGCTAGAGGCTACAACCTCTACTATGTTTTCCAACTACTACTCCCTCAAATTTCTTGTGATCCACATTTTACAATCTTTCAAACTGGGACCACCTGCAACAACAATGATCTGGTAGGCCTCTTTTTAAAATGTTTCAGACTAGAGCCACAACCAACAATAAGTTGAATAACTAAATCCCAAAATATCAATAACCTTAATCCCTGATCAACCACGCCAAATCTCAATATTAACCATATCATACACTCTACTCATCAACCAAGTCAGTACCAAGCGAGACACTATAAAATTCTTCACTTATCAACATTGTCCAGTACCAAATAAGAATGTATGCATGACAAGCATTAACTAAATCTGCGTATATATGCCCTTTCTATGCAAAACACCAAAGCACAGATCTTAAATAAAACCCTGTCAACAAATCATTCAACATAGTGACTTCATCAAGCTTTGAAATTCATCAACCAACCAACAAAAATGACCAGGATTAATCAACAAGCAGTTATATCAATCAAGGTACTTTTATTCATAAGGTGTATACGATTGTTATGAACAAAATCCGTGTATGTACGAATTATTCAGGAGCAAAAGTTGTGTACAAATATAAGAGAAATTAATCATTAAACATATGTAGAAAAAATCCAATAAAGTTCTATAAACAAGACTCTCCATGTTTGAAACAGTATCAATCCAACTCTTTGCCCTACCTTGCTTATGAACCATAAAGCAACAAGAAACTCAGTCAATGCCAAGAACTTTCTTTAAGAAAATACAATCACTACAACTCATATCTCTGTATAGTGTGAACAACAACAGTAACAATTTACAATCTCAACAAGTAGAGAAGGATCTCAGAAAACAAGCCACTTCAACAGAATACAAACAACAATAAACTCAAAGTAATATCATCAATGTGTAACCATGTATAATAGGACAAAAAACATCATTAGTCATTTAGAATTGGAAGTCTTTGTCCTTTGTCCTGCATACAACCTTTGTTATTAAAAACTATGTCAAATCATACACACACTACCATAGATCTCTGCATACACATTTTTCTGCAAAATGATGAGTGTGACCCTAGTGCTGAAATAAACAAGTGAGTGACCACAAACTCTATTTCATACAACCACTGCACAGACACTTCACTTTAACTTCATACATTAGATCTCTACCATCACATATTCAAATCCATACTGAAACAAACTTCTGCATAAATCAAACCATTAGATATACTCTTGCAAACAAGCATATAAGAAGCCAAACTAGGTATTTCTATCATATCTCTCATTAAATATCCAGATACGAACCTCCTCCTTTTGCTCTGGTGCACACTTGTTCAAAACAAATCACAAGCAACTCTAAATGAATGCATACACTACTTCTCAAACTCGTTCTCCTTTTATAACCTTTTTTCCTTGTCAATACTACCAAAAAATCCCTTGGATTCGTTGATTATAATTGTTTACAAGATCAATTAGACGTTGTCACACCAAAACTTTGGGAGATTACGATGGAAAATGCTCATGGCTTTTTATCTTCCATGCGCACGGTCGTGTTTGCGACTATAGTTTATTATACCTGCAGTTGTACGCGACTTGATCTCATAAGAGTCACGTATGGTTTTGCAAACTACGAACTCCTCAACTTTTCTCAAATGAACCTTGTCAATGCACATCCTTGTCCTCTGCAACACCTGTACAAACATTCATATTACTTGTAACACTTCAACAAACCATTGTAGCTCCTTTGTAATTATAAATATTTGTGCAACACCTAAACAAACATTAAGCACATTCTCCATTCAAGATCTAGCTAGGCACATCATTCTGCACTCAATCATAATGTGACAATAGTACATGAAAAAACCATGAGGTTGACATCAAGGACAACACATTCGTCATAATTCCAACAATCTCACCCTTTGGACTTGATGTCAACCTCCTACAAAACACTAAGTCCTTCTTTCCCCCTTTGACATAAAGGGAAAGGGAAAAACCAAGATGAGAGGAGTACTCCCCCTAAGGTGATCCATACTGTAAGTTTGATCTATTGATGTGAAACAAAGAACTTGACTGCAAGATATGACCATGACCTCTCGTATTGACCATGCTCTCTGTGAGCATATACTCGACCTTATAGTGATACGCAATGTAAGTACAAGGCATTATGAATCAAATACATGGCTATCCATAAGTACACATGTCCTCTCCTATAACTAATGACTCGATGAACCCAAGTTTACATCAATCACTCAAAACAACAAGACTATATCAATGATATACATGCCTTTGACATCCAATACCCTATATATTCATCAATGTTTACAATCACAAGTCTCTAATTTTAATGTACTAAAAGATAGGAGAATTATGATACATGGCTATAGTAAATACATGGCATCCATCAATAGTAACAATACGACACATGATTATTGTCCACAAGCAAGGATCTCAACAACAACATATGTAGAGTGACATATAAGTGAATAGTTGTTGCAACATCGTAAGCATTAGTAGAGCATCAAAATAATACTGATCAACAATATATTACATCATTTCAAAGCAACAACACAAGCAACATCACATAGAGATACCAACCTATATATCCTTCTCATTAATGAAGATGTCACTAAGCTCTAAAATTCTTGCAACAAACCAATGTGAAAGCCAATATGCCAACAATCATAAAATATGAGAAACTCCCCCCGGATATATACCATTCCTTCAACACCACAAAAAATAGTATGCGATAGTTAGAGATAATATCTGCATACATACATGAGTATCCTTCATAAAACTCTCGTATACAATGTAGAATGCTACCTTTTTCTCAGCCACAACTCCCTGTGAGCTCATACTTCCTTGTTTTTCTAAAGAAATTAGGAGAGGGAAGAAGCAAGGATCATCCCTAACTGTTGGCGAAGATATTCAAATGAATCATAGGAAGAGGTTTGGTGAAAATATCTGCAACTTGTTCTCTTGAAGGAATATATTCCAACTTTATTTTATGTTTGAAGACTTCTCTCTAATAAAATGATACTTTATTGGAACGTGTTTAACCTTTGAATGCATAACTGGGTTTTTAGAAATACTAATGGCACTTGTGTTGTCACAAAGAATAGGTGCAGGTTGTGGAAAATTGACTTGGATATCTTGTAGTGTTTGAATCATCCAGAGTAGTTGTATACGACAAGTTGAATTGCAACATATTCTACTTCAACAATTGATAAGGCTATATAAATCCATTTTTTGTTGAACCAAGAGACTAAACATTGTCCCAAGAAGAAGGTTCCTCCACTAGTTCTTTTACGACCGTCAATGCTACCAAACCAATATGCATCAATATAAGCTTGAAGTTCAAAACCTGTGTTTTTGGCATACCATAGTCCAAGATTTTGAGTGCCCTGCAAACACTTGAATATTATTTTGACAACTTTGATATGAGTCCCTTTAGAATTTGCTTGGAATCGTCCCACTATTCCAACTGCATGCATAATATATGGTCTTCTACTTGTAAGATAGAGTAAACTGCCAATCATAGACCTATATTTAGGTTGATTAACATTTGGGGAGTCATCATCTTGGCTAGGACTACATCCTGTTACCATAGGTGTGCAAACATGTTTACAATATTCTAATCCATATTTCTTCATGATCTCCTTGAGATATTTAGTTTGAGAAAGAAAAATACCATCCTTAGTTTGATGTACCTATAGACCAAGAAAAGATGTTAGCTCACCAAGTAGAGACAATTCAAATTATTGTTGCATGGCTGAAGCAAACCCTTGGCTCATTGAATCAACATCACTCCCAATTATGTTATCATCAACATAAGCCACTACTACTAAGAGTATTTCTTTGTCTGCTTTGATATATGGATTACTATCTGTAGAACCTTTCTTAAGCCCTTGTTGTTGAAGATATTTGTGAAGGTGACAATACCAAGCTCAGGGAGCTTGTTTTAACCCATATAAATCCTTTTTGAGTTTCCAAACAAGATTCTTATCATTCCGAAGTATAAAAAACTCAATTTGTTCAATATAGACATCTTCTAGATCTCCATTTAAAAATGCAGATTTAACACCATATAACATACTTTAAAATTGTGAAAACTGGCAAATGCTAGGAACATTCTACTGGCTTCAAGGCTGGATACTGGTGCAAATGTTTCTTCAAAATCTATTCCTTCATGTTGAGCATGTGCTTTGCAGACAAGTTGTGCTTTATTCATGGCTACTTCTTCATTTTCATTTAATTTGTTTTTAAACGACCATTTGGTGCCAATTACATTTTCGTTTTGTGGCCTTGGAACCAGTTCCCATGTATGATTCTTTTCTATTTGGTTAAGTTATTCACTCATTGCCTTATTCCGACATTCATCTTTGCTTTCTTGATGAACATTTTGAATTTCAATAGTAGAAAACAAAGCTAAATGACTAGATGATCCAGTCAATGTTCTTCCAATTTGTATTCTAGTGCACTCACCTTGATGGGGCATTTTCTAGTGCACTCACTTCTTGATTTTATTCTTTTGATGCTTCACCTTCTTCTTCACCTACAATTTCTCTGCTCTCAACGGTAAATTGTTCATCATCAAATTGTATTTCTCTTTTGGGGCACAGTGGTCCTTCATCAACTATTATATATATACATTCAACAATCTTATGAAGTCTCTCGTTGTAACATTTGTACCCTTTACTTCTAGAGGAATATCCAAGGAGAATTCCTTCATCAACTCTGGGTTCAAATTTGCTAAGCTTATCATCATTTCTTTTGATAAAACATTTGCTTCCAAATTTTTTAAAGCACTTAACAATTGCAGGTTTTCCACACCATAGTTCATGCAATGTTTTGTCATTGTTGACTCTTATATGGGCTTTGTTGAGAATATCAATTATTGTTTGCACTGCTTCTCCCCAGAAGGTGTGAGATACTCCAGTTTCATCAAGCATTGCATGTGCCATTTGTTGGACGAATATGTTCATTCTTTTTTCAACTCCATTTTGTTGAGGAGTTTTGGCTATAGAGAACTGTCTTTTGATACCATGTTGATCACAAAAATCAAAATGAATTTCCCCTCTCGATCAGATCCAAAACATTTGATTTTCAATTCTAATTCATTTTCCACCATAGCCTTTAATATTTTGAACTTTTCAAAAGTCTCATCCTTAACTTTAGTAAACTAACCCAACACATTCTAGTGAAGTCATCAATTAATAACATAATGTATTGTTCACCACGAGGGGACTTCTTCTTCAATGGTCCACATAAATATGTATGAATGTGCTTAAGGGGTTTTTCTGAAGAACATTATTTTACCTTGAATTGAACTCTTGATTGTTTACCAAATTGATAGGATTTGCAGATGTATTTGGCATGTCACGAATAAATCCCTTCTTGCTTAGTTTGTATAGTTGACCGAAACTGAGATGTTCTGACCTCTTATGCCATAGCCAACTTTCTTCAGTTTTTCTCAAGTAGAATTTAGTGTTCAATGTCACCCTCTAAGATGCATACATTATCTCGAGTTCTGGTTCCTTTGGTTATTATCTTCCCTATGCCCAATTCTTTGACCAAACAATTTTTAAGTTTGAAAATAACTTCATGCCCCTGATCACACATTTGACTGACACTAAACAAGTTATGTTTTAAGCCATATAAAAACAATACATTCTCAACTTTGGTTTTATCCTTTAAAGTTACAGTCCCTTTTCCTTTAACGATAGCAGAAGAATTGTTTCCAAATGAGACATTCTTTTCTTTCTTAACTTCATTAAAAGAAACAAGTTTATCTATGTCAACTGTCATGTGTTTTGAGCAGCCACTGTCAATGTACCACATATTCTCTTGATCTTGTGCATATAGAGCTAAGCCACATCTTTCTAAAGGATGAGTCTTTCTTTTCCATATTTTAGGAGGCTCTGCCATTTGTTCATGTTGATAAGAGGGAAACAACATGCTTCTGCATTCATTCTCTTCATGCCCAAAGTTATTGCATATAGTACATTCAACTTCATTCATAAGAGGAGAGAAAGCATTATTGGAAGACTTCCTTGATTTGTTCAAATTATACTGAGTTCTTACTTCTCTAGTCTTAATAGTTTCATAAGCTACACAATGAATTTCCTTGTGACCAAAGTTGTCACAAGTAAAACATTAACCATTGAAGTAAGAGTACCTAGGAGTGAAGAACCTTCTCGAATACCTCGACTCTTGATTACAGAAGGGGGGCATTCCCATTCTTGGTTGCCTCAATTGTGTATAGCTTAATCCTTCCTTCGTTTGTTGAGGCTTGATGTCTTAGCAATTGCTTCCCTTTGCAATATTGGCCTAGCTCTTAGAACCTGTTTCAAAAGATATCATGGATTATGATGTTTTTTCATTTTGATTAACATTATTTCCAAGTCTCATCTTGATTAATGGGGAACATTGAACTTTGTTGATTTCTTCCAATGTTTCAGATCCTTTTGCAAATTTGAGATTTTGGTTCAACTGTGCATTTGTTTTCTCAAGTTCTTTTCTTTGCCCCATAATTTCAAATTCTAAATTCTCGCAGTGCTTTTGTTTCTCTTGAAGTTGTTTTCTTAGAACTTCCTCTACTCTTTTAGACTCTTATAGACAAAATTTTAACTGAGTCATTTCATCAACCAAGCTACTGATATCCTTTTTTTTATAGTTTTGTTGATATTCCTGAGTCTATCAATCTCTTTTAATGCATCCACTAAATCATTGCAGTTAAGGCCATGAGAAATTTAAATTCTTGGTTAGAGTCAGAGTCAATATCTTCATCTTTAGAAGAACATTTTTTTTTTCTTTGTGAAATTTCTTTTAACATTCTTCATAGATGTGTTCTTTCCTTTTACAATATTCTCTTTGTATGGACATTTAGCAACATAGTGTCCTGCCCTTCCACAAGAAAAGCATTTAAATGGGAGTTTGCCTTTGAATTTTCCAGTACCTGTCTATAGCCTCGTGACAAATTTCACCTCTTTCTCATATGAGATGTAGCAATCATCATTTGATTCTTGCTTTTGTTTGCCTTTGGTTGTAGCGTTCAAGGAAACTTCTTTGATTTTTTTGATGTATTCCCTTCTATTCTCATTTTGTAGGCATGCAAAATCCCATAGAAAGTTGATTCATGTCTTACATTTCCTCAATGGCTAAAACTTTAGCTTTTAACTTGGGAGTTAGTGATCTCAATATATTTTCGACAATAGTAGAATCCTCAATCTTGTCCCTAAGACCCTTCATAGTGTTTACAACTTCGTCTACTCTAAGGAAAAAGTTTGCAATGCTTTCATCATCATGCATTTGAAGAGACTCACATTGAATACTATATGATTGCAGTATAGCATTTTTAACCTTAGTCACACCTTCATAGCTCTAGACCAACTTGTCCCATATTGCTTTTGCAATGTCGAGTTGCATTACTTTCACGAATTCAGATTCTGCAAGTCCTCATAAGATAACATTTACTACTTTTGCATTGCTTTCATATTGTCTCTTCCTTGCATCATCTATGGGAATGGAGGTTGGATATTGATATCCACTTTCAACATCTGCCCAAACATAAACTCCTAGTGATTGAAAATATGATCTCATTCCAACCTTCCAAAACATAAAGTTCGTTCCGTTAAACAACAATGGCTTGGTAGAGAAAAATCCTTCCTAACTACTCATCTTGCTCCCTTCTAGCAATCAAGCTACTTTCTGAAGGGCCTGACTCTGATACCAATTGTTAGAAAATACTGAGAGGGTGGGGGGGGGGGGGAGGGGTGAATCAAATTTTTGTTTCAATTAAAATTTCAAATACACATTCTAAGATTTATACACAATTTTTTTGAAGTAATATGTGTATGTACATGCTTTTAGTGAAGACAGCAAGCGTATATGCATATTACTTATCTTTTCACAATTTTATCAATATTTAACTGGGTTAGAAGAGAAAAAAAGTATGTAATAAAGTCAAAGAGTCAACACATCCACAAATAACACATAGGGACACAAGGATTTTTAGGTGGAAACCCAATTTTGGAGAAAACCATCGCTGTTGTTGTTTGCTTCATCTTCTTATTATTATAAAGGATCTTTACATCTTGCACTGGTATAGGCTTTTGCCAATGCATAGGCTCCTACTTGTGAGAGGCTACAACCTCTACTATGTTTTCCAACTGTAACTGGAAGGAGGCTACTACTCCCTCAAATTGCTTATGATCCACGTTTCACAATATTTCAGACGGGGACCGCCTGCAACAACAATGATCTTGTATGATTCTTTTCAAAATGTTTTAGACTAGACCCACAATCAACAATAAGTTGAATAAATGAATCACATAATATTAGTAGCCTTAATCACTGATAACGAAGCCAAATCTTAATATTAACCATATCAGACACTCTCCTCATCAAATAAGTCAATACCAAGCCAAACACTATAAAATTCTTCACTTGCTAATTATTGTCAATACCAAGCCAAACATTGTCCAATACCAAATAAGAATGCATATGCGATAATCATTAACTAAACCCACATATATACGTGCTTTCTATGCAAAACAACAACGTACAAATCTTAAATCAAACCCGGTCGGAAAATCATTCAACATAGTGACTTCATCAAGCTTTGATATTCATCAACCAACCAACAAAAATGACAAGGATTAATCAACAATCAACTATATTAATCAAGGTATTTTTACTCAGAAGGTGTATGTGACTGTTATGAACAAAATCTACGTATGTAAGTGTTATTTAGGAGCAAAAGTTGCGTACAGATCTCAAATTTTTTTATCATTAAACACCTATAGCAAAAGGTCAATAAAGTGCTCTAAACCAGACTGTCCATGTTTACAACAACATCAATCAAACTCTCTTCCCTACTTTGCTTATGAACCATCAAGCAATAAGAAACTCAATCAATGCCAATAACTTTATCTGAGCAAATATAATCACTACAACTCATATCTTTGTATAATGTGAACAACAACAGTAACAATTGACAATCTAAGCAAATAGAGAAGGATCTTAGAAGACAAGCAACTTCAACAAAAGACAAACGACAATAAACTCAAAGTAGTGTCATCAGTGTGTAACCGTGTAGACCAAGGACACACAAAAACATTAGTCATATCAGATTTGGAAGTCTATGTCCTTTGTCCTGCATGCAACCTTTGTTATTCAAAACTTTGTCAAATCATGCACACACTACCATAGATCTTTGCATACACACTTTTATGCAAAATGATGAGTGTGACCATAGTCCGGCAACAAAAAAGTGAGTGACAACAAGCTTTGTTTCATGCAACCACTGCAACACACTCCAATTTGATCTCTACCATCACATATTCCTATCCATACTGAAACAAAATTCTACAAAAATCAAACCATTAGATCTACTCTTGCAAACAAGCATATACGAAGCTGAAATAGGTAATAATGGTTTCTATAAGATCTCTCATTAAATATTTAGATCTGAACCTCCTCCTTTCGCTCTGGTGTACACCTGTTCGAAACAAATCATAAACAACTCCGAATGAATGCACACACTACTGATCAAACTCATTCTCCTTTTATAACCTTTTTGCCTTGTCAATACAACCTAAAATTCCCTTGGATTTGTTGACGGTAATTGTTGATGGGATCAATTAAATGTTGTCGCACCAAAATCTTGGGAGATTACCATGGGAAATGCTCATGTTTTTTTTTTTTTTTTCCATGCACAGGGTCACGTACGCGACTATTTGTTTATTATATATGCACACGTACACGACTTTATCTCACAGGAGTCGTGTATGGTTTACTACAAACTCTTCAACTTTTCTTAAATGAACCCTCTCAATGCACATCCTCATCCTCTACAACACCTATACAAACATTCATATTGCCTACAACACTTCAACAAACCATTATAGCTCCTCTGTAACCATCACGACTCTTGCAACACCTAAATAATCATCAAGCACATTCTCCATCCAAGATCTAGCTAAACACATGATTCTACACTCAATCATAATGTGACAAAACCATAAGATTAACATAAAAAACAACACATTAATCATAATGCCAATAATCTCTTGTGATAAAACTCCACAACCCAACTAAAAGTATATCCACTCTATCAATATACTCTTGATATTAAATTACTAATTCACAATAATAAATAAATAAATAAATAAATATTTAATACTTGTGAATTTATTAATAGGAAAAAATTATTTTTTCTTTAATTCTTAGTTGTTGTTTTCATCATTTTCATTCTACAAAATATATTGTATTTTATTGTATATTTTAAATTTCACATTTCATATAAATTGGGATATAGAACACCCAACTTTTTCAATGCGTCAACAACATGTACTTAATCAAATATGGGAAAAAATATTGTTAAGTCGATTATTATAATTAGATGGAATATAAATTCGAAAAAGATTGAATCTCTTTCCATCAAAGAATGACCCAATTTCGCTGAACGATGCCATCTGCGGGAGAATAAAACGGATTTTTTCAGAGCCATGGCATACGATGGATCCTCATGAAAGACGTCACTACCCTCAAGAGCTGCCAATTTCACTAATCTGTTTTCTACTCCACTAAACACGTACGTCTCATTTCAATTGCAGTGCCCAGTATCTCCTTCACTCTGCAACAGGCCCTATCACATATACATGACATAGAAATATATATATATCATCTTTAGGTATATACATATATTTCAGAAATGGAAGAGTCCGTCAAGCGGAAAGAAAGGCTGCAGGCGATGCGATTGGAAGCGGCCCAAAATGGCTCAGACGACAAGAAAGACCAACATCATGAAAGCTCACATTCAGCATCTGGGCTTCTCGCCAATCCCTTCAACGAACACTCCTCGCCATCTTCAACACCTCAGCACCCTCCCAGGTTTGATTATTACACAGACCCATTAGCTGCTTTTTCTGGTAATAAGAGAAAGGAAAGGATCATCAATAACAACAACAACACTACCACCACCAATAATATCAATGATTGTAGCTCTGGCCATAGCCCTAATGGTCCTGCAACTGGTTTCAATAGGGCTAGGATGATTCCTCCTTTGAGCAATCAATCTTCTCCCGTGAATAACTCTCCACCCATCAAATTCTATGCCCAGCAGCAGACTCCTTTCTGGCAACCCAATTTTCATCCAGGGAACCCACAGACACCTGTGACTCCTTTCAGGTCCTCTGTTCCGAGCTACAACAGTTCCCACGAGTCATCTGGTCCACAACATTATAGTAGTCCATTTGAGTTTTCTAATTCCAGCAATGGAAGCCCCATGCCCATATCGCCTGTCCCAAGGTTCAATCAGGTCCCTAATCAGGATAGCTACAGGCCACATCAGCCCCATTCACAAGTGCAACATCAATATCAGCAGCAGCAACAACAACAAAGTGGGTCACAACCTCGGCAATTCGGCGGACCTGGAGGTCGAGGAAGTCCACTGTCTGATCGCTGGAGAAGCCCAGCTGCTACAGGTAGTCCCCAGTCGGAACCCCACGGTAACGCTAGCCCTGGCCTTACCCCAGGTGGAAGAGGGATGCCCTGGTCCGACACGAGGGGAGCTGCTAGCCCTGGCGTTGGCTCGGGTGGAAGAGGGATGCCCTGGTCGGACACGAGGGGAGCTAGCCCTGGCGTTGCCTCGGGTGGACGAGGGATGCCCTGGTCCGATCCGAGGGGAAGCTCAGGTGGAAGAGGGAGTCCTTGGACGAACTATAGAGGTAGGGGTGGCCGGGGAATGGGAGGTAGTCCAAGCCCGAACAAAGGACGAGGAGGCTTGCAAGGGCGGGGAGGTCGTGTTAATGCCTCTGCTCGCGAAAGACCAGATTTGTTTGCGAAGAAATCAATGGTAGAAGACCCATGGAAGAATCTGGTGCCGGTAATAATGATTATCAAGGCAACCAAGGAAACCAGCAATACTGTGGTCAGCAGTATCGAGGGGAATCGATCTGATGCTCAGAGCCCACAATCACACCAGTCTGGGTCTAATAGTTTGAAGAAGATTAAACCTTTACAAGTCACACACACTTTCCAGTCTGGTCCAAGCCTTGCAGAAAGCCTTGCCCTATCTCTTGCAGAAGCAATGGGAGAGGAAGCCTGCAATTAGAATTCGGTATGGAATTCTTGTGTCAGAATTATCAGATTCTAATCTCTTATAATTATTGACCATGTAAAAATTTACTTATTTATCTTATTTACACAGCTGGTGTTTTCAGTTAGAATCCTTATGATTTTACGTCCGTGTGCTACTCTGGGTTCTAAGGACAACCATAAATATTTCTTTTAATGGTTTCTGCAGGCTCTAAAGGTCGGCATTTATGTTTGTAATTAGTAGTTATGCATTTACTCTGAAGTCACATAAAATTCTGCATGTGAAGTTTGTGGGTCCCAGTTTCCAGACTCAATTTTCCTCCCAAGTATTTATATCGGCTTCATTTCTGAGAACTTCCAAGTCCTATCAGTAAAACGATGACTATTAAGTTTCAACACTTAAATTGTGCTTATTCTAAGAGTAACTATTTAAAATTTGCTGCATGAAAGGGAGTGTCCTCTTTAGGAAGATGTTGTAACACAGTGAACACTGATGTCACTATATGTCGGGTTGAAATGAAGTGTAATATTTATAACAAATGATAGTAATAATACTATATGTTGGTCAAATAGATATATACAAATAGAATTAAAAAAGCATCAATATTTTTTTCCCACATGACATATGTTGGGAAAAACTCCATGGCAATTTCCCTCATTTTAGGAATGGCACTGAGGGTAAACTCTAGATTCTTCATGTTACAAGGCCAGGCCAGCAACAGCATTTAAAACTGTTACAATGATATACTTGTTAATGGATAACACTCCTCTCAACCACCTAGGTTAGAGCCAATTGACAAAAAAAACAT
Source organism: Pinus albicaulis (assembly GCA_034641835.2). NCBI lineage: Eukaryota > Viridiplantae > Streptophyta > Pinopsida > Pinales > Pinaceae > Pinus > Pinus albicaulis. The sequence continues at coordinate 1,461,634,723 of CM076578.1, read as the reverse complement.
CATATAAATATGAAGAAAGATATGATATTTACATATAGTATAGAATCTATTATAGAGAGACACCAAATTTACACAAATAGAATATAAAGAGAGGTACTATAAATAGGAGATTTACATAGAAACATTGTTACAATCAATGTTACCAGACTCGGAATCTACAATAAATTGGCGAGGCAAAAGAGCAAAAAGTTTTAATTGGATTGGGAAAAAATCGGTGAATACAATAAATAAATATATACAGATATATTGAATTAAAAAAACATTTTTCATTGATATTCAATAAAGTCATTTCCAAACATTGCATAATATCAATAGATGTCCAAAAAATCATGAGGACATTGTGTATACCTCTAGTATAAAATAGATTTAGTATTGGAAAACATTCAAAAACATGTACATAGATTCAAACGAGACAAGGAACTTTCAAGTTTTTATCACAACCAATACCGCGAACCTGCTAAAATCTTACTTGGGGTTACAGTAGCATGACTTCTAAATTGGGTTAAGTTTGGACTGATAATGCGTTAAACCCATTGGTAGATCACTTATACACTCAATGAAAACAAATTAATTTAAGGAATTGTTTCTTTATTATAGGTCCTTGTAAAGTTCCATCATTCTGCAACGATTTGCTTTTGTTCAAAATGATATAGAACTTTAACATACTACAACCAGTTTCTTTTATTCAAACGATATTTTTAAAGGAAAAGAACGTTGCTAGACCATCGGGGTAGCCACAAATATGTACTTATACCATCCACGTCAATAGTTATTGGCATGAGCATTGGGGCAAGTAGTTCGTGTTTGGTAAGCGGACTCGTAGTTCACTTAGGTGACTCTTTGGGCAAGGGAAGGGCGGCATTGGCTGGACCTAAGGCATAAAAAAACCTGGAAAGTAGCGTAGTCTGGTAAGACAAGCAAGCCGATCAATGCTAAAGTCATTTCCTAATACATGAAGCCGACTGCCTAATAGTATTAGGCAAATACTGGATACATGAAGCCGACCAACAAAACCCATCGCGACCTTGACAATTTAGAGAAGGGTTCCAGTTTATCAAAGCCGATGTGCGCATAGTGAGGGAAGAATGTGACAATGGCATCGTTTGATCCACAACGTCTTTGGAAAGGCGGGTGGCAAGAAGAAATGAAAGCGAACTCCAAGTGCAATGGGCATCATGAAGAAGTGAAAGCAAAACCACAAAATAAAACCTCGTGGACTTTTAACCTAAGAATTTGAGTGGCTCGCTGAGTCCTCTACAAATCGCTGAAATTGTGAGTCAAACTCGTGTTGACCACGATTCAAACACAGTCAACACAAATTTGACTCGCTGAGATTTTGATCATCTCGTTTGGTTGAAGATTAGAGTAGAGTCGAAATCGTGAGTACTCGCGAGGGATCAGAGACTCCTGTAACATTGGTTACACTGCAAATTATCTTGATAAAAATTGAAACTTTATTTCTACATTTCCATATCTCCATAAGTTCTGAATTTTTAACTTCGCAATTATGGACTACAACAATCCTAAGTCCATTTTGAATGATAATTTTTTTTTCCTCAAGGATTTGATGCCTTCCAGTGGTTAATAGATCTAGGGTTAAGATGGACCTAAGTTGGTTACTCATCAACTTAAGATTATTCTGTTATAAAAATGCCAAATGGCTTTTGATGAAGCACCGTTTATTGACAAAGATAGGAAACATCTTGATCTCTTTGATCATGCATCAAGCATTAAAATGAACCCTGACATTTCTTACGTGAGCAAGTAGAAGCCACCATTTCCATGCTTTACTAAACTGGAATATAGCAGTTCAGATGTCTGTTATGTGGAGAAGATAAAATGTATACATTGAATTTCAAAAAGGATTTTGTGACTTTCTAAATACAAGCCCGCTCTGCATCATAGTACATCTTAGCTACCATATTTGGGAAGGTCGTTGAAAAACAGTTATAAAAATTCATTCATGAAGAAAAGGAAAAAATCAAGAAAATAACAACATAAGGATTTTATACTGGCATAATATTTCAAAAGAGACACCTTATAGGTAACGTGAATATGATTTTGGCGTATGCAAATGATAAACATTAGACACCTGCAATACAATTAAACCACAATAAATTGTTCTCGTCGTCACCTCGACATGAGATTCAAATATTTTATAAATTAGCACTGACAAAACAATAGATTTGAGAAAGTATGCAACAAGTTTTTGAGTTCATAAGGATCATGGAATTTTTGTCAAAGCAATTCAAGGGGATGGCGGAAAGTTGTTAATTTTAGTTAACAATGGTATGTTTCAATGTCCTTTTAGCAACCCATTGATAATTTCCAATTTAGATATCAATAGCAATCACATAAACCATAAATCACCTTGATATAACTGCAGATAGAACATAAAATAAAATGCAGAAGACAAGTCAAGACAAGAGGACACCAGATTTGGCAAATGCTAGGGAAAAATCCCAATGTGGGGAAAACCCTTTGATCAAATCTTCAGCAGAGAGAGAGAGAGTACAAAAGTCAACATTTGACTTGCCAAATCACAGTCAAAACTACCTTGACAAATCTGCAGTCAACTGCAGTCAAATTCAACCCTAACCAGAAAGTCAAAGATGGTTGACGCAGCAACAAATCTTCCTTTTTGGAGCTCGATCATATCCAATCAAACTTGGCCTGATAAGGTGGTCAAAGTTAGCCCAAAACAGTCTTGAAAACTACAATCAAACTTGGTCAACTTTGCGCTCACCTCTATGGTCAACCCTACTGTTAGCCCTGCGGTCAAAGTGCCCAAAAATTCTCTGTTCTTGTTCCAAATTGTTTGGCCTACCAAAACCGAAAGTTTCCCACAAAAATTGCAGTCAAAGGATGAGTCAAAGTGCCCAGTCAACACTGGTCAAACTCCAACAACAGTCCTGAAATTCAACCCTGCAATTTGCCCAAAAAATTCGTCCTTCTGCCACATGTGTGAGAGAGAGAATATCTGCCCAATAGTTGTACGAATCAATGAGAGGAGAGAAAAAATGTGTGTGATGAAGATGCCAAATGAATTGAGAGGGCACTTGTATTTATACAAGTCGTTGAGGGTGAAGAGTCAAGTCCATTGCGTTGAATGAACCTACATGATGATGTGGCCGACTTGAACAATTTGCACATGTGTGGGCATAAATTAAAAAACACATTTCTGCTTATTTTTATATCAATTTTGGTCGATCCTCTCAAAAAGAGGAATTTAATGCAATCATCATCTCCATCAATGTGCCGTTCCAAGTTGGAATTTGGCCCTAGTTGCCAATTTTAACACTCCCTCTCAACTAGGGAGAATTCCACCTGCCCATCCATCTGTCATCATCGATCATCATGCCATCCTTTTGTCATGAACCATCTCTGAATCTCATCTCAACTCTGTTGAACAATGATGTAATAGTGAAGAAGAATTGATCGAGAGTGAGTCACAAGACCTTGCCACTCTCCACTGACAAAAGTTAGTCCAGGGGTAGAACCCCAATCAGATTTGATCCTAAATGATCAAGATGTTGAACACCACGCATCCTAGACATAGGGAGTACGGTAGTACACGATGCATCCATCTGTAGTGCTATGGTCCCTATCCACTTTTCCCAACTCATTGGCCAAATGAGAGGTACTTCTCATGAGTCCCAGACTACATGGGTACGATGTATGTTGGGGCATCAGTAGGAAAAGGTGAACCACTCATCCTTCTCATATGCCATAGGAGAAGGTGAACCACTCATCCTATGCATATGTCAATCTTAGGGGAAGGTGAACCACTCACCCTACACATGTGTCATCAATCGTAGGGGAAGGTGGACCACTCACCCTACACACATGTCAACCATCATGGGGTATCACAAGGAAAGGTGAAACACTCACCTTGTACATAGCGCACCAATAGGTAAAGGTGAATCACTCACCCTATGGTCGCTCATAACTCCAAGAAGTACCCCAAGCCCCTAGGAGCTCCCAGAGCTCAATGTTCAACTCAAGTGGGACCCTCATGTGAGGGTCTTTCCATGACTCCAAGTCTCTCTTGGAAGGCTAAGAATTTGACCTTCCCTAAGGGCTTTGTGAGGATGTCTGTGACTTGCTCATCAGTCCTGATGTGTTGGAGCCTTATTGCTCCTCGTTATACCATTTAACGCATAAAGTGGTACCTAATATCAATGTGCTTGGAGCGGTCATGGAACACAAGATTCTCTGAAAGACAATTCCTACTCTGGTTGTCGCATAAGATCACGATGGTATCCAACACGTGCTCAAATAACTCACTGAAGAGCTTCCTCAACCAAACAACTTCACAACAAGCCATAATAGCTGCAATGTATTCGGCTTCGGCAGTGCTTAAAGCATCGGATTTCTGCTTCTTACTCATCCATGAAATCGAAGCAAACCGTAATGAGAAGCAACATCCTGATGTGCTCTTTCGATCCACCACATTGCTAGCTTAGTCAGCGTCAGTGTATCCTTGTAGTCTCAAATTCTCTGCAGTATATCTCAATCCATAGTTGATTGTGCCACGGAGATATCTTAGGAGATTCTTCGCAGCAATCCAATGTATGTGGTGAGGCTCAACCATAAATTGACACAATGTACTCACATCGGAGCATATGTCAGGACGAGAGTTTACCAGGAACATCAGGGCCCCCACGAGTTGTCTATATTCAGAAGGGTTTGCCAATTCGGGCCCAACAACACTTCCACATAACTTCTTGAAGTTGAGTTCCATCACTCCATTTTGGTCATTTCTTCTTTACTACCATGAAAAGAGTAGACACAGACTTGCAATCCACCATCCCACATCTCTCGAGCAACATCACAATGTAGTTTCCTTGAGAAAGGAAAATCTCCCCTGGCTTTTGCCAGACCTCTAGGCCTAGGAAGTAGTGCATCAGTCCTAGGTCCTTCATCTGGAACTCGGAAGCCAACTCCCTCTTGCATTGATAAACGAGAGGGTCTGCACCTGTCAGAAAGAGATCAACTACTAAAAGCACCAAAATGAGAGGCATGTCCTTTTCAACCTTGAAGTATAGGTTAGGATCAACATTACTCCTTGTAAATCCCACCTTCATAAGATAGCTATCAATCCTCTCATACCAAGCCCTAGGGGCTTGCTTCAACCCATAGAGGGCTTTCTTCAACATGCATACGTGTGCCCTTTGATCTTGTACTTGGAACCCCTGAGGTTGTTCCAAGTAGACTTCCTCTTTAAGTGAGCCATGCAAGAAAGCAGTCTTAATGTCCATTTGATGTAGGCTCCATCCTTGAGAGGCAACAAGAGCAATAATCGATCAGATAGTGGTATATCGAGCGATCGGTGCAAAATATCTCGTCATAGTCCACTCCTTCCTTTTGAGAGAAGCCTCGAGCAACGAACCTGTCCTTATATTTTTCAACACTCCCATCAGCGCCATGTTTAATTTTGTATAGCCATATTGAGGTGACTACGGACTTGTCCTTTGTTTCTAGGCACCACATCCCAAACATCGTTTTTCATGATGGATTCATATTCCTCATTCATCGCATCCTTCCAGACTTGCTGCTTTACGACTTCTTCAAACATACATGGCTCGGATTGAATAATAGAACTCATAGCATCTAAGTACCCTTGATGCCTGTTGACTTCTTGCTTTCATGGAAAGTCCCTCTTGGAGCAATATGTCTTTCAACATCTGCGAGGGTATCTTTGAGCCACAAAGGTCTTTTTCTTGAGGTAGAGGGATTACTAGGAGGTGGATCAATGGGATCCATTGGACCTTCAACATCGGGCATAGACTCATCTGTCGGAGGTTCATCCTGCTTTTCTACAACATCATCATTATGCTTCCTTGGAATGGGGAGATCTCTGGCCTTCCCAACGGCAGTGTCTTCATCGAAGGTGACATCGTGGCTAAATTTCACATCTCTTTGTCCAGAAATATAGATTCCTTTGAATTTTCACTGTAGCCCACAAATATAACTTTCTTTTTAGATGCTTCTAACTTGTCTCTTTTCTCTTTAGGCACATGAAAATACACGAGACAACCAAATATTCTAAAATGAGAAACATCAAGTTTCTTACCAGTGAAAACTTCTTCGGGTGTCTTGAAATCCAGTGCTTGGTGCGGGCTCCTATTTTGAACGTATACAACAGTGTTGGCAACTTCTTCCCATAAGAACTTCGATAGACCTTGATCATGGAGCATGGCACGGATGGCTTCCATGATTGTTCGATTCTTTCTTTCAGCAACTCCATTTTGCTCAAGAGTGCATGGAAATGGAACAATTGTCTCCCTCTTATGCCAGCCTCTTTGCAAAAGTCATTGAGTTCATTTGATTCATATTCTGTTCCATTGTCGATCCTCGATATTTTTATTTTCTTCCTTGTTTGATTTTCCACCAAGGCTTTGAAAGAACGAAACCATTTGAACACTTCATCCTTCTTCAGGAAATAGATCCATGTTTTGCTAGAGAAGTCATCCACAAAAATTGCATAGTATAAGTATCCTCCCAATGATGTTACGAGCAACATTCTAGATAGGTCAGAATGGACCAATTGAAGAATATCAGTAGTTTGATTTTCACATGAAGGGAATGGTCCCCTTGTAAGTTTCCCAGCTGCACAACCCTGACAAACTCCTTCATGGTTCATGTTGAACTCGGGCGTACCTGTGCTCACTGGTGATTTACACACAACACACTGACTTTGACGCAAAGAGCTCACGGGTTCCACATCTCCTTTTACACAGGGAATGACACAAAACTCATTCATGCATTGTTCCTAAACTCCACGATGGTCAGTTTCACAAGCTCTTCAAATTAGCGATGGGCGACAACATCAGCTTCTATAGTTTCCTTTCATAACATGGCACCTCCAGCTTTGATACCAATTGAAAGAAACAGAGCAAACAGCGAAAACACACAGAAATAACTGGCAGTGACTACTGCTAAAATAACGGCAAAGCAGCTACAGCTGCATTACAACAACTCGGACTCTGCATCCGGACTCTATGCAACTTTCTTCTATGACTGATCTCTATTTATACAAAACTTAAGTTGGTTATTTTTCCATTCGATGATCAATCGGTTAAGGCGGTGGCGCCCCTTCAAATCGAAGAAGGTCATGACGGTGATGGTGAGGCGGTGCAAGCGTGTTGTCGGGAGTAATTATTTCCAATAATTCACTCGGTATCTACATAATGCATTTTGATTTTGATGACTTGATGAAAAGTCTGCAATTTATTTTTTATTATCTAAGTTCTACTTCCAAATTTCTAGTTTTATTTTACCAATCACGACATTTCTATATTTCTAGTTTCTTATGTGCCTGAACAATTGTTAATAACATGAACAATGAAAATTGAACTGTGGATGTCATTGATCTAGTAAATTAATAAACTAACTAGTTCTACAATTGTAAAATTGTAAATACTAAATTAATAAATTACTAAATAGATATTATTATGATTCATATCTGTAGATGTTCCAATTTCTAAAAAATATGGATCAGGCACTATATTTCAGTATTTTTTTAATATATATATATATAACGTGTCCCCCGTGTCCTGTTTCTGAGGTTGCTGTGTCTTGTGTTGAATACTTTACGTGTCCTCCATGTCCCGTGTCCTCGTGTCATGTGACTTAGATGATAAGCAATATCGACATCATCAATGTCACACTAATATCATAATCATCAACATAGTCTAGACTGGCAATTGATATATGCACATCATGAACTATCATCACATGAAATAATAACCAACTTGTCAATGCTAGATGTCCTAGAAACATAAAGTGTGTGTCACAATCTGTCTCATGAGTCAAATGAAATTGAAGGTGTGTATCTCAAGTCAAGCTAGGACAGGGCACTACAAAGAAAAAGGAGAAACGGCTCTTTCTCTTTCTCAATATTCTGTGTTGAGGAAAACATGTCCTTGCCCAACTCCATACAAGCTCTCACAGATTAAGATGTGAGATAGTCAAGTGGAAAGAACACTGAGAGTAATGGTCTCTCAGGACTTGCTAGGTATACCATTTGGAGCCAGTGGAAACAAAAGAACACTTCTTGCTTCACTGTATTGCCTACAACCATGTCTGGAAAGGGCTGTTATTGCAGAGAATTGGTTGGTCAAAAGTGTTTCAGGACAGCCAGCTTGAAGATATCGCAAAAGGGGAAGCAAGAATGATGAGCCAACCCACCACCCTCCATACCCCACTGGTGTTATACAACTAATTAGTTCATGAGCCCCAGAGTAGAAGCATCTGTATACAATTATGTAATTCCATTTTCATTTCATTGTTCATCTTCGGTTGATCTCTTTTGGGTAGAAAAAGACTTGTCATCTCAATTTTTCATTGCTTTCCCATAATTATTTTGTGCTAGAATTTGTACTTCTGTAAGTCTTCTCATTCTGGGCACACCTGTTAGTTTAGCAGGAACCTCTGAAGGCGTCCAAGACCTTCAGAGCAGCATGCAGCAGCAGTTTTGTACAGTAGGTCCGTACAGAAATCTGCCTGGGTTTTTGTGCACAGCAGAGTAGGGGAGTATAGGGCACATACATGCCCCAGATTTAGTTTATTTCCGGTTTCACCACCTTCTGTTCACTGCTGTTCCAGATTTAGAAAATTCCGATTCAGTTCAGTTTTCTAGTTTAGTTCAGTTATGTTTTTGAGTTGTTTTTATATTTATGATTTACTTTTCCAATTTTATGAAAAGAACACTAGATAGGTTTTAGAGATAGGGTGTTCCAAGGAGAGGGTGAGGTCACTAGGTGCATGTGTAGGCTATTTGTATTTCTATTCAGAGGGCCATTATCCCAATAAGAGAGCTCTTATATGCAGAGGATTATTATTAACGAATCAACATATTCGAAGGGCAGTGAATTTTGTGTGCATGGAAATGAGATTGGTTAATGATATCTTCTGTTGTTTATCTTTATTTACGTGATAAAATCTCAACAATGCTTTTAATTCAATAGGTCTGCATAATAATTAAATATTACAGCAAGGAATATGCTAGAAAATAATTAGCCAGGTTGCTGGGGTTAGAGAAATGAAGATGGTACTAGAGCTCTACCTATAAGGGACCAATAAACTGTATTGCACATAGGAGGCCAGACTTGGTACACTAAAGCGACAATGGGTGGAGTATGTGTAGTAGTTAGGATGTATGACTGCAGGGCCGTACACACAATGGAGTACAGGCCATGTGACAAGATTGTAGGTGGCAAGGAAGATTTGGACGCACAACAAAAGGCAACCACTATAGAAAAGGACTGTACACAGGTTGCACATCGTCCAAGGCAGATGATAAAATTGTATTAGGCCAATAGTTGAAGACAAGTTAAAGAAAAGAAGAAAAGGAGTGAGCCGGCAACAACAGTAAGTTGCTGCAGTTCCCAAGAAAAGGGTCAGAGTTGTTGTTGGAAAAGTGTTGTGGGGGATATCAGATTTAAAAAGAAAGTTAGTCATACATAGCTGACAAGGAAGACGAGCTGGATCGAATTGAAATTTTTGTGTTGTTAGAAAAGTCATGAATGTACAACTGCCAATTGACAGGTAGACCATCCAGACAACAAAGTAGAAGCCACCATATAGAAGGTACGGATATGATAGACCCCAATTAGATTTATCCATGGCCATATGGGAGGTGACACGTTAAAATTGGCAACTAGGACGAAATTCCACTTTGGACAGCTCATTTGATGGAGATCATTATTGCATTGAATTCCTCTTTTCAAGAGGACCAAAATCGACCTAAAGATCATCAAATTTGGATACGCAGAAATGTGTTTTTGAATTTATGCCCCCACATGTGCAAATTGCTAAGGTCGGCCACATCATCATGTAGGCTCATGAAGCCCAAGAGACATATCACTTTACCCTCAACATTTTGTATAAATAAGAGAGACCTCCAACCTCATTTGGTACTTCACTCACTCACACAATCATCTCTCTCCTCTGATTGGTTCGTACAACTTATTGGGCATATCTTTTCCTCACACGTGTGGCGACAGAAGGACAAATTGCAAGACGAATTACAGGGCTTAAATTTCAGAGACTGTTGCAAGTTTGACTAACATTGACCAGGGGTGGTTTGACCTCTTTTAAGTACGGTTTTTGTGCCAAAATTTTGTTTTTGGCAGGTTGCATCTATTGGCACAGGAATTGAGGCATTTTGTTATATTTGACCATAGATCAATCGCAGGGTTGACCACAGACCTGACCGCATAGTTTGACCAAGTTTGACCATTGTTTTCATGACTGTTTTGGGCTGCCTTTGACCACCTTTGAAGGTCAAGTTTGACTGGGTATGACCGAGCTGCATTGAAGACAATTTGTTGCTACTTTAACCTACTGTTGACTTTCTGGTTAGGGCATATTTTGACTGCAGATTTGACATGGCTGTTTTGACTTTGATTTGGCAAGTCAATTTTGAATTTTGTACTCTCTCTCTCTGCTGAACATTCTGATATAATAATAAGAAGAATTGATCAAAGGGTTTTCACCATCTCGGGGTTTTTCCCTGGCATTTGCCAAATCTTGTGTCCTCTTGTCTTCTACATTTATGTTTGATGTTCTTTCATCAGTTACTGTCATATGATAATAGTTAATGTGATTGCTACTGGATTAATGGAATTAATAATGGGCCAATGGATTAATCAAGTAACTGACCTAAGCAAAGAACATGTTAACTCAAAAATTAACAATGCAGGTTTGGATAGAGTGCAAGGGACAATTCAGGTTACATGAACCAGAAAAGTCGCAGGATTATGCAAAGCTGATTTGCAGATTTGCCAACAGAGATTGGCAGAGGTCGGTCCTCAAAGGGAGAGAGGGAGACTGTACTGCTCAAGAGTTTGGTAGCATTTAAAAATTTTGTGGGTGTTTTAAACAACCAAAACACAAATCCACAAGGAGATCTTAGCAAATCAATAAACCAACAACTTTTTTTGTGGGTGCTAGAAGGACCTAGCACAAGGCAATTATTATCAGATATATAGATTGCAACAACTAGTTTGAGCTTTGAAGATAGGTTGGATGGAGCACCTAAGTTCTTGCCGTAGAAGGTGTTGCCCCCTGAATCCACACCTGACATTATCGCGGAGAAAATATTTAACTCCACATGGTGTGGCCTTGGGGTCAATTTTCGAGTTGAGTTGTTGTCTCTCAAATCTCAACTCTTTCGTCTAGGCTAACTCATAGCGAAGCCAAGGGGGTGGACCCTTTGAAAATAACCAAGGCTCAACTAATCTATGCTAGATAAGTTAAGTTCTAGGAGTTAAAATTTAATGATCAAAGATACATCCAAATTAAATTAATATATAATTTGCAGCAAATGAATTCAAAGCATCATAATAACAATAACCATCTATAAGTAAAGATATTGCAATAATGGACAACATGGAGTGTAATATTCCCAATTAGCTTTGCTAATTGGAATATTTCATTTTTGTTTAATTTTGCCGCTTTAGCTAGAAATAATAAATAAAGTGAGAAATAAGAGGGGTCACCTCACTTTATAAAATAAAGTGTTTTTCCTAGTTGATTGACGTTATAACTTAGAGAGGGGGGCCTTGGGGGTCCACATGAGTATGAGGGGAGGCCTCACGCTGACCCAAGGTTAACTGCGCAGGCCAAGGAGAGTGAAGGACGCAGTCAAGTTTTGGAGGGAGTTTAGCACTATAAAAGGTGGGGTTCTCACCTCATTTTGGCATTGATGATTTGATATTGATATTGAGAGCTAGACTTCTGTCTACTTCAGCACGCCGGTTGTTTAGTCGGTCTGCAGCACTGTTTAGTGCAAACTGAGTGTCTCCGGTCGGAGATCTCACCCTTAGCTTCAGGGGACTTCGTGTGCCTGCCCTAGTAAGGTTATTTTCTGAGCATCATCCTTCAGTTTCAGTGGTAAATTGCAGTAGTTTCTGGTGGAGATTTGGCAGAAGAGATACTCCTTCTTGAGACTGCGCAGATCTGGAGAGATAGCAGCAGATCTAGCCTTGGAGGACGCAGATCTAGCCAGATCTAGCTCGGGAGGACGCAGAGATTCCCGGAGAGATAGAACGCGGGCATCCGGGGCAGAGAGGACGTTGAGATCCAGCAGATCCAGGTAGGAGAGCCTCAGATCTGGGCAGGGAGGCGCAGATCCAGCAGATCTAGCCTTGGAGGACGCAGATCTGGAGAGATAGGACGCAGATCTGGAGAGGGAGGACTCAGATCCAGCAGATCTGGGCAGAGAGGACGCAGATCCAGTCAGGGAGGACGCTGATCTAATGAGCAGGGTCTTTGTGTGGGGTTTTGGCAGCGTTTTTCAGTGTTTCCAGCCCTGAGGAGTTGGTCATCTCATCTGGAGGACTTGTGGTGGGATTCACCCCTTCTTGCCAGCGTTTCATCTGTCTTCTGCGCTGTCACTAGCAGAGACAGCGTTTTCACTGGTGAGGACTTGATTGGTGGTGGAGCATCAGTTTCACATTTTCTGGGGTTTGTCTGGAGGATTGAGATCAACCATCTTTCTAGTTTCCAGCTCATAGTTCCAGTGCATTGCAGCAGCAGTTCTTCATAGCAGATTCTTCAGCCAGCTAGGACGCTGTCCCTATTTTCAGCCATTATTTGTTCTGAGAGGGTCTCCACTTGCCTAGGGCAAGGATAGGTGCACTCATTCTGATTATCTTGTACTCCTATATATGTATTCTCAGATTAATAAAATGGCTTAGTGTTCTGGCATTCTATGGGTACTTGTTTCATGATCTGGTTCCAGCATTTTGTTTTGTATATCTGTCTGGCATATTTCTGTGTATTACTGGTTATTTCCCTTTGGGGATATTACAGTGGTATCAGAGCATAGATCTGGCTCAGCCTGTGGTGCTAGCAGTCTATGACGCCTGGGGATAACCCCTACATCTATCAGAAGGAACGCAGAGAAGCTGAGAGTGGGTGGAAGTTTCCCTTCGGGGGAAGTGATTCTGATCAGGAGCCACCTGAGACAGATTCAGAGGCAGAGCAGCCTGAGAAGGGCCCAGAACAGCGTAATCCAATGGCAGATGATGATGTGAGGTTTAGAGAGACGATCCTCCATCACATACAGGAGATGTCACAGAGGCTCGTGGCCATGGAGATCAGTCAGAGAGAACTCCCTAGAGTTCTTCAGATCGGTGAGGGATCGGGTATGTCTCGCCACGTACCAGTGCACGATGCTATCCCCATTGTGACGACTCAGGCACCCGCGCGATCCACTATGCCCACATTCTTACCAGAGGACACAGGGACAGGAGTACGGGGAGGTGCACAGAGGGATAATCCAGCACCCACGCGACCTACCATGCCTACCTTCCTGGTAGAGGACGAGGGGTCGACAGCACCGAGAGAGTTGAGTCCAACTCGATGGGCGGCCGCTTTTGCAGAGTGGCAGGCCTTCGGACAGGCATTCATGGATTCTCTCACCTTCGAGCGCTATCTCCATATTCAGTATGGCGTCAAACCCCGTGATCAGCACCAGCACAGGGGGCACGGACACCACCGTGATGACCACCGCGCGGCTAGTAGATTCCATTTGCCTACGTTTGATGGTTCATCAAACAACTCGGCAAAGTCCCGGGTGGAGAAGCTGGACATCTATTTCCAGCTTAACCAGATGTCGGAGACAGAGGCCATTAAGGTGGCTACATTGCATTTAGAGGGTGAGGCTCAGGACTGGTGGTTTCATGGGATGGCGACACTCAGGCATTCCACAGTGACGACATATGCCGAGTTTACCAGGAGGGTGGTAGAGCGTTTTGACAGGAGGGATCCGGAGCAGCATTTTGTTGAGCTGACCAAGCTCAAACAGACTGGGAGTGCAGAGGCATACATTTCAGATTTCTTGAGGGTTTCAGTGATGGTACCTGACTTATCGACAGCTCGGATGGTCTATATGTTTGTGGAGGGGTTGTCAGAGCCACTTCGTGGCCTAGTCCGGTCGAACAAACCGGCTACACTGCAGGATGCCATCAGTAGGACTCGAGACTTACAGGATGTCTTGCCCAGGACTCGGCCACCTTATCCCCAGAGACAGGCTTTCCAGCCTAAGGGTAAGGACACGAGGGCCCCGCCTCCCAAGGCGAATCCGGGACGAGGGCAGATTGATGATGAGGCCAGGAGAGAGCTGAGACGGAAGCGATTATGCTTCACTTGCCAGGAGCCGTGGGCACCAGGACACAAATGTGCGGCAGGGAAGGCACATTTCATAGAGGTCTTCTCCGAGAGCAGCGGAGAAGAGGATGAGGAGGATGATGAGGAGGCAGGAGGATGTTATGCAGCACAGAGTACCGTACCACCTCCACCACCCGCGACAGGTGGGGCATCATTCGCACCTACTGGGGGAGCTCTAGCCGCATTGCGAGGAGTCCCCAAGTATTTGACTCTGCGCGTACGGGGGACAGTGCGCGGACAGCGGGTTTCAGTCTTAGTCGATAGTGGGGCCACCCACAACTTCATTGATGCCCAGATGGTTGAGCGGAGAGGCATACAGACTGAGGGCTTTGATGGGTTTTCTGTTTTGGTACCAGGAGATCAGACCATGGCATGTGCTCGATATGTACCAGAATTATCAGTGACGATGGGCAATTATACATTGACAGATCACTTCTTTGTGGTGGACATTCCGGACACCAACGTGATATTGGGAGTTCAGTGGCTTATTACTCTAGGGAAGGTCACGACGGATTGGAAGGCCCTAGAGATGGAGTGGGATGATCCCAAGACGGGGAAGCATGAGAAGATACGAGGGCAGAACACATATCCACCCCAGACAGTATCGGCACACAGCATGGAGGCGACTTTCCACAAGGGAGATATAGAGTGGGCAGTAGAGTTGCGGGCTTCGGAGGCAGTAGATACAGGGCGGACGGTGCACCCTGATCTACAGGCTATTCTCGACAGATATGCAGTAGTTTTTGGGGACATTCCGCCAGGACAGCCACCGGATCGGGGGTTTGAGCACACGATCGAGCTTGAGCAGGGGATACAGGCTGTGATTACCACACCGTATAGGCATCCCAAGGCCTATCGGGATGAGATAGAGCGAGCCATTCAGGAGTTGCTGGCCCTTGGTCACATTAGGCCCAGCACTAGTCCTTTTGCTTCTTCAGTAGTGCTGGTGAAGAAGAAGGACGACACATTACGCATGTGCATTGACTACAGGGCTCTGAACAAGAAGACCCTGAAGAACAGGTACCCCATTCCCAGGATCGACGAGCTGATGGATGAGTTGAGAGGAGCATGGTTCTTCTCAAAGATTGATTTGAGATCCGGGTACCATCAGATACACGTGAGGGAACAGGACATTCCCAAGACCGCTTTCAGGTGTCATTATGGGCACTTTGAGTTTCTGGTCATGCCATTTGGGTTGACCAATGCACCTGCTACTTTCCAGTCTTGTATGAATCACATTTTCAGGGATCATCTGAGAAAGTTTGTGCTGGTTTTCTTTGATGACATCCTTATATACAGCAGGACTTGGGAGGAGCACCTCCAGCATATTGAGACAGTATTGCACATTTTGGAGGAGCAGCAGTTCTATGCCAAGCTCTCCAAGTGTGAGTTTGGGTTGACGGAGATGCTGTATCTGGGACACATTATAGGAGTGGACGGGGTGAGAGTCCACGAGGAGAAAATCAGGGCTATCAGGGACTGGCCAGAGCCACGGAATGTGACAGAGCTTTGGGGGTTTATTGGTATCTGCACCTACTACAGGAAGTTCGTCAAGGGCTTCTCTCAGCTTGCTGCACCCCTCACGGATCTGACAAGGAAGGGGGCATTCGGTTGGTTGGACACAGCACAGCGAGCTTTTGACAAGCTCAAGGAGGTGATGAGCAGTTGTCCCGTATTAGCGTTGCCAGATTTTACGCAGCCCTTTGTCCTAGAGTGCGATGCATCAGGAGAGGGGATTGGTGCAGTTTTGATGCAGGACGGTCATCCGATTGCTTTCGAGAGCCGGAAGCTCCTTCCGCACGAGAGGCTATATCCCATATACGGCAAGGAGATGCTGGCCATCATGCATGCATTGGCCAAATTCCGACTGTACTTGGTGGGTGGCAGATTCAGGGTGAGGACAGATCATAACAGCCTGAGGTACTTTCTGGAGCAGAAGCAGTTGCAGGAGAGACAACAGAAGTGGATCAGCAAGATCCAGGCCTACGACTTTGACATAGAGTATGTCAAGGGGAAGAATAACGTGGTAGTTGATGCCCTTTCTCGTAGACCGGCCACGTTATCACTCATGAGCCTGGACGCTGACTGGAAGGCTCGACTATTGGTTGAGTACTCCAAAGATAGATTTGCATGCGAGGTTCTGGATGGGCAGGTAGCAGATAGCAAGTACAAGGTGGTCGATGAGGTCATCTATTACAGGGACAGGATCTTCTTGACTGAGGGATCTCAGCTCAAGAAGAAGATACTCCAGGCTTCACACGATTCACCATTGGCGGGCCATCAGGGGTTCACCAAGACATACAGGGCCATCCGGAGAGAGATTTGCATGGAAGGGCCTCAAGGAGGACGTACTCCAGCATGTCAGGGAGTGCGAGGTTTGCCAGCGAAACAAGGGAGAGATGAGTCATCCTGCAGGGTTGTTGCAGCCTCTTCCCATTCCGGAGGGGAAGTGGGAGAGCATTTCGATGGACTTCATCACAGGGTTGCCCACAGTGCAGGGCAAGGATTGCATCTTCGTGGTGGTCGACAGGCTGACGAAGTATGCTCACTTTTTCGCCATTTCAGCACATCACACGGCGGCACAGGTGGCAGAGTTATTTTTCAGGGAGGTTTTCAGATTGCATGGTCTACCCAAGACCATTGTCAGCGACAGGGACAGCCGTTTTATGGGCGGATTCTGGCAGGAGCTATTCCGACTAGTGGGGACAGAATTGACACCGAGCACTAGTTATCATCCCTAGACGGACGGGCAGACGGAGATAGTTAACAAGTGGCTGGAGGGCTACTTGCGTAACTACGTCAGTGGGCAGCAGCGAGCATGGCTGAAATGGCTACATTTGGGCGAGTACTGCTACAACACAACGCACCATATGTCCATCGGTATGACACCTTTCTATGCTTTGTCTGGATATCATTCCTTATCTTTTGTGGACATGATGTTTGGTGTTAGCAGGGCTCCGCGAGCCAAGTTATGGATCCAAGAGAGCCAAGACATCCTCCGAGCTCTCAAGGACAACATATCCACAGCATAGAATCAGCAGAAGTTGTATGCTGATAAGGGTCGGGTGGAGAGACACTTTGAGGTAGGGGACCTGGTCTACCTACGGCTACAGCCATACCGACAGTCTTCGCTCAAGCAGAAGGGGGCGGAGAAGCTAAAGCCTCGTTTTTATGGACCATACAGTGTGATACGCAGGATCGGGCAGGTTGCGTATGAGTTGGAGCTGCCCCAAGGCAGCCGGATTCATAACATCTTTCATGTATCATGCCTGAAAAAGGCACTGGGCCAGCATGTGAGAGTCACCGAGGAGCTACCGCCTACAGATGATGAGGGGTATCTGGTGTTACAGCCGGAGGCTATTATCGACACTAGGGAGAGGCAACTGCGGAGCAGGAAGATCAGAGAATTCTTGGTGAGATGGAAGAATTTGCCGGATGAGGATGCCACTTGGGAGGATGAGAGGATCTTACAACATCCATCACTTCAGTTGCTTGAGGACAAGCAACGTTTTGCCGGGGGAGACTGTAATATTCCCAATTAGCTTTGCTAATTGGAATATTTCATTTTTGTTTAATTTTGCTGCTTTAGCTAGAAATAATAAATAAAGTGAGAAATAAGAGGGGTCACCTCACTTTAGTCACCTCACTTTATAAAATAAAGTGTTTTTCCTAGTTGATTGACGTTATAACTTAGAGAGGGGCCTTGGGGGTCCACATGAGTAGGAGGGGAGGCCTCACGCTGACCCAAGGTTAACTGCGCAGGCCAAGGAGAGTGAAGGACGCAGTCAAGGTTTTGGAGGGAGTTTAGCACTATAAAAGGTGGGGTTCTCACCTCATTTGGCATTGATGATTTGATATTGATATTGAAAGCTAGACTTCTGTCTACTTCAGCACGCCGGTTGTTTAGTCGGTCTGCAGCACTGTTTAGTGCAAACTGAGTGTCTCCGGTCGGAGATCTCACCCTTAGCCTCGGGGGACTTCGAGTGCCTGCCCTGGTAAGGTTATTTTCTGAGCATTATCCTTCAGTTTCAGTGGTAATTTGCAGTAGTTCTGGTGGAGATTTGGCAGAGGAGATACCCCCTTCTTGAGAGGACGCAGATCCAGCAGATCCAGGTAGGAGAGAGTCAGATCTGGACAGGGAGGACGCAGATCCAGTAGATCTAGTCCTGGAGGACGCAGATCTGGAGAGATAGGACGCAGATCTGGGCAGAGAGGACGCAGATCCAGCAGATCCAGGTAGGAGAGCCTCAGATCTGAACAAGGAGGACGCAGATCCAGTAGATCTAGCCCTGGGGGACGCAGATCTGGAGAGATAGGACGCAAATCTGGATAGGGAGGACTCAGATCCAGCAGATCTGGGCAGAGAGAACGCAGATCCAGTCAGGGAGGACGCAGATCTGATGAGCAGGGTCTTTGTGTGGGGTTTTGGCAGCGTTTTTCAGTGTTTCCAGCCCTGAGGAGTTGGTCATCTCATCTGGAGGACTTGTGGTTGGATTCACCCCCTTCTTGCCAGCGTTTCATCTGTCTTCTGCGCTGTCACTAGCAGAGACAGCGTTTTCACTGGTGAGGGCTTGATTGGTGGTGGAGCATCAGTTTCACATTTTTCTGGGGTTTGTCTGGAGGATTGAGATCAGCCATCTTTCTAGTTTCCAGCTCATAGTTCCAGTGCATTGCAGCAGCAGTTCTTCATAGCAGATTCTTCAGCCAGCTAGGACGCTGTCCCTATTTGCAGCCATTATTTGTTCTGAGAGGGCCTCCACTTGCCTAGGGCAAGGATAGGTGCACTCATTCTGATTATCTTGTACTCCTATATATGTATTCTCAGATTAATAAAATGGCTTAGTGTTCTGGCATTCTATGGGTACTTGTTTCATGATCTGGTTCCAGCGTTTTGTTTTGTATATCTGTCTGGCATATTTCTGTGTATTACTGGTTATTTCCCTTTGGGGATATTACATGGAGCAAAAGGACACTGGTGCCAATTGCAAAGTACTCGCAAAGCAAATAATCCAAGTAAAAAAGAGATAAATTTGAAAGGAAAACTTGGAAATTAATACTCAAGATAAATGCCCAAATGTAAATGCTTTGGAAAGTAAATTTGGCAATAAAAGATAAGCAAGTACAAGAATGCTCAATATGAAGTACTTAAAAATGTAAATACTTGAATGGAGAGTACTTGTAACAATATGCTTTGTTAAACAAAATGTATGTATTTGAAGTAATGACAATCACCCAAAAAAGATAAACTTTGTAAAATAAGAGGGCAAATGAGACAATAATTCAAGTACCAATGCTGCAAGATAAATGTAGATTAATGTATTCTTCGTTTATTTTAAGTTAAATTAGTGTGTCAATCAATGAGTTGCAAATTGAAAAAGTTTCAATTGAACTCTTTCCCTAGGCCTTATCCTTGCCAAGGCAACAGATCAATAAACCAACAACTTTTTTTTTGTGGGTGCTAGAAGGACCTAGCACAAGGTAATTATTATCAGATCTATAGATTGCAACAACCAGTTTGAGCTTTGAAGATAGGTTGGATGGAGCACCTAAGTTCTTCCTTTAGAAGGTGTCGCTGCTTGAATCCATACCCGGGATTATCGTGGAGAAATATTTAACTCCACATGGTTTGGCCTCGGGGTCAAGTTTTGAGTTGAGTTGTTGTCACTCAAATCTCAATTCCTTCGTCTAGGGTAACTGTTAAAATTGGACAACTAGGTCCAAACTCCATGTTGTGATGCTCAGATGAAGACATCAATATTTTTATTGGGTTCCTTTTTCGAAGAGGTGCAAGATCGATCTAAAGATCATCTTGATCCGATGAGCAGAACATTTATTTTGAATTTATTTTTAATACTTTCAAAATATGTGCAGGTCGGCCTTAAGGTTTTACACCCCCAACAAATGTGTCACACACCTCAGTGATTGATATAAATAGAGTCAACGTTGGAGGACATTTCACTCATCTCATCCTCACACATCATCTCCTCTTTTGATTTAGTACGAGCTCCTTGGAAGCAGTTTCGGTTCACACGTGGGGAAGAAGGACGAATTTACTACAGCTAGGGTTTGGACGAATTTACTGCAGCTAGGGTTTTCATGTAAGTTTGACCAGCGTTGACTTTGGTAAACACATGGTCCAAAGAGGCTGAATTTTGGTGGAGACTTCACTTTTGGAAGGCCATACATATTGGCACAAGAACCGAGGTCAAAAGGCTGACTGAAGACCGAGATGCATTGACTTTCTTGCTGATGTCTTGCGTTGACTTTTCTGGATAACGTTGACTTTTATGGGGTTGACTTTGGGTTGACCGTGTGGCTGTTTTGAGGACTGTTGTGACACATGCTGGGTTGCCTGACCAATGAGACTTTGCTGGTTGAAGCATCCTGTTGACTGCCATAACGCACCACCACATTTTTCTGTTTCTGGTTTGTCTTCTGTAGTTCCACTGGTATGTTCTATCCGCTAGTATGTTCTATCAGCATTTTACTTGATTGTTTATGTGATTGCTGTAGTGAAAAGTAAAGTTGCATCAATCATAGAACATCTACATAAATTTACATGGTATCAAAGGTGAGGTGAAGACAAGCCCCATTCACCAAAGAAGAAAATGGGTTCCACAAACTATGGCTTCAAGGAGGATGACAAATTCACTGGGAAGGATGACTTCCATGCTTGGAAGTTGATATTGATCTCAATTTGGAAGACCAAGATGTCATGGACTATGTGCAGGGTAAAATCCAAGAACCTCCATCCACTGCTACTGCTGCTGCCAAAACAAAGTACAAAAAGGGGGAGATCAAAGCAAAGCTGATG
Source organism: Pinus albicaulis (assembly GCA_034641835.2). Classification (NCBI taxonomy): domain Eukaryota; kingdom Viridiplantae; phylum Streptophyta; class Pinopsida; order Pinales; family Pinaceae; genus Pinus; species Pinus albicaulis. Next base: position 1,461,613,728 of record CM076578.1, on the reverse strand, counting down.
ATCAAGGAATCCATTCATAAGAGTCTGGTGGCCTACATCTCTGAGCTAGGCGCATCCAAAGAGATGTATGATAAGTTGGTCCTCATGTTCAAGGCCAACAATGCAAATCAAGTGCTATTCTTCAAGAATCAATTGAAGAATTTGAAGAAAGGCAGGGATGAGTCTGTTCAATCATATTTTCTGAAGCTGATTCGAGATCAGGAACAATCTGCTGGCTATTGGGGAGACAATATTTGATCGAGAGATGGTACTCACCGCACTTGGAGGGCTCCCATCCGAATGGCATGTGTTCAACACTACCATTCTCAATAATAATGTGATACCTGACTTTGACGAGGTACTGTCGAGATGCGTTCAAGAAGAGACAAGAATGAAGGAGTATGAAAATGAAGGGAATGTTGCCTATGCTGCTCATTCTAGAACTTTGGTGGTCCAAAGAACAAAGGAAGAGCAGGGGCACAAGGAAAGAAGGGCAAGTGTTACACTTGTCATAGGCCAGGTCACTAAGCTAGAGAATGCCTTTTCAAGAAGGATTCTCCTGATGATGATGACAACAATAACAATCGGAGGGATGGCAATCAAAGGAACAACAGGTTCTAGGGAAAGAGGAAGGCTCCCTCCGGCGGAAATGATCAACCTTTCAAAAGGTCAAGAAATTCCAGGTATGAGGAATCAAATGTTGTTGATAAAAGAAATGAATTCATTCTTGTATATGCCCATTGATGCTTTACGGCTTCCTCAAAGGATCCAGGCTCGGATTGTACAATAGTGCTCATGGCTGCTAGATACCCTTGGTATCTACTTGGCTTCTTGCTTTCATGGAATGTCCCCCTTGGGTATGTCTGGTTGATAGATAGTGGTGCCTCAAGGCACATCACTGGCTTCAAGGAAGCACTCTCTGATATGGTTGAGAAGGATACTAATATGGAAATTATCCTTGGAGATAATGCCACATATCCCGTGAAAGGGACAAGGACTGTGAACCTCCACTTGTCTCAAGGTCAAGTCCTCTGCTTGCAGGATGTACTCTATGTACCTAATTTGAAGAAGAACCTTTTGTCTATATCGGCCATGGAAGACAAAGGTTTCAATGTGGCATTCACTGATGGAAAGGTGTGCATGTGGAAGAAGAGCTTCAAGGAAGCTATCACGTTTGGGTCTAGAATTGACACACTCTACCAGGTTGGAGGAAGTCCGCTGGGAGCAATGACATGAGAGCTATCCGACAGACTGATAATGGCACTGAATATGAGACGAATAATGGCACTGAATATGAGACGAACGAGTTCAAGAACTTTTGCAAAGGAGCTAGCATCAAGAGGGAGACCACAATGTTTGTGGGCTACAACAAAACTTCAAAGGCCTATAGATTATATGAGCCTGGTCAAAGGGAAGTGGAGATATGCCACGATGTCACCTTTGACAAAGATACTTCCCTAAGGAAAGTAGTCAATCTTCCGAGATCTGAGGAAGATCATGAAGCAAGGCCTGGAAATCAAGAAGAACCGAAGGATGAAACAATGCCTGATGTTGAAGGACCGATGGACCCGATTGATCCACCTCCTTCACTGGGAAAGAGACCATCATGGCTCAGTGTAAATTTTTGTAGATGTTCTATGCTTGGAGCAACTTTACTTTTCTCACAGCAATCATACAAATAGTTAAGTAAAATGCAGATAGAACATATAAGTGGATCTTATAGAAGACAAATCAGAAACAGGAAAAATGTGGTGGTGCGTTACGGCGGTCAACAGGATGCTTCAACCAGCAAACTCTCCTTGGTCAGCCAACCCAGAATGTGTCACAACAGTCCTCCAATCAGCAAACGAGTCAACCCAAGTCAACTCCAAAAAGTCAACGCTGTCCTAAAAAAGTCAATGCAGGGCAGCAAGCTAAAAGTCAACGCAGCAGCAGATTGGTCAACCCTTTGACCTCGATTTCTGTGCCAAACAGTATGGCCTTCCAAAATCGAACTTCTCACCAAATTTCAGCCCAATTGGACCATGCGTTGACCAAAGTCAACGCTGGTCAAACTTTCTGCAAAACCCTAACTGCAGAAAATCGTCCTTCAGCTCAGCCGTACAGATTTGTCCTTCTTCTCCTTCACACGTGTGGGCTGAACTCGTCCTCCAAGGAGCTCGTACTAAATCAGATGAGAGAAGAAGATGTGAGTTGTGTTGTGTTGAAATGCTCTCCAACTTTGCCTGTATTTATATCCATCATTGGGGTGTGTGACACATTTGCTGGGGGTGTGAAACCTTAAGGCCGACCTGCACATATAATTTATTATGAATAATAAATTCAAAATAAATGTTCTGCTCATCGGATTAAGACATATTATATATGGATTTTACACCTCTCCGAAAGAGGAATCCAACAAAAATATTAGCCTCTTAATCTGAGCATCATAACATGGAGTTTGGACCTAGTTGTCCAAATTTAACACTCAGGGACACTCTCAAGGATGCTGAGGGACATGCAGCCCCAAGGGGGACATTCCGTGAAAGCAAGAAGCCGAGTAGATACCAAGGGTAAAGCATCAAGTACAATCCGAGCCTGGATCCTTTGAGGAAGCCGTAAAGCATCAAGTCTGGAAGGATGCTATGCACGAAGAGTATGAGTCCATTATGAAGAATGATGTCTGGGATGTGGTTCGAAGACTGAAGGACAAAGCAGTTGTCACCTCGAAATGGCTCTACAAGATCAAGCATGGATCTGATGGAAGTGCTGAAAATTCATGCGCATTCAAGTGTCTGTGGCTTCTCTCAAAAGGAAGGCATAGATTATGATGACATATTTGCACCTGTGGCCCGATACACCACTATTCGATCTATTATAGCCCTTGCTGCTATGCAAGAATGGAGTCTTCATCAGATGGATGTGAAGACCGCATTCCTGCATGGTGCAATAAAGGAAGAGGTATATGTGGAGCAACCTTTGGGGTTCGAAGTCCAGGATCGGGACACCCGTGACCCATGTCTCTGCAAAAAGCCCTCTATGGGCTAAAGCAAGCACCCAAAGCTTGGTACGAGAGGATAGATAGCTACTTGATGAAGCTGGGCTTCACTCGAAGTAATGCTGATCCGAACCTTTACTTCAAGGTTGTCAAAGGGAAGCCTTTCATTCTGGTGGTGTATGTGGATGACCTCTTCCTGACAGGTGCTGACCCTCTCATTCATCAGTGCAAGAGGGAGCTCGCTGCAAAGTTCGAGATGAAGGACCTAGGACTGATGCACTGTTTCCTAGGCCTGGAGGTCTGGCAGAGACCTGGCGAGATTTTCCTTTCTCAAGGAAAATACATTGTGAAGCTTCTGGAAAAATTTGGTATGGTGGACTGCAAGTCCGTGTCGACACCAATGTAGCTCAACTTCAAGAAGTTGAGTGGCAGCGCTGCTGGGCTCGTGTTAGCAAATTCTACTGAGTATCATCAACTTGTAGGGCCCTGATGTTCTTTGTGAACACCCGTCCGGACGTATGTTGTGCAGTGAACACTTTGAGTCAACACATGGTTGATCATAACATTCACTGGGTTGGTGCCAAGAAACTCTTGAGATATCTCTGGGGTACGATAGACCAATGAGTTCAGATACACTGCCAGGAGCATGACACTCCTTGGATATACTGATGCCGATTGGGCTAGTAGTGTGGTGGATCGCAAGAGCACATCTGGATGCTGCTTCGCACGTAGATCTGCTTCGAGCAAGAAACGAAAGTCGGTAGCCTCGAGCACCACTGAGGCCGAATACATTGCAGCATGTATGGCCTGTTGTGAAGTCACTTGGTTGCGAAAGCTCTTCAGTGAGCTGTTCGAGCATGTGCTAGATGCCACCGTATCCTTTGTGATAACTAGAGGGGGATTTGTTTGTCATAGAATCCCGGGTTCCACGATCGATCCAAGCATGTTGATGGCTGGTACCACTTTATCTGGGATATGGTACAGCGAGGCGCTGTAAGGCTCGATCATATAGGAACTGATGAGCAGGTCGCGGATATTCTCACAATGCCCTTGGGGAAGGTCATGTTCCTAACCTTCCGTGAGAATCTTGGTATCGTGGAACGACCCTATTCTGAGGGTCTTGTTGGACGATGAGCTTTGGGAGCTTTGGGGGGCTTTGGGGATAGCTTCTCGGAGCTATAAGCAACCACAAGGCTAGGCTTTTCGAACCTTGTTGGTGTGCTTGGGCCCCACCGTTATGATGATTGAGTTGGTTTGCCTCTCATGATCTGTGCCCTGTATGCATTCTACCCATTTGAGTTTCGGACTCATGGGAACTACCTCTCATTTGGCCAATGAGGTGGGAAAAGCTAGAGAATAGTAGCAAAGACTAATGGATGCATCACAGATTGCCGTACTCTCTATCTAGGATGGCATGGTCCAACCACTTGATCTGGGATCAAGTCCTAGTGAGGTTTCAGACCTCCAACTGACGTCAGGTCAGTGAAACTAACTTCGGGTTAGTATATGACTCTCTTGAGTCCTAGTGAGGTTTCGGACCTCCAACTGACTTCGTGTCAGTGAAACTAACTCCAGGTTAGTATATGACTCTCTTGAGTCCTAGTGAGGTTTCGAACCTCCTACTGACTTCGGGTCAGATAAACCAACTTCAGGTTGGTATGAGACTCTTTGTGAGTCCTATAGAGGTTTTGGACCTCTGGGCTGAATCTCTCAGCCAGGAATGATGTCTTTGTGACTGACCCACCTCTATTCTGAAATAAAGAAGCCAGCAAAGCAAGTTACAACGGGATGACGCACGATTTTTGTTTGCACAGGTGGATGGAGTTCTCCCTAGTTGAGAGGGAGTGTTAAAATTGGACAACTAGGTCCAAACTCCATGTTGTGATGCTCAGATGAAGACACAAATATTTTTATTGGGTTCCTCTTTCGAAGAGGTGCAAGATCGATCTAAAGATCATCTTGATCCGATGAGCAGAACATTTATTTTGAATTTATTTTTAATACTTTCAAAATATGTGCAGGTCGGCCTTAAGGTTTTACACCCCTAGCAAATGTGTCACACACCTCAGTGATTGATATAAATAGAGTCAACGTTGGAGGACATTTCACTCATCTCATCCTCACACATCATCTCCTCTTTTGATTTAGTACGAGCTCCTTGGAAGCAGTTTCGGTTCACACGTGGGAAAGAAGGACAAATTTACTGCAGCTAGGGTTTCCACGCAAGTTTGACCAACGTTGACTTTGGTAAACACATGGTCCAAAGAGGATGAATTTTGGTGGAGACTTCGATTTTGGAAGGCCGTACATATTGGCACAAGAACCGAGGTCAAAAGGTTGACCGAAGACCGAGTTGCATTGACTTTCTTGCTGCTGTCCTGCATTGACTTTTCTAGACAACGTTGAATTTTCTGGGGTTGACTTTGGGTTGACCGTGTGGCTGTTTTGAGGACTGTTGTGACACATGCTAGGTTGGCTGACCAAGGAGACTTGGCTGGTTGAATCATCCTATTGACCGCTGTAACGCACCACCACATTTTTCTGTTTCTAGTTTGTCTTCTATAGATCCACTGGTATGTTCTATCAGCATTTTACTTGATTGTTTATGTGATTGCTATAGTGAAAAGTAAAGTTGCATCAAGCATAGAACATCTACATAAATTTACAGTAACTCCTAGCAAAGCCAAGTAGAAATTATGATGTAGATTTGCAACTGCTCATGAAATTTTAATTAAAATCACAAGACACAAACCTACTCTACTACTTTGCGGAGTTCAATTCACAGTTTAGAACATCGATCACAAACATGCAATGAGAAATAACACACATTCACACATTATTATTATTATTTTTAAATTCTAATTCCGAGGAAAACAATCTGCTAAAAGCCCTAATGCTTGCTTGCATTAATCTGATGAATATAGATGTATTACAATTGCTTTGCTCAACTGAGCTCAACCTGCAAGTGAATAACCTATCTCTCTGCTCACTGAGAAGCTCTGACCCAGACTTAGTCAATTTTTGCCTCTCCTTGAGCCCCTATTTCCTTGCGCAATTCTTTGAGAAATATGGCCCCTATTATTTAAGAAATTCCTCCAAAATGATTGCGTAATTCCCAAGGTTGATCATTTGATTGCATGCAACACTTGTACACTCAAGACTAGTCTACAACTGATGTTGCACTACCTTGGAATCTCCACCAAAGCTGGGGAACTTGAATTCTCTGCATGCACTAGCTATTTTGGGATGATTGATCAGTTAATTGGATGATCACTGAGTTAGATTGAAGTCCCACTACACAACTGACCTTTCTCTAGTTCCTCCAACAATTAGAACTAGTTTAACTGAAAACGACTTGAATAACTGACCTTGATTGCTACAAATTAGCAATCACACATGCTTAACTGAACGCTAACTCCTCTAACTTGAATTTATTAAGCTAACTGAGTGACAAGAGACATGTCACCTCAGTTAACTGCATTCAAGTTGTCTGCTGATGTGGAAATTCGAATTTTCTCAATTTAATCAAGGGAAAATCAAATTGAGAATTTCTTGCTGTGTTTTTCAACACTCCCTCTCAGCAAGAAAGGGATTATCAACCACCCCTATCCTGCACCTGTAGAACTCAAACTTCCCTCTTGACAAAGCCTTTGTCAAAATGTCAGCATCTTGTTTCTTTGTCGGAATGTACTGTAGCAACATTATCCACCTCTGCACATAATCCCGTAAATGGTGATACCAAATATTTATATGCTTGGATCGATCGTGAAATACAAGATTCTCAGAGAGCTTGATGCAACTCTGATTACCACAATAGATCACAGTTGGATCCATCAATTGACTAAACAGTCCCACAAGTATCATTCTCATCCAGATCGCCTCACATGCTGCTTGACTTGCAACCATGTATTCTACTTCTGCCAGGCTGAGCGCCACCGATCTTTGCTTCATGTACCAGGAAACAACTGCGAACCCAACACTGAAAATTCCACCTGATGTAGTCTTTCGGTCAGATGGACTCCCTGCCCAATCTCCATCTATGAAGCCACTCAGCTTCACTCCCTCTATCCGTCTATACCATAGTCCAAACTGGGTAGTGCCTCTAAGGTATCGTAAAACATGCTTAGCTGCCTTCCAATATAATTTGGTTGGCCTAACCATAGCTTGGCTCATTTGGTTCACTACATAGCACATATCTGTTTGTGTCTTCACATGATACTTCAATGAACCCACTAGCTGCTAATAAATGGTAGCATCCACCTCTTCGCCCGAAGTGTCATCCTCATTCCTCCAGTAGGTCACTAGAAGTGTCTCCATGGGTTTACAACTCTCCATGTGGAATCTCTTCAGTATCTCATTTGCATACTTGCCTTGAGAGACAAATAGTTCACCATCGCCTTGCCATACTTCCAACTCGAGGAAGTAGTGCATGAGACCCATGTCCTTCATTTCAAATCCTCTTGCAAGGTCCTCCTTGCAAGATCTAATCAACTGCTCATCACCAATTAAAATAAAATCATCAACATTTTTTCCGCAGAAAAAATCGAAACTTTATATTAGTTAATAAAAAGTTTGCTGTGTACATGCATTAAGCATTCTATCTATTTGAGAGTCACGCAGGACTTCAAATCCAGAGCATTCGGCCGTTTGCATACGACCAATAATAGCCAAAAACTCGCAGATATAAAAACATCTGGTCGGAGAAAATCATCAACATATAAGACAATAATAAACAATTTACCTTCTATTAAAATGTGATAGAGGTTTGCATCCGCTTTGCTTTTGGTGAAAGCCCAAACCAGTGAGATAGTTTTCGAGCTTGGTGTACCAAGCATGGGGTGTTTGTTTGAGACCGTACAACGTTTGCTTGAGTCTGCACACATGAGACTCCTGATCACATGTCTCAAGTCACCTGACACAGGGACACGGGACACGATGGACATGTAGATTCGAGTGTTGGATTCGGACACGGTGACCCCTCGGAACAGGGCACGTCCGGACACGTTATATATATAATAAAAATTAGATATTTCTTACACAAATTCATACAAATTCATTGATTCAAACATAGATCTTCATCTAGATGTAAGTTATACAAAGATTTAAGATACATGATACATTGATACATCATACAAATTACAAATTCAATCATACAAATACAAATTCAATTATACATATTACAAAGTAATAGACATATTCATCAATGATCCAATAGGAGAAAGACAAGATACTGTAGTTTTCTCATCAAGTCATCAAAATCAAAATGTGTTACATAAGTACTAGCGTCTAGGTAGTACAATGCCAATGGCAAATAGAAATAGCAAATACAAAACAACTACAGGTCTACAAGACTACAAGCCTCAAGGCAACGTCGCAATAGGTAGCTCATGTCTCTTTAGTTATCAGTCCTCATCATCATAATCAGCATCATTGTCCTCATCATGATCATCATGCTCACCACTGCTCTCCTCTGCTGTATCCTCCTCCTCTATATCCAATGTCATCTCTGCATTTGCTGGTGTGGAGGATGACTCCTCTACTGTATCGCCATCATCAAATGTGACAGGCTCTAACACTGGCTCATTGAGATCCAAGTTGGCCAATGCCAACTCAACACTGCTGTCCAGACCCATATCATTAGGAAAGACATCCCACATCTTTGTCTTTCCCTTCAACCAGTCCTCCCTCTTCCTGTAAATAAGACGAAGGTTGGTGTGCACATACACCATTGTCTCTTCCCTGGACTGCTCAAGCATGCTCTTCTTCACACTATAAAAATTCCCATATGTGCTCCAATTCCTCTCGCAACAAGAGGATGAAGTCACCTGAGAGAGGATCTTCAAGGTTAACTGCTGTAGAGGAGGGCTTGTTGCCCCATGAGTTGCCCACCAAGAATAGGGCTTCTTAGCCCTCCTGTCCCTAATCACATCATAGCCTGCAAATCGCCTAGTGCCAGTGGAAAACTCTGCAAAGGCATCCTCCACCTCATCAAGGGGTGCCCTATCTTGAAAAATCCTCTTGAATGCATCTTTCCTCCCCTGTGAGATTTCACCATCCATGTGAGGAGGGAATCTGCGGGAAGGTCCATCATTCAGCCATTCATGCCTGTAGTATTTTGGGTTCAAGGAGTGAGCCAGACAATTGTAAAGGTGTGCAATTCTTGTCCCATCTCTGACAAGAATATCCTGTATGCTGGTGAAGAAGGCCTCTGGTGATGTCTCATACTTGGGGCACTGACTATGTAAAACAATGTTCCTCACAGACCCAATCATGGAATTCCATCCCTCATAAACCTCTCCTAGGATGGGTTGGTATGTATCTGCAAATCGAAGCAAGGAAATGATAGGGTCCATGATCTGAATAAGTAGATCTACGCTCTCCCACCAGACATCATCCAAGTTCCAACATTGTGTCCTTCACTTTTTTTGAGGCTGTTTGATCCGTCTTTCTCAAAAAAGACCAAAACTCCTAAATAACCATGGCCCCAAGAGTGGTCTTCACCTCCCCTCAACCTCTTCAACATGATGAATGAAGAGGCAAACCGTGTATCCGCAATCTTCAACAATGAAAGATTGGTGTACTCCTTGTAGATAGTGAGGGCATTTGTATGGTTTTGTACAAAGTTGCGGATATGCCGTGCATCCTCAATAATGATTCCAATCCAAAGCACATCAGAGGCAATAGATTTCAGTGCTAAGTTCAATGAATGGAAAATGCAAGGTGTCCAAAATATTTGTGGATATTTAGCTTCCACAATCATGCCAACAACGTTGCAAACAGGTGCATTATCTGTAATGATTTGCACACAAGAATCCACACCTACATCTTCAATAACTTTAATAAATGACTCACCCATATATTGTGCATCCTTGTATTGTCCAGTGCATCCATTGATTTCAAGAAAATTGGACCATTCAAGGGAGACACTATGAAGTTGATGAGTGGGTGCCGTGCTGGATCTGTCCATCCATTAGAAACAATGCTAACCCCAGATGTTGGCCATGTTGATTTAATAGGCTCAAGCATTTTTTCCAACTCTTTCTTTGCCTTCGTCAACAATGTGGTTCTAAGTTTCTCTGATCCAGGAGGCACATACCCCGATGGAGCTGTTTGAGTTAGAGATCGACACATCTCAATAAATAGAGGTGAGCGTGCAACATTGAAGGATATGAAGTTTTGATAGAAAAAATGCAATGGTGAGATCAAGCTCTTCCCTCTTCTCTTTCTGGAAAATCTTGTCAATTGGACCAAGTGCAGTTGCCTTTCTTTTTGCTACTTGTCCCCCACTAAAACTCTGAAATGGGAACTTGTTGCTGCTTTTCCTCAAGAATGGAAGGGGGTCATCATTCTTGTTTGTTTTGATTTTGATGCCACATTTGCCGCACCAACAAATGCCTCTCTCTCCATTTCCTTCCTCTTTGCTAATGGCACCTATGTACAAGCTGAAATGCCACAACTTGGCAAAGCCAACAAATGAACTTTCACACGGTAATATGTGCTCATGAAATCGCTGTGGCAAAAACTGCATTTCCATGCAACATTGCCTCCTCCCTTCGCCTTGCTGCCTGGCCGTGCCTCTCTTGTCACATATTTCCACAATGGGTATTTAGGTTCTTGAGTTTGTTTTCCCGAAACATTTGAAGCTGCTGTTGCAACCCCACTTCCAATAGATGGAATACTTGCAGACCCTGATGAAATAGGGATAGGAGGGGCATCTCCAATGGGGACATTCTTCCCCTTTCTTTGCCCCTGCCTTGCTACCCTTGATTCAACCATGAATGCTGTAAAAGATAAACAAAAATGACCAAATTTGTAAAACATATGCACATGCAAACCAAATGCAAAAACATAGAGAGTCAATGCACTTACCGGTTGCTCGAATCTCCTTAAAAATGCTCCCTTGCTCGTTACTCCTTGCTCCTTGCTCAGCTCACACACTAGCATTGGTGAGAAATAATGAGGAAAATCGCACTTTTATAAGACAGCGGACGCATTTTCGCGCTGGTCGAATCCGGCAAAAAGAGATTTGATCTTGTCTGTACAGGACACGATCGTGACTCGTTGTGTCCTGTACGGACACGATTGAATCTAGGATTTTGGACTTGAATCCCCACGAGTTGTGTCAGATTCGAATGATTCAGGACACGAGGGGGGTTACCCACGAATCCGGTTTTAGAGCTCAAAACCTTCTGGTTGCTTGATGTACACCTCCTCCTCAATAACCCCATTGAGAAATGTTGTTTTTACATCCATTTGGTGGATCTTCCACCCCATCTGCGCAAACAGAGCAAGAATTGATCCAATGGATGAGTACCTTGCTACATGAGCAAAGGTCTCCTCATAGTCAATTCCCTCAACTTGAGAATATCCCTTGGCCACAAATCTGGCCTTATATTTCTCTATGCTTCCGTCTGCTGCCTGCTTAACTTTGAAGATCCATCTTGAAACCACAACTGATTTATCTGCTGGTCTTGGGAGTCGGGACCGCTTCCCAAACACTGTTCTTTACAATGTATTCGTACTCTTCCACCATTGCATCAACCCATATAGGTTGCTCTACTGCTTCCTTGAAAGAGGATGGATCAGTCTCTACAAGCTCAGTCATTAGAGCCATGTAGCCAGTATACCGATCAAGTGACATTCCTTGCATGTGCAAATTTGAAGGAGCTCCCACATTCTCCCTCGCATCCTGCACAAGTCTATTAGCTTCCCTGGTCCTTTTCCTGCCTTCTATGGATGGTTCTGCTTGAGTGGATGTCTCCACTCTGCTTCTCAATTTGTGGCTGCTCCACAACTTCCTGAGGCTCCTCCTTTGGAGCTAAAAGCTCCTCTTCTGGTGGGATCTGAAGCTCCCTCTTAAGAGAGCACCACATCACTTTCTCCTCATCAAACTTTACATCCCTTCGCACACTATCATTTTGAGGGAAGGTAAGTACACACGGTAGTTGCGAGGAGTTTCTGTCTAACTCACAAATAACCCCAATTTTGCGGTTGACTCAAGCTTCTTCCTTGATTCTTTATAGACATGGCAATAGATAGAGGCTCCAAAAATCGTGAAGTGCGACACATCTGTCTTTCTCTCCGAGAATGCCCCCTTCGGTGTAATCATGCCAAGAATCCGATGAGGACTATAGTTTTGCAAATAGACTGTTGTATTGCATGCCTCTACCCACAAATGCAGTGGTAGGCCTTGGTCATGCAACATAGCCCTCGCAACTCCCACAATGCTACGATTCTTTCTCTTAGCTACCCGATTCTGTTGTGGGTTGTGGGGTGCTTTCATCTCTCGTCAAATGCCTTCTTTCGCACAATTTTTTTTGAATTCATTTGACACGTACTCACCTCCATTATCGCTCCTGAGAAGCTTCACCTTCTTGCCGATTTCTTTCTCAACTAGTATCTTGAATTCTATGAACTTGGAGAATGTTTCATATTTCTTTCGCATGAAGAAGATCAAACACTTCCGTGAGAACTCATCAATAAAAATGACAAAATATTTCTGTCTGGCAGTGGAGGTTGTCGAGAAAGGTCCACAGATATCGGAGTGGATCCTTTACAATACTGCATGTGCTTTGCTATCCCGATCATGGAATGTGGATTTTGTGTACTTCCCCATGGTACATCTTTTGCATACATCTTGCTGCTCAAGTGCTCCTTTAGGGAGGCCAATGGCTATTTGCTGCATAATCTTCAAGGCACCATGATGCAAATGGCCAAGTCTTCTGTGCCAAATTTCACCGACTTCGCGACCCTGCACTTTCTCCACCTTAGTGCTTGATGCAACACAATCTTCCACATCTAGTTTATACAGGTTCTTTACACGAACCCTAATCTGCTTCACCTGTGTTGTGGTTGTGTCTCAGGAATGATTTTCCTTTGCTCAAGATCTCATCATAACCACGGTCTTCCAAAACTGCATCAAAGATGAGATTTTTCTTTAAGCCTGGAGGGAACATGACATCCTTGAGTCTGAGAGGGGATCCCGACTCCCTTTGAAAGGTGACTGTACCAACCCGGGTCATGTTGTACCTTCCTCATCCCCCAACTCGATGTGCATCTGCAAATCTTTCTCCTCCAGGGCACTGAAAAACTCTCTACACCCTGTCATGTGGAACGATGCACCAGAGTCCATGTACCACACGCTCCTCATCACTGTGCTTGCCATGCATGTGATAAGGGTAAAATCAAGCTCGAACTGTGAATCCAAAGCTTCACCTATTGCTCCTCTTGAGGTCTTCTTGCTCGACTTTTTGTGTGGACACTTCATGGCATAATGCCCAAATTCATGAAAATTGAAGCATTTAATTTTGGACAAATATTTCTTCTTGTCCCCTTGGTTGGATTTTTGTTTGGATTGAGATTTCTTCCCTTTTCCCTTCTTTCCCTTTCCAACCAATGCAAAGTTTTCTTCATCCTCGCCCTTGGATGAAGTCCCATCTCTGGTATTCCACCTTATTTCCTCCTGTACCAAATTAGACCATAAGCTTTCCGAATTTGGTAGTTTCTCCCTCTTGTTCACTGAATCTTGGTAGCTATGCCAACTCTTGTGAAGGCCTAGAAGGGCTAGGCTTACCAAGTCATCTTCTACAACATTAACACCAACCCAGCCAAGTTCATCACAAACCTATGTGAACTTGCTCAGATACTGCAGAATAGTGTCATTCTTTTGCATCTTGATATTTCGAAGTTTATCCTTGATTACCAACTTCCTGTGGTCACAACTATTCTTGAACAATTTTGTCAGTGCTTTCCACATTCCAAACAGAGTTTCTTTCCCGTGGAGATTTGAGACAATGTGATCCCATACTCCCTCCAAGATTATTCTCCTCGAATTGGCTACATCTTTCTTCCGCTGAGCAAGGTTGTAGGCATTAGACGTCAATGGTTTTGCAACATTTATCTTGACGTATTTTAGCAATCCATTGTCATCTAATACCGGCTCCATGCGATGAAATTAGAGCTGCCTTCCAAGGCATACTCTAGCCTTAGCCCGTTGAAGGTCATCTTCTCAACTCTGTAGAGATCCTGCTACACTGAACTGAAAATTCGAGCCTCCTGAGAAAGAACTTCGAAATTCTTGCTCTAGTGTGAATCTTGCTCTGATACCATGTAGAAATTATGATGTAGATTTGCAACTGCTCATGAAATTTTAATCGAAATCACAATACACAAACCTACTCTACTGCTTTGTGGAATTCAATTCACAATTTATAACATCAATCACTAACATGCAATGAAAAATAACACACACATGCATATAAATATATATATATATATATATATATATATATATATATATATATATATATATATATATATATATATATATATATATTGGTTGTTTTTCAAGGAAAGCAATTTGCTGAAAACCCTAATGTCTGCTTGCATTAATACGATGAATAGAAATGATTTACAATTCCCTGCTCAACTAAGCTCAACCTGCAAGTGAATAACCTATCTCTCTGCTCACTGTGAAGCTTTGACCCAAACTTAGTCAATTTCTGCCTCTGCTTGAGCCCCTATTTTCTTACGTAATTCCTTGAGAAATTAGGCCCCCATTATATCGGAAATTCCTCCAAAATGATTGCGCAATTCCCAAGGTTGATTATATGACTGCATGCAACACCTGTACACTCAATACTAGTCTACAATTGATGTTACACTGCCTTGGAATCTCCACCACAACTGGGGAACTCGAATTCTCTGCATGTACTAGCTATTTTGGGCTAATTGATCAATTAACTGGATGATCATTGAGTTAGACTGAAGTCCCACTACATAACTGACCTTCCACTAGTTCCTCCAACAGTTAGAACTAGTTTAACTGAAAACAACTTGAAATAACTGACCTTGATTGCTACAAATTAGCAATCACACATGCTTAAATGAACTCTAACTCGAATTTACTGAGCTAACTGAGTGACAAGAGCCATGTCACCTCAGTTAACTACATCTAAGTTGTCTGTTGATGTGGAAATTCAAATTTTCTCAATTTAATCATGGCAAAATCAATTTGAGAATTTCTTGCTGCATTTTCAACATGGACACTTTGAAAATAACCAAGGCTCAGCTAATCTATGCCAGATAAGTTAAGTTCTAGGATTTAAAAGTTAATGATCAAAGATACATCCAAATTAAATTAATATATGATTTGCAGCAAATGAATTCAAAGCATCATAATAACAATAACCATCTATAAGTATGCAATAATGGACGAGATGGAGCAAAATTAGACCAGTGCCAATTGCAACGTACTTGCAAAGCAAATAATCCAAGTAAAAGAAATAACTTTGAAAGCAAACCTTGGAAACAAATACTCAAGAGATAAATGCCCAAATGGAAAAATGCTTTGGAAAGGAAATATGGCCATAAAAGAGTAGCAAGTACAAGAATGATCAATATGAAGTACTGAGAAATGTGAATACTTGAATGGAGAGTACTTGTAACAATATGCTTTGTTAAACAAAATGCATGTACTTGAGTCTTGAAGTAATGACAATCACCCAAAAAAAGATAAACTTTGTAAAATAAGAGGGCAAATGAGACAAGAATTCAAGTGCCAATGCTACAAGATAAACGTAGATTAATGTATTCTTGGTTTATTTTAAGTTAATGTGTTAATCAGTTAGTTGCAAGTTGAACAAGTTTCAATTGAACTCATTCCCTAGGCCTTATCCTCGCCTGGGCCCCAATCTCAGAATAAGAAGTCTTAGGGGAAAGAGGGTACCTAAGTTACTACTTAACCAGCAAAGTTGAAGGTAGATTTATTATTGGCAAAACAAATCTAACTACTAAAAGATTCAATCTAAACTATAGAATTGTTTGAAATGCAAAGTAAAATGACTAAACTAGATAGCAATTGCAAGAAACAAATAAATTGTAAGTTAGAGTAGATTGTATGGAGTGAAAATTAGCCCAATTTCTCTAATGATGATTATGCTACACTATTTAGTTTAGCAAGAAATGAAAATCATTCAAGCACCACAAGAGAGACTTTCCCAATGGGGAAGGGGGGATGATTAGGGGAAAAATGTCCTAACTCCCAAGAAAAACGTTTTCTTTATTAGATCCTTCTTATAGAACGAGGGATGAAGAGAGAGATATTTTACAATAGATCTCTTTTGGAAAAGGGACTTGAAGAGATGTTTTGGAGAGAGCTTACAACAAGATTCCCTCAAAGAGATCGAATGCTCTTCTCCAAAAATTGCAAGTTAAGGGTAATATTTTAGGAGTTACAATGTATGTTTTGGCAAACCCAAAGGAGAACTTTCTTTACGAAATTACAATGGTTTCCTTAGAGGATCCTTGGGTGATGAAGGCCCTTTAAAGGGGTTTACAAGGCATAAATGGTGGTTTTAAAATCAATGATCCAATGATAGTATTTAGTTGTTTTAATCTTCTACCAACACTTCTCTTGGATTGTCACTAGTCTACAAGATATCAACAAGATAATTAGTAGATTCCTTTTAAGGTCACTATCATATAAAAGGAAAAGAATTCTAGGCTTAAAAGAGTAGATTCCTATGATATTTTGCTCAGGAATGACCAAGTAAAATTGGTCTTTCTTAGGAAAATAGATTTTTGTTAGGACAACAATCCAAATAAAGGCCTAAATGCCCGATTTTCAATGAAGACATTAGAGAAATTTTGAGGTCTAAAATGGGCCTCCTAAGAAAAATGTACAACCAAAATAAACGTTATAAGAACCAATAGGATTCAAGATGATTATTTCAACCATGGGGGGTGATTCACCATTTTTGGGGTAAAAGAGTAAAAAGATTAAAAAATAATAAAACTACTTTTTCAATTTATCTCCGTATGGGTTTACTCAAATTTTGAGCGGGAACACTCATTGGATGCATAATTTTATTTCTCATCCAAGGAGTATCCCTGTTGTATACTTTCGATGGACCTTGCTACACGAAAAATGAGAAATATATGAAAACTGTGATTGCAGTCACATTTTTCATGTATTTCTCATTTTTCATTTAGCAAGGTCCATCGAAACATTTTTCATGTATTTCTCATTTTTCGTGTAGCAAGGTCTATCAAAAGTATGCAACAATCACATTTTTCATGTATTTCTCATTTTTCGTGATTTCTCATTTTTCGTGTAGCAAGGTCCATCGAAAGTATGCAACATGGGTACTGCTTGGATGAGGAATAAAATTACAATCACATTTTTTCATGTATTTTTCATTTTTCGTGTAGCAAAGTCCATCGAAAGTATGCAACATGGGTACTCCTTGGATGAGGAATACAATTATTCATCCAATGAGTGTTTCCACTCGAAATTTGAGTAAACCCATAGAGAGATAAGTTGAAAATATGAGTTGAAAACATAGTTTTTTCTTTTTTCCCTCTAAAATTTGATAATGCAATCTAATCTTATTTTATTATTTCCACTATTATTTTATAATTTCCTTAGGAGACTCATTTTAGACCTCGAAATTCCCCTAATAGTAAAGAGAAAGATCAAAAAATTTGAAGATGTAGGTGAAGGAAAGAAAAGTGAGTCTTGGTGGCTCTAATTTTCAAAGGTTTCATACAATCCACCAACACTTCTTGCACTATATGAGCCCACAAAACAGATCAACAAACATGTAAGGTGAAAGATTCCAAACCAGAGTTTGGACATTCATAATGTTAGCTCAAAATCTTGATCATAATTTCTAAACAAATTCCAAATTATTCGAATGAAATTCCTATTCTAGAGCAGCCAATAAAAATCCGAGTTTAATCAACTCTTCTTGGCTGATTTATGACTATTGGGACAACCATAACGAATGACCTTTAGTTTGCTAAATATTTCAATATAGCGCTTGAGAATAGAACCAAGAATGATGATGAAGTTTTATGAGAAAAAAGTGAGAGAGAAGGGGTTTCTTTGAAAATCCTTTTGAAGCCTTAGAAAATCTTGGTCCAAGTGGGACTAATGCCTCTTAAATGCTTGAAAGTGGATGGTTCAACCAATAAACTTCCCCACTTCAAGCCTAGAGGTACCTATGAACCACACTTACAGATCTTGCCCACATAATTAACAAAATAGCTGAAATTTGCACAGTGATCAATTAAACATGTTAATCAACCTAGAAACACTTGTAATAGTTAACTAAAATGCAAAAATTCAAAAGAATAACAAGCAATTGCTATTCTCTTCCTTGGACAACAATGTCCCTATCAAGGCCTACGATAACCAACTTGAAAACAAATAGCAAAAAAATCAATAAGGTTACCTCAACATAAGCACATGGCAAACAACACAAAGCAAGAGACCATTGACCTCGGATGTGTTTTATATTATAAAAAATGTAGCAAAATTATAACAGAGTGCCAAGCTCTCAAGCTTCCATCCTCAAAATGAGAGCAAAATGATCACAATATATAGAGTTTTTGTAGAGGATCCAAAGGCCCAACGAATCCTTGATTGCTGGTACGATTTCCTTGACTACTGGTGCCCATTATTTTCTCTGCCAAATGTGACTATTAGTGTTGGGTGTAGGCATTAAATCAGACTTGCGTGTTCCTCCTTATCTCCTCGTCTGTACAACCCTTTTGACAGGATCAAATTAGGCCCAAATTTCTATCATAAACACACTACGTGTGGTTGTTAGGCCTGCGTATCACCCTTGATTGTTGGTCTGCATGGGTCTTTAGTCTGTGTGCATAGGATTGCAGTGTAGGTTGAATGTTAACAAGTGTAGAAGGGGGGAGAGTAAGGTGGGAGTTAACTCACCCTCTCTCCTAGTTTACTGCCCTTATTTTCCACCTATCAAACAACCATAACTCTCACCCCCTTAATTCAGCTATAAATGGTCCTTAAATCCTGGGATTTGGTTCCCTTTATTGGTAGTTTGAAAGAACAGTTCGTCCCTCCTATGTGGCAACACACTCAACCTTCTTATGTGGCCTTTAAACTTGACTTTGAACTTGATTTCATTTGCCATGTCACTTGACTTAGGGATTTGACTTGGAAAATGATTTTAATGTGCCTCCACTTATTAATTTTTGCAATTTTCTTGCCTTTTTATACTCACTTTTTGGTAAAAATGAGTTTTCATGGGAAAATAATCATTTTTTGACCCCCAAAGTGGGTAGTAGGGTAATGTTGGTGCTTTGAGCTTGAAATTTGAACGCTCACATGCCACCAACATTTCTTAAGGCCACTTATTTACATCATTACATAGAGAATTAAAAAATCTTGTCTTGTGGGAATTTTTAATTATTTAAAATCTAAGAAAGACAGTCGAATTTCGTAAGGATTTAATGACCTAGCATGGTAATATACATTAACCCTAGACTTTAGGACACACTCAAGGCCCAGTTATTAAACCACACTCCAACTTTGGAGGTATATGAGTAAAAAACTCGACTAGTTATTTGTCGCTAAAGAGTGAAAATAATTAGTCAAGTGAAAAAAACACTCTAGAGTGGACTCACTTAGTAACCAGGTTCCAAGATGCCTAAGTCTGTTACATAAGTTCATCATGCTAGTGTTCATTTATTACAATTCTCCCGTGGGGGTATGGAATTTGAGAGAAGTAGAAGAGGAGAGAGAAGATGGGGCAAAAATGCCATGCTGGACTTGTGATCTTCAAAAAATTTGATAAGCGCCTCGTCCTTTGGGCAATGGGGTCTTCGTTCCTTGCCATGTAAATATGAGCAGGTAACATAAGGCAAGGGTTACCTTGTTGCTAAAAGAAAACGACCTTTGGTAAATAAGGAAATTCAAAAACCAATAGATGCAATGCAATTGGTAGCCCATGAAAAGGAGGACATTAGAGCTCAACAGGTCATCATGGATGCCATAACTTGATCCTTCACTTGGTGGAGAAGAACAACCAAGGAGATGTTCAAGGCTCTAATAGACTTGTTCTAGAATGACACCATGAACAAGAAGTTGATCTCAAGAAACAAGCTCAGATCCATCCAAATATCAAGGTTTGATAACAATACTAATTACTTCACGAGGATCACCTAGACATAGGATCGACTTGCAGCCATTGGGGAGAAAATGGAGGACGTAGAGCTCATAAATATGGCATTGAATGGTTATCCCAAGTCATGGGAACCATTTTTCAAGGGAATTTGTGCCTGGGAGAAGCTTCCCAATTGGGAGAGGCTTTGGGATGGGTGCATCGAAGAGGAGACTTAGGAGTCGTCTAAGTTCAATAGACAAGTAGATGGAGAAGAGAACCTATTGTTGGTCAACATGGCCAAGAAGGGAAAAGGGAAGAAATTCAAGGGTAATAGTGAGGGGGCAACCTCTCACCTAGGGAAGAAGAAGGATTTGAGCAAGCTTAAGTGCTTCATTTGTCACAAGAATGGGCACTATGCATCATAGTATTTGGAGAAAAAGGGGAAGTAGAAGTCGCAACAAACAACAACATTAGCAAAGCTCAACTTGATGAATTTGCAAAGAAGTTAAAGAAGGATTTCTCATTCGTTTCTTATCTATCTACCAACACTATCACCTTGAGTGCTTGGTGTTGAGAAATCTAGTGCAGGTAGATTAGGGTGATTTCTCCTAACTTGATAACTTCTTGTGATGTTCTTTAAATTCAACTTGTAGAATTTATAATTAAATTCTTCTTCTCTTGATTGTTGTAGCGTTCTTAATAACACAAATGGACACAGGATATAGGCTTCTACCCAGGGCCAAAACCTCTCTTAGAGAGGAAAACCCACAAGAATTCTTCTCTTCTTATATAATCTTCAAATGAGGAATTTCAAGACCTTTAGACCCAAGAAAAAGTCTCCTCCAAGACCAGTCAACCTCTCCTTTGATGAGCTTATCCTTCACAAAGTCAAATTAGCTTCAATCTCTTGATCTCGACCTTCTGCAACATAATTTTGGCTTCCACTTCAAGTCTGTAATTTTTCGGCCCTCCTTGCAGTTCTGTTTGTTGTACGTGTGAATTATTTTAGGGTAGAATTGAGTCCTTTTCTCCTTCGCTTGGTTTTCTCTTTTCTTCTTAGATACTCGATTTCTAACTTGTTTTTCTAGCAACTATATCTTGGCTCCATTGTTGAACTCTTCCCTATAATCTCGTGACTTCAGAAAAACTAGCTGTAGCCCGCACTTGTGAGAGAATAAGGATAGAAATAAGCTTAAAAACTTTGATTCTTCTTCTTAAGGTCCTCTTGCTTTCTTTGCTTGTTTTTAGGCCTTCTTCTTGTGCTACCACGAGCTTGATTGATCATCCTTGAAATGAGGTTGAATGTATTATATATATAGCTAATCATTTAGCTCGAATCGCCCGAAATGAGGCCGACTTCATCTCAGCAGGCCAACTTGTTTTCTTGTAGGCCGACTTGGTCTTGGAGGGAGACTTTTGACACTTTTGACTTACAATAGTTCTTTTCACATGATACAAAATGCCCAATAGGGTCTATTACATATAATAATGACTCTTTCGACTTCTAGAATTTATGACAAATCCTAGAAGCACACAATGGGTGCTTTGACCTATAAATAAATCGACCTTGAGCATGAAACCCATGCTATAAAATAATAATAATAAATTTTCTTTTCTCTTTACATCAAATACATAAAATCAATAGTACATAGAATATTATGAAGACCGAACCTAGTTACATATACCAACACTCCCTCTTAACTAGGGAGATATTCATAATACATACATGGTACATGGACATTCTCATATTGGAAAATTTCCATAATAAGAGTCAGATTGGTAAGCCATCTCATAAGCTATCTTTTCATCATATATTAGTGCATCTCATCATATCAACCATCATTGTCATATAACAAGGCCTTGACTAATAACTCTCTATCCACTAGATTAGAGCACAATGCCGGGGAGACAATGATTTATAGACACCTCCATCATTGTCTCTCAAGGCACATACCCCATTCGGATGTTCACAAGGTATGTCCTTTTAGGACTATCTGTGTCTTGGATTTACATATCATCAAGGAATTTCCTCTTCGACTACTCTTACGTATTGGATGCCCTACCTCATTCTCAAAGACTATCGGAATTCAGGTGCTTACCCAATCCTCCATTCTTTCTTCATAATGTGAAGAAAAGAATGACGCGTCTATCTCTCCCTCTCAACTATGGAGGATCTACTCATTCCTATAAAACGAATATACCCAAGCTTCCTCTTAACTAGGGACTTGTTTCCAACAACAACTATCTGCTCTTTGGTGGAGATCATGGTACTATCAGTTGCTTGTAGGGATCCTCCTTTCTGGATCATCATGTCATGGATGAACTTCAACTTCTTCATCATGGAGCCAACTTCTTCGTAGGGCTTTGACCATCTTCTACATCACTTTCCCTTTCTTCATAGTGTTGAACCAGGTAATGCTAGTCATGCCATTTTCTTTTCATCGGGAAGTGACCTTCTTCGACATCATCTGGCTATCCTTCATACTACTACTTCTTCCACGTCATGTTCCTTCCAAAGTTATCCATCCAATATTATGTCTACTTGTTGTAGGTGAATTTCTACAACCCTCTTTCGGTAGCCCTGTTCCAACCCAACCAGATGCTTGCTTTTAAAAATAAAAAATGAACCTCAAAAACACAATTACCTCTTCATGATGGCCTTTCGTCATAATATCAACTTCTGCAACATCAACATCCTACATATTATTCGCATCCATCTCCAAGACATTTACTATCAAGGTTCTCCTTCTTCATCATGCTTATATGGGTCTTCATAACTTATTCATGGAGATGTCATAGCTAATCCTTACAGATGTTGATTAGTCTTTTTATCTAAGTGTCTAATGATACATCTTTATGAACTCTCCTTTTAACTTCTTCATATATTGCTTCTTTGGAATTACTATACATAGCTCCTTTTTACATAGGAACAATTGTTGCCAACCACCTCATATTCTTCATGACGTCATATAGTGTTCATTTTATCTTGTCATCATGTACAAGAGTTCAAGGCAAGGCATATTATATTTATGCCTTCATGTATCACTCATAAGAGTCCCTTCTTCTCCAATCATGCTCATGAGATAGAGCATTCTAACCATTCTATCTTTATCCATCTATCAAAGTTAACAAATATATTTATACCTCTACCTTCATGTGATCATCTAGGCTTCCTTCAACAACTTCCCTTTCTTTGCTTGAAGATGAAAATGCTTCAATTAAATTGTCATGTTTCACTCCTCTGTCACCATACCTTCATCCTTCGAAACTGTGGATCCCACACTAGGTGGAATATGACACTTGCTTCTTCTAAGTAGAGGTCAACCTTTTAACAAAGATTTGATGGAGGATCTTGATGATCCTTATTATGCAAATGCTTCTTCCTAATGATGAGGTGTGATGATAGTTTTCTCATTCTATCTTGCTAGATGACTTGCTCAACCATAGAAACTGCTACTTCGGCTATGCTTCCAGAATGATGGCATCTTAATTTCTGCTATAATGCATTTTATCATGACTGTAATGCTTCCTACCATGACTTGCTAACTTCTATATACTGAAAAATAAACTTAAATGTACGTGAGACCTTCAGTGGTAGAGGTCTTTCACTTCTTCCTTCTTTGAATTCTTTTCTTCCAGTTATTCTACTTCTTTGGTCACATGGGTTTAACCTCTTTCCTTTCTTTTCTTGTTGCCCTTCTTGAGTTTAGGACAATCCCCCTTGAAGTGCCCATATTCATTACATTCATAGCACTGAATCTTAGACATGTCAATTTTCGTTTGAAATTTCATTCGAGGCTCAAACTTTCCAAATTTCCCTTTCTTCCTTTTCATAGCTACATATGCTTGTGTTTGTTCGTTTGATCCAACTTCATTCTTTGCCTTTAATCTAGTTTCTTCAATATTACATAATGACCACAGATCACTAAATGGAGTGGCTTCCTTCATTCCATAGATGGTTGATACAAAGTTGCCCCATTCATCTGGTAGTGCATTGAGTACAAGAGTGGTCATCTATGGATCTAACATTAATTCACCTAGCTCTTGTAGTTGATCTCTTATTTGAGATACCTTCATGAGATATGAGGCCGCCCCTTCTTCCTTTGATACTTTCATCTTGTATAGTTCGGTTCTTAAAGATATTATTTCCCCCGCAGTACCTATAGAGAACAACTCCACCAACTTGTCATAGATTTTTTTTTTATGTATTCAATTTTGCTACATAGGGAATAAGAGAATCCTTAATCGATTCAATGAGGATCCTTTAAGCCCTTAATTCTCCTTTCATATACTTTGATAATGCTTGAGATTGTTTTTGTGGAGGTTTGGTGATTGAGCCCTTGACATATTCAATAACTTCATATTCTATGAGGATAAAATCTATTCTATTCTTCCATGCAAGGTAGTTCGAAGTCCCAACAAGTTTATTTTTCTACTTGCAAAATGTTGTCATTTGGTTTATAGATTGAGACATGAAATATAAAGTACTTACTTGACAAATGAGGATGCTTCTTTGATGATGGTGTCTTCCACTACATGCCCTTCTTGATGATGATCTTCCTTCTTCAAGAATGACAATGCTTCTTCGTCAATATTAAGGACTCAGGAGAGATGTTCTTCTTCCTTCAAAGATATTTGAGATGTGCTCTTTCCTTCAATATGAGGAAGATCACTTTGATTTCTTTGATGATGTTGAAGTGCTCTTCTTGCTTCCTTTTTGATGATGATGTAGAATGTGGAGACTTCCTAAAATACTTCAAATGTGTAGAGTTCTTCTTTCTTTGAGTGGAGGTAGGGTCCTTGAGATCTTCTTCTTCTTCCAAGGGTTCTTCATTCAAGATGATATAGTCTTTGTGATACGCTGTCTAGTCCTCCTTGATGCTCTTCTTCTTGTATTTGGTCCTTATGTATCCTTCTTCAATTGAGTGATCTTCAAGCCACCTCTTCTTGTCACCTTAGCTCTGATACCATGTTGAGAAATCTAGGGCAACTAGATTAAGGTGATTTCTCTTAACTTGATAACTGCTTGTGATGTTCTTTAACTTCAACTTGGAGAATTTATAATCTGATTCTTCTTCTCTTGATTATTATAGTGTTCTTATCATCAAACAACTACCAAACTATGAAGATCAATAACACAAATGGACATAGGATATAGGCTGCTATCCAGGGCCAAAACTTCTCCTATAGGGGAAAACAAACAAGAATTTTTCTCTTCTTATAGAATATTCAAATGAGGAATTCCAAGACGTTTAGACCCAAGACATAAACCCCTCCAAGACCAAGTCAACCTCTCCTTTGATGAGCTTATCCTTCAGAAAGTCAAACCAAGTCAAATTAGCTTCAATCCCTTGATTTCGACCTTCTGCAATAGAATTTTGGCTTCCACTTCAAGTCTGTAATTTTTGGACCCTCCCTGCAGTTCTGATTTTTGCACGTGAATGATTTTAGGGCAGAATTGAGTCCTTTTCTCCTTCGCTTGGTTTGCTCTTTTCTTCTTAGATACTCAACCTCTTAACTTGTTTTTATAGCAACTATATCCTGGCTCCTTTGGTGAACTCTTCACTATAATCTTGTGACTTTAGAAACCCTAGCTGCGTGCTGCATCCCACACGTGTGAGAGAATAAGGATAGAAATAAGGTTAAAAACTTCGTTTCTTCTTCTTTAGGTCCTCTTGCTTCCTTCGCTTGTTTTTAGGTCTTCCTCTTGTGCTACTACAAGCTTGATTGATCATCCTTGAAATGAGGTCGAATGTATTATATATATCACTGATCATGGAGGTCGAATAGCCTTAAATGAGGACGACTTCATCTCAGTAGGCCGACTTGTTTTCTTGTAGGCTGACTTATAATTTGATTCTTCTTCTCTTGATTATTGTAGTGTTCTTATCATCAAACAACTACCAAACTATGAAGATCAATAATACAAATGGACACAGGATATAGGCTGCTATCCAAGGTCAAAACTTCTCCTAGAGGGGAAAACTCACAAGATTTCTTCTCTTCTTATAGAATATTCAAATGAGGAATTTCAAGACGTTTAGACCCAAGACAAAAACCCCTTCAAGACCAAGTCAACCTCTCCTTTGATGAACTTATCCTTCATAAAGTCAACCCAAGTCAAATTAGCTTCAATCCCTTGATTTCGACCTTCTGCAATAAAATTTTGGCTTCCACTTCAAGTCTGTAATTTTTCGACCCTCCCTGCAGTTCTGATTTTCGCACGTGAATGATTTTAGGGCAGAATTGAGTCCTTTTCTCCTTTGCTTGGTTTGCTATTTTCTTCTTAGATACTCAACCTCTTAACTTGTTTTTCTAGCAACTATATCTTGGCTCCTTTGGTGAACTCCTCACCATAATCTTGTGACTTCAGAAACCCTAGCGGCAGGCTGCGTCCCACACGTGTGAGAGAATAAGGATAGAAATAAGCTTAAAAACTTTGTTTCTTCTTCTTAGGGTCCTCTTGCTTCCTTCACTTGTTTTTAGGTCTTCTTCTTGTGCTACTACAAGCTTAATTGATCATCCTTGAAATGAGGTCGAATGTATTATATATATCGCTGATCATGGAGGTCGAATAGCCTTAAATGAGGACGACTTCATCTCAGCAGGCCAGCTTGTTTTCTTGTAGGTTGACTTATAATTTGATTCTTCTTCTCTTGATTATTGTAGTGTTCTTATCATCAAATAACTACCAAACCATGAAGATCAATAATACAAATGGACACAGTATATAGGCTGCTATCCAGGGCCAAAACTTCTCCTAGAGGGGAAAACTCACAAGAATTCTTCTCTTCTTATAGAATATTCAAATGAGGAATTCCAAGACGTTTAGACCCAAGACAAAAACCCCTCCAAGACGAAGTCAACCTCTCCTTTGTTGAGCTTATCCTTCATAAAGTCAACCCAAGTCAAATTAGCCTCAATCCCTTGATTTCGACCTTCTGTAATAGAATTTTGGCTTCCACTTCAAGTCTGTAATTTTTCGACCTCCCTGCAGTTTTGATTTTCGCACATGAATGATTTTAGGGCAGAATTGAGTCCTTTTCTCCTCCGCTTGGTTTGCTCTTTTCTTCTTAGATACTCAACCTCTTAACTTGTTTTTCTAGCAACTATATCTTGGCTCCTTTGGTGAACTCTTCACTATAATCTTGTGACTTCAAAAACCCTAGCTGCGGGCTGCGTCCCACACGTGTGAGAGAATAAGGATAGAAATAAGCTTAAAAACTTCGTTTCTTCTTCTTAAGGTCCTCTTGCTTCCTTCGCTTGTTTTTAGGTCTTCTTCTTGTGCTACTACAAGCTTGATTGATCATCCTTGAAATGAGGTCAAATGTATTATATATATCGCTGATCATGAAGGTCGAATAGCCTTAAATGAGGACGACTTCATCTCAGCAGGCTGACTTGTTTTCTTGTAGGCCGACTTGGTCTTGGAGGGAGACTTTTGACACTTTTGACTTACAATAAATATTTTCACATGATAAAAATGCCCAATAGGGTCTGTTACATATAACAATGGCTCTTTTGACTTCTAGACTTTATGACAATTCTTAGAAGCACACAATGGGTGCTTTGACCTATAAATAAATTGACCTATAATAAATTTTCTTTTCTCTTTACATCAAAAACATAAAATCAATAGTACATAGAATATTATGAAGACCGAAGCTAGTTACATTTTTCAACACTTGGTACTTGGACAATGGTGCATCATGCCATAAAACATTTGCATGGGAGCTATTGAGTTGTTTGAAGAGAGAGACTTAGATTTACATGTGGAGCTTGGTAATGATTCCAAATATGCAATGAAGGGTGTTGGAACCTTAAGTTACAACTAGAGACAGGAGCGACGTTGGAAGCCAAGGGTAGGTTATTTGTACTAGGGTTAAAGAACTTGCTCTTAGTGTCAGTGATTGAAGATAGAGGATATGAGGTTATGTTTAGGAATGAGCAAGAGCTCATTTGTCTAAAGGAGTCTACCCCAGACATAGCAATGGCCATTGGGGTTAAAGAGAGCAACTTATACAGGTTGACATGCAAACTTGTTCAAGCATTTGTATGTGATAGTGACAACTTGTGTGAGCTATGGCACAGGACGATGGGATATTTGCACTACAGGTTGTTGTTGATCCCAATGGAGATTATCACTGGTATCTCAAATTTTAGTATTGAGCAACGAGGTGTCTACAGAGGGTGTGCACTTGGCCAGAATCCTAAGGTTGCATTTCCAAGGGGATCTTGGATCTCTTTCATTTAGATATTTGTGGGTCGATGTCAATGGAATTAGTGCAGGGAGCATAGTACTATGTCACATTTATTGACGACTATTCTAGGAAAACTTGGATCTTCTTCATGAAGATCAAGATGAGGTTTTCAGTTGGTTTTGGAAGTTCAAGGCCTAGGTATAGGACCAAAAAGGCAAGAAGATGAAGGTCTTGAAGTCAAACAATGGGGGACAGTGCACCTCCAACGACTTCAAGGAGGCACTGGCAGGGATCAAGAGGGAGATGACAATTTCATACACTCTCAACAAAATGGGGTTGTAGAGAGAAAGAATCAGTTCATCATTTGTTTTACCGAGGCTATGCTATATGACCAAGAGTTGGCAATGTTTCTCTGGCCAAAGGTGTGTAACACTACACTTTATGTTCAGAATAGGAGTCCTCACAGGCTATTAGGGGATAAGACTCCTAGGGATTCAAGAGGCATTCACAGGGATGAAACTAGATAGGAGTTGTCACAGGGTATTAGGGGATAAGACTCTTGGGGATTCAAGAGGCATTCTTAGGGATGAAACTAGAGATAGGACACTTGAGGATCTTTAGTTGTCTAGTGTATATCCATGTTTTTGTGGAGAAAAGGACAAAGCTGGAACCTTCATGACAAAAGTTGATATTTATTGGGTAGTGAGACCTTAAAAGCTTACAAGATCTTCATACCAACACAGAGGAATACAATTGTGAGCAAAGATGTTAAGTTCAAGGAGAACTTGGCATCTAGGAAGTCTCATGAGTTGTCACTAGCAGTGACAGAGAACGAGAAGCCGGAGGCTCTAAGGGTAGAACAACATGCAAAGACAGTCGATTCAGGGAGTCAACCTTTAGGTGGGGAGGAGTTAGTAACTCCTAGTTATATTAGGAGACCTAGATGGTTTTAGTGGACTTTGAGGGATGCTTAGAAGTGTGTTGAGGTTCCTAGGAGCACATTTAGTGATATAACATTAATGATTAACATCATCAAAGAGGCAACGAACCTAGAGGTTTGGAGGAAAGTTATGGTGAAGGATGATGCATGGGACATTGTGCTAGGATCAGAGGGACAACCAAATTCCATTTGGCTTTTTAGGAAGTACTTTCCTTGCTAAAAGGGAGTGTTGATGTTTGTAGGATTGAGCAAGTACTTCTATATAGGTTTAAGTGTCTAGACATGAGGTAGTTGCCTAATTGACCATAAATCTTTGCACTTAATTGAATTTTATAACATAAAGTGAGTGAATCTAATGAAATGCAAAGGTTATTTGAATTAGTGAATTAGAGATGAATATCAACCATTGTTCTCAAGTGAAGTTGAGATCTAATCTTAAGCATCAATCACTTTGTAAATTGTTGGACTTTGTATGAATCAATGCTCCTTGTGTGTCTCATGACATGGACTAACTGCCTCTCGTGGAATGTTATCTTTGGTGATGTGATTGTTGACTAACACCTATGGGTTTTGGTCTAACAACAATCATGATTCCCAACAAGTGGTATCAGAGTGTAGTTCACGATTTCAATACACACCCGACTTGCTTTGTGGGGAGATTGTTGGACATTAGATAAACCAACTATCTCCATGTGTTTCATGACATGGACTAACTGCCTCTTGTGGATTCTTATCTTTGGCGATGCCATTGTTGACTAACGCCTACAAGTTTTGGTCTAACGACAACCGTGATCCCAACAAAGATTAGGGTTGTGAATTTGGTCAATAAATCAAACTTATAAAATGAAGGCTAAGCTAAGGCAGAAGATGCATCTTTGAGCACAAGACACAGTGAGATAGTGAGATCTTAGTGATTGGTTGGAGAAGAGCTTTCATCCAAGTGTCCAGGGTTCAAGGAAGAGTGCAAGGGGTAGCAAGGGGGAAGGATATAAATTGGCCAAGCAAGATTGAAGGACAAATCTATGGAGATTTTGATCGACTGGAATCTCTCTAGATGTTATTGTAATTGTATTTTTCTTTAGAGGGCCATTATCCAGTAAAGGAGCCATTGTATGCTAAAGATTATTATTAATGAATCAACAAATTTGAAGGGAAATCAATTTTGTGTGCATGTGAATGAGATTAGTTAATGATTGCTTCCGTTGTTTATCTTTGTTTACGTGTTAATGCTTTTTATTCAATACATCTGCGTAATGATTCAATTTTACAAGGAATACGTAAGGAAACAATGAACTAGGTTGTTGGGGTTAGAGAAATTAAGGAGGACTGCTACTATGTGCTAAGAATTTCAACAACCCGAAAGGGTAGATGTTTAATAAAATGATAAATCTATGTATGTATGTATCTATATGTGTGTGTATGAAGCATCAAGCTTCAGGGCTTGGGGCATAAGTGGATGGTTGTTGGAGACGACTAAAAGCTACTCCCACATTTCTAGGGGATGGGTAGATGGGGATGATAAAAATATAAAAAAATTATTAGTAGTTTAAAAAAATGATTCTAGAACATCAGGCTATGGGAGAACTAATAGAAGTAGCAAGTGTTAAATAGCAGGTCCAAAAGATCACCTTTGTGTGGATATTAAATCGTGAAGTAAATACAGTAGATATACTGGATAGGAGCCTAGTAAAAGTCTCATTGTGATTACCATTGATTATGAAAACATATTGCATAATATTCCAACATGCACTGCATAGACACAACCCAAGGTTGTCTTTTTAAAGTAGGAAATACAATTATAATACAATAT
The DNA here is from genome assembly GCA_034641835.2 of Pinus albicaulis. Taxonomy (NCBI): domain Eukaryota; kingdom Viridiplantae; phylum Streptophyta; class Pinopsida; order Pinales; family Pinaceae; genus Pinus; species Pinus albicaulis. Next base: position 1,461,582,902 of record CM076578.1, on the reverse strand, counting down.
AAAGAAACTAGCTGCTAAGATAATCAAGATGGACATCATTGCACATTTGGTGTCTGGTAGTTTCATGCATATGAGAGCCATTGGAAGTTGTCTATCATGTTGAACCTAAAGAATGCTCTACTTTGATTGACAAAAAACTTTTCACCAAATTGAGAGTGTTCAAAGCAATGTCCAAGTCATGAGAGCTTCACCTTGTAGACCAATATCTTGCCACATTCATTCATAAAGGGGGTTTTAAAATTGTGACAAATAGAGTCTATATTATAGATATTGGGCAAAGATGTGGGGTAGGGAGGATTTATAGGTATTGGAGAGTATAAAAAGGGGTATTCAGAATAAATAGGGGATATCTATTAAAAATAGGGGTTATTGTTATTTGAAAGATGTAAGGGGAGTGGGGTTCAACAAGAGGATTTTGGTAGGTTTTTAACAATATCTAGTGAGATTAGTGGTATTCTTTAATGTCCCACGAACAAAGGTGTTATGACACAAGTTGATTAAGTGGAGACCTTGTGGTCCAAGTTACGATCCTTGCTATTCAAATCCCAATATTTGAAGATCCGATTTATAATCTTCTTTGTGTGGGAGATGGAGTGAATATTTGGAATGTATAAATGAAACACCTTCAACAATTCTTGAGCCCAACCGTTTACATATTAGCATGTGGGTATGACTACACGTACTCCAATTTCTTGTTGTTGTTGAAGAGCTAACCACTTATCAAAGAACATGATGATCAGGGTTTGCAATTATTATATGTCAAACCTAGGCAAGGTAAACACACAAGACATGAAAGATAAACATGAGATGCTCTATTACTCACAATGATACATATTTATCATACAATGGAGTGACCCTTGGATTCCATATCCCAGGGTCTCTTGGACTCCCTAAGTGTCTTGAGCTTCCACACTAACCCTAGAAGGATTAGGTGTCCAATAGTCCCCCCCTTAATCTGAAGGGGTATGTATGAGTCCAAGAAGAGAGTTGTGAGACAAAATGTGCAAAGTGTGCATGGAAACACTAGGCTGAATGAGCTCTCTTAAATGTTGGCATAAGGAGGTGGTTTAAGGATGACCACCAACACTGGAACACTTAGTGCAATTCTCGAAACTCTTCCAAATTTGGTAAGAAGCTGAGGTCTTATGCTAGAGGAAGTGCTCCTAATGTTTTGAAGAGGGAGACCTTCAACCTGGAAAAGGGAGGTCTACAACCTGCGATGGTTTAAGGATGACCACCAATTCTGGAATGCTTGATACAATTCCTGGAACTCTACTAAAACTGGCAAGAAGCTGAAGTCTTAAGCTAGAAGAAGCGTCCCGAATTCTTTGAAGAGGAAGAATATCAACCTCACATTGATTGTTTATGGCTGACCAACAACCAAAGGCATTCTCATGGGCATCTGCGTCTCTGGCTACAACTCTGAATTTGGAATGGCAGGTTGTGGCTCAGGCTCGTTTGATGTGGCTTTGAAGCATGTAGATGACCATCATTTTCCCCCCTGTCAGATACAAGGTGAGATGATGGCGAAAACTCAACTGCAAGACTGTTCAATACTTTAGAACAAGTTCTGACATATGACTGAAACATCTTCTTGGCTGTTGATGGCCATTGCCAGGAAGCGATCCATCCAAGATGAATCTTTGTTCTTGCAGGAGGCTTGTTTTTGAAGCATCCGTGTGAAGAATGAGTGTGTTGACCACAGTGTTGCACGGGTGAAGATCGAAACAGTGATCTTTCATATGGCTAACTTGGTCATAGTGTTGGCATTTCACAATCTGTTGTGGAAGAGGAGCATAATTTGGAATAGTTGAAGGTGAACTGTCATAAAGAAATCCAACATTCTGAAACTGGATGGGCTTGGAATAGTCTGGAATATGAAAGGACAGTTCCTTGTCATATCCAAGACCTGTTCTGTGCTTGTTATGGACAAGCTCTTCCCAAGGTTTGATGACTGGCTTGGGAAGTGCAGGCTAGATTATTGCTTCTACATTCAAATATGCTCTTGTACTGGGCTCAGTGATATGAACAGTTTCTTGTTGCTGATGGGAGTTTGTCTCAATGTTTTGAATAAAAACAAGTTCAGAATGACAACTCTTCTGCTGAAGCTCATCTCGCTGTAGCTCTGACTCAAGCTGCAAAAATTCAATCCTATCTAGTGCATTTTGTAGACATGTTTGAATATTAAAGAGAGAGGTTTTGCTGACATTTACCCTATCATCGATGGTGGAAAGTATCAGAGTGTTCAAAAACTTCAATATTTCATCAACTTTGGCCATTATCTCAGCAAAAATAAATGCTCAATAATCCCAATGAACTCTATAACAAGGATACACAAACCCCAAATTTATTCCAAAAATTGAGGAATACCAACTCTCTATCAAACAATTGTTGAATATATAATCCAAACATAAACATCCCTTGAATCATCTATTGCTTCCAGCTAGAACATGTCATTCTTCATATGCCTCAGTCATCTCTCTTGTGGTGAGGGGATTTTCTGAGAATTCCTGGAGACTCTCCCTTGAAAAAGGTGTCAAGGCCCGCTGAGCCACCAATATAGCTAGAAACAAACCCTCAGATAGTAGCTTGGACCAATTTAAACATCAGAGCAAAAGATGCCATGCAAGAGAATGTAAGCTGTAGCACGTGAGTGCATAGTACTTAAACCCGCATGCCATACACAACAATAATTACGATTCAAGGATTGCAGTATTAAGTTAATAGAACGCACACAGTTCAACACTAGCTTGTATACAACGATTTATCAATTGAGCGAATGGGTTGTGGCAAACCTCCAACGATACCGAGGCCAGAAACTAATACTTTGGGTGATCAATTGCATATGTAAATGCAGATGTTGTGGTAGGCACGACAGATGCATACTCTATAGATGTTGTTGTCCTGTCAAATGGTCTCAGGGAAGTTGTAGCATGGGTAAAGCCTGTAGTACGTGCTTTAAGGAAATACTTCAAACCCACACATCTCAGTTCTCCTCTGTCCATGTCCTCATGCCTCCGGTGGAGAAATGAAAGTCATCCAGTCTTTTGAAGAAGTCGATAGATGTCTTGCTCCAGTCAAATTCTTACAATTGCTGTTTCTTGGTGATGTTCAACAAGGTTGGGAATGGAGAAAGAAATGTGTATGCATCATTTTAGGTGGAGAGAGAATGGCTATATACAGTGGTGCAATAGTAACGAGAATGCCATCAACGTCACTTGGTTGGAGCACATTCGGATACTGTGTTGTCACTGATAGAAGTTATGGAAGAAGGCCTTCGTTGATGTGTACCATATTCATAGGCCAAGTTTCTCCTGTATATTGCTTGATTAATATGAAGAATCGCTCTGTCATCAATGGTGAACCGAAGCAACATTACTCGAGACTGATTGTTGTATCGAGTTCACTGGGGCTGAATTTTCAAATTGTGGGCTAAACTTGCAACAACATAGCAAGTACATCAACATCGCAAGCTAAGGAAAATGCCTTCTAGTTGATGCGTAATATGTAGCGTATAAACGCTGTGTGAACGCCGAGACATGGAGGCCAAGAGGCTGTGGAAGGAATGGAACGATGTCGTCGAGGAATTTTATAGCCTACAAATAATTGAGGTCACCTCAGATCAGGAAGATGAGTTCAGTGAGGCGAGTTGTAGTTTTGAATCAGAGAAGGGGTTTTACAACTTGTATTTCAAAGGGGTGTCAGAAATGAGATCTTGTATTTCTGTTGTGACACAAAAACAGGAGATTTGGGAAGCCGTGGAGCTTCCACTCACACACCACAAGCTTTACAAGTAGATCAGGATAGACCCTCGCCGAGGTGTTCCTCTTTATGGCCCTCTAGGTACGAGGAAGACCATGCTTGCCAATTCTGTGGCAAAACACACTACGACTGCTTTCATTCGGGTTGTTGGCTCTGAGTTTGTTCAGAAGTATCTTGGAGAGGGGCCAAGGATGGTTCGTGATGTATTTTGCCTTGCTAAAGAGAATGCCCCTGCAATAATCACAACAACACAGTTTGATGCTCAAAATGGAGCTGGTAGGTAGTTGCAAAAGGGCAGAGTGTTGAGAAATAACATTCAATGCATAGGTTTGTCAATAGGCAATAGAGTTTGGCCGTAATGGCAGAGACAGACGCATTGGTTTTGGATAACTTGGTATGGCAGGCTAGCAAATAAGTAGGTCAATTAACCCAACAATGAAGACACTCAAGCCAACGACACTGCAGTGAAACGCCTACCCTGAAAATCCCAGAATGCAGAAGAATAGCATAACGCTAGGCAAATAGAGCATTAGGTGTATAGGTCTGAGTGGAGAAATAAACACGTATGACAAGATAGGAAAGTTGATTAGGTTTGAGTAGGAAGGGGTGTTACTTCAAATTGTGAGAGGTAACAAAATGAACAAACCCTCTTAAAATAACCAAGTAATTAGATCGTATCAGAAGACCACAAAACAAGTGGCTTAAATTGGAGCAGGGCCAAAAAATTCTCCCGCTCTGATACCATGTCAAACCCAGGTAAGGTAAACACACAATACATGAAAGATAAACGTGAGATGCTCTATTACTCACAATGATACATATTTATCATACAATGGAGTGACCCTTGAATTCCATATCCCAGGGTCTCTTGGACTCCCTAAGTCTCTTGAGCTTCCACACTAACCCTAGAAGGATTAGGTGTCCCAACACTATACTGTGTCTCTGTGTACTGTTCATCTCTGCACTTTTTTGAAAATCTGCCTTATTGTTAATGGTTGTGAAATCTGCATATCCCTGATCTGAAAGAAAACTCTGCAAATTGAGCACTAATAATCAGTCGTATTGGAATTTGAGAAGATATCTGTAATTGCTATCGTAACTTCTAAAGATACCTCCTTATCCTTGTGCGGGACTCTCAATTTCTCATTGTTGGCATTAATGTAGCTCTTATAAGTTATAACAATATTTCAGATTCCATATATGTGCAAAAACATGCAAAGAGATGTTGAACTTTTCCCACTTGCCAGTGATTATAGCTGTAAGATGATGGATACATTTTTTATCTGCAATGATTTTGCTTTCATTTTCCTCCATTAGTAAATTGATCATGTTCCCAAATGTGAAATATGACACTTCCCCAAGGGCTGTGTGTCATGTGTGATCACGTCAGATACATTGGCACACGATGCCTGGATGTCTAACATGTGTCCTCACACGGGGCATGTGTCTGATGTGTCAGACATACAGGCTGACATGTCTGTCATGTTTGATGCAAAAAAGTGATTCTGTGGGGTGCAAAATCCTGCTTAAAACCCAAATTTTCCCTCCTTTGTTCATCTTATCTTCAGGAAATTGCTAAAATAGTCTGCAGACTGCAGTTAAGGAGAAAACAAGATTGGAGGAATCCTAAGTTTGTCATTTCTCTAACAACAATGTTCTTCATTCATACTTCAAAAGTCACTGTTCAATCATCAAGGAAGCTGCTAGAGGTCAAGGTGAAGGGAAGAATGTTGGCATTGCTGTTGCTCCCCCTCCAACTCCATTGATTGCTGTTACTGCTCCATCTGCTGAAAGTGGAACTTCTATTTCAGCAAAAACCCTGCTACAACATGAAAACAAGCTTAAGTAAGTAAATACCATATTTACACGTGTACCGCTCCCAGGGGTTGGAGAGCACGTACCACACGGTCCCCCGCTCTTGGGAGCTTGGGAGTTGGTAGGAAACACTTCAAAACCGTCGGGAACTTCAACGGGTACTTTGGAGCTTTTTGGGAGCTTCACTGCAATCAATAAGTGCAAACTTAGGTGTATTTGACGCTGCCAACTTGGGTGTTACTTAAACTGATGGAACCATGCGAAGCGAAGGGTATGTCGCTAGGTCTAGATTTGGATACGGGTCTGGAACTAAGCGAAACAACCCGTTTATGGAAAGCCCTTCATTCATTTTGCTCAGATATGCGCATGGCGGATGGCCATAAATGCATTTAGGCAGATTGATGGTCACTCGCAAAACCAACATTATCGCCTGTGGCTAAATGGACAAAAGATGGAATACTAAAGAAAAAAAAATTCATTGAAATAATGAAATATAAATATTATTAGAAAACATTTTTTAATTTAATTTTCATATTTATTCAAGTATAAAAAATATATTAACTTAGAAATTTATAATTTTATTATACAAACTCTCTTTAAAATAATATTGGTTTTAAACTCTTGTTTTTTTAATTTTTAATTTTAATTTTAATTTTTTATTTTTTATTTTAATTATTATTAATATATATTTTATTTTTTCCTATCTCTATTATAAATAGATGTAATTTATGTCATTATATATATAATTAAATGTAATTTATGTCATTATATATATAAGTTCAATAGTGAGTAATAACAACTTTTTTCCGGTTTGGGAATTCTGCATGTTTCTTTGCTGGGAAGAAATTTGATTGGCAAATTGTTGATGGATTAATATTTTGATTTTTTTTGGCAGTGTTTCAAAGTTCGATCTTTCACATATTTCTTTGCAAGATGGAATTTGATTGACAAGTTTTGGATGGAAATAAATGAATTATTTTATTTTTATTTTTAATATATATTGAATTTTAATATATTATATCATTGCCGCTTCCAACTTGATGTTTCCTGTAAATTTGGGCAAAACTTCTAGCTGTGCCGGATACTTGTTCCCCCGTACCGGAAACTCGTGCAACGTAGGTAAATACCCACTGTGAAAATATGTTACAAGAAAACAAAGGTTGAGGGCAAAGGTTGTCGGGGGAGGAAATTGTGTGCAGACATGTAATTTCCGCAATGTTGATTTCAAGAGCACTCTCTTCTGAGTAAAGGGCCATTTCTATGATTTGTAAGGTTTTAATACCTGTAACCTTACAAATATTATGGGAGAAAAGCTACTCTTGTAAAGCTTTTATCTGATACATACACTGCAATACTGTGGGTTTCCTTGAGAAATGAATCTAAAATCTGTTGCTAGTCATCCAGGATAGACATGAAGAAATTAAGGTTGTAGTTTTTTAGTAAGCCTTTGGCATGATGTTTCCTTGGACATTCAAAGAACCCATTATTACTATTGTCACAGGAATAAAATCATGCCAAAGGCTTAAAAAAAAATGTCCGCTTCTCTGTTGAAATCTCTCGGGACATGGAAATATGCATTTGATGGGATATCCTCTGCAATTTTCCTGATTCTTTTCATGATGTTTTCTATAGATTTCTCTTTTGGCAGAGAGCCTTTGACCAAATGATGCAGGATTAGGAGAGAATCTCCCATAACCATGTGTCCACCTCATGTTCTTTGGCAAACAAAAGTCCCTGGTAGAGACCATATATCTCTGCTTGATTATTTTTCATATGACCAAGACCCCATGAGTACATGAACACTTTGTCCTCCTCAGGGCCATAGAGTAGCCCTCCCCCTCCTGCCACCCCTGCATTGGACCAAAATTAAACAATAAAATATGGTACACAAAATAATAACAATCCATAAAATGCATGCATGCCCACACCTGCCCCCACAGAAAGATACAATAACTCACTTAAAATACATTATTTCAAATCACCATGACAAAATGCTTGACTCTGGCATGTTACAATGTATAGAGTTTGGTGATAGTTTAAATGCAAAAAATTGATACAATAATCTTGCTTGAATTACTGCATAATGCAAATAGATTCTTGATCATCTTTAGTCTGTGACTAACATAGTTGTCTCCATGTTAATGGTTATAGCTTCAATGCCGGTACAAGGTGTCAAGATTTGTGTTTCAACTTTCAGCTCTCATTTTTTGTATGAGATAGAGTAACATTGAGACATGGTACTCTGAGAATGAAAATGAAATACTTAAATCTCATTATAGGAGAATAAGAACACAAAAATAAACGTGTTGAAATTTCAAAAGTTAAGCATGATTAGGTACTATTTTAAGGTTGTGTTTTAACTTTTTTGAAAGTATAATTTGCCCCAGGGAAGGTACCTAAACATTAATTTATTTTTAAAAACTGTTTTTATACATATATATGCATCATAATTTGGACCAGCAAACGTAATGTTAATCAGAAACATTAATCATCTCGAATTGATCATCATTGTACGTCGATGTTGTATTGCAAGTGTTGCCATATCTTCCAGGAATATTGGTAGAATTTTAGAATTATGACATGTGGTCTGAAAATTGGAGTGAAGACATTTGAAATTTACTGAAAGTATGTTCAGTGGATCTTGTTTGGCACTTCTTCATTCGGTAGGTTGTGTTTTGTTCATCTTACTTATCTGGTATGCTTGCTTGCTACCCAAAATCAAGATGCATATCCCGAGCATTTCAAAGAATCTAGAGTACGATACAAACGTATTATTTTATCTGTTAATTATGTATTACTTTATTGACAACAAGTTGGCATCGTAGCATGATGAGAAGATTTCTGGTCTGAGTATATCTTATTTTCTGTTCTGATTTCTAATTTTCACTTTATTTGTTATGAACTCATTGATCTCTCGAATTTATGACTTTTTTTGTAAGTCCATTTAGATCTTTGGCATTTTGGCTGATGGATACTTCTTACTATTGGAAATGTCACACACAATTTTGGTGAGTACGGCATTTGCCTTACCTATTTGCATTATGTCTTTTATATGGTCTGTAGAAATTCAGTAGAATTTCACAATCATCCCATGGGAATTTCACCCAAGTATGTAGCACTTAAGCTCCATAACTTCTAGTTGCCAGCATCAACGTTTTATCCATTCTAAGAGAATACACTGCAATTTGTAGAATAATAACTGTTGAATTTTGCAGTCCATTTACTTATGATGGAGCTAAGAAATATATTCATTATTGAAGATTCTAGGAAGTTGCAATAGGCTTATGTTGTAAATCTTGTAGTTATTAATCACTTGCTTGTGTTCTGCAAGTTTGGCATCCTTGTTGGCACTGATCATTCTTGTTCTGTTTTTTTTTCTTATCCGATCCTCTTTGCCTTTCCCATCCGGTTATGGGATTAATGGATTAATGATTTTGGTGGGAGATATTTTCAGCTAGATTTTGATGTTTTTCTTGCTCTTTATGCATTGGAAGTGATGAGAAGCATGTGTGTATTATTCATTTACTTTTGTGTACATTCTAACGGTGATGGTATTTGTCATGTCATCATAAAAAGAACTTCAACTAAGCCAGAAGAGAATGGCGGAGAATTTACTTTTGTTCATCATAGCTTGAAATGTTCTTGGAAAATTCCCCTTAGGGCACGGTTCTGATCTAGGGTTTCAATTAATACAAGAAGAAATTGTGATTTGTAATAACATTACAACACTTATTGAACTATAAAACAGCAGTGCTCATAATTTGATACACAGTAGTGCAGTGAAGAATTTGAACAGTCAACTGATTCCACAAACAACCGTCTAAAAACTAACACTGATTCAATAAGCAGTTACAGTCTTACAAATTCCACAGATAACATCAAAGCATAGCTTACTAGATTGTAGCTAACCTTCACAGATTTAGGGCCCTTAGTTCTGCTGTCACCAGTCACATCACAACCCTTGATGGTTGCTTCACCTTGTTGATAGCACTGGCTGCCTCAGACTCCGATCAGCAGGCCTCCTTAACTCTTGCAGCTTCTGTTTATAACCTTTGTTACCAGCAGCCTTTAAGAATGGCACCTCGGTCACCTGCTACCACAGTTGACTTATCTCAGCTGTCCCTTACCTCAGGCAGGCCTGTATTAGCCTCCCACAGCCACAAACAGCTTCCTGCGATCTCAGGGATGTTGAGAAATCTAGGACAGTGAGATATGATGATTTCTCTTGTGATGATAACTGTTTGTGATGTAATTTTAATTTTACTTCATTTGCTTCTTATTATTATATGTTCTCTTCATCAAACAGATACCAAAATCATAAAGAACAATGAGACAAAAGACACAAGACATAGGCGATCAGCCAGGGCCAAAACCTCTCCAATCTTGATTGCAAAACCCACAGAATTCTTTCTTCTTATAGAATCTTCAATTGACAAATTCCAAGACCAAGACCCTTGACATACTAAACTCTCCAAGACCAAGTCACAAGGCTTCCTTGAAACAATTCTTCTCCCTTAAGTCAACGCTGGTCAAACTGATTGTCTCATCTTATATCTCAGCTTCTCTTCAGATTTAGGCCTATTGTCACAGGCCTGCAATTTTTGGCCTCTTCAGAAACCCTAGTTTGCAGCATGCGTGAGAGATAAACGACAATCTATCCCTAGATTCCCTTCTCGCTTGGATAGTGTCTCTTTCTTCTGCAATTCGGCTTGAAAGGTGACTTGATTTCTTTCTTGATTCGACCTTCTCGGATGATTGTGAAAACTCGGCTACTTCTACAACAGATGGTACTAATCCTCCTCGCATGTGTGAGATATTTTCCCAAAACAGACCCAAAATACCTCGATTCCTTCTCTTTTTCTTCGCTAGATGAGAGGCTCCATTTTGTAGTGTTTCTAACACTTCTCTCTCTATTTTAGATGCTTGAACAAATGTTCCCCAAGTGAGGTTGAGTACTCCTTTATATGGGGATCCGTCCATGCAAAATTAGTCAACTTGTCCTTTTGTCTAAACCAACATCTCCTTCTAGAACGATCTATAGCTTCTTTGGAAGGCCGACTTGATTGAGTACTTGTGACGAGGTCTTGGAGGGTTTTTGACTTTTAATGACTCAAATAAATATGTAACATGCCCAAGAAGGGTCTCTCATACCTGACAAAGAATCAATTGACTTTATGACTTGATGACCAATCCTAAGAGATCACAATGGGAGCTTGATCCATACAAGAACAATTCCTTGAGCACGAAATCCATGACTCAAGAATAACATAAGTAAATTTATTTTTCTTCTTTACATGAATTACATAAAATCATGATTACATATGTCATTATGAAGATCGAACCTAGTTAATATTTCAACAAGGGAGAGGTCACCAATTTTGTTGCCACGGAGGCAGGGGGCATTCCACCCTCCACACTACCTAGAACAACAATGTGCTACCTCCTTGCTGCCATAATCAACTGAAACCATACTCCATTTGCCTCAGAGCCACAAAGCCTACCACAGAGATCATTATTTGCTGCATACAAGCCTTAGGGATAACTCGTTGCTACAAAGCAACCTAAGAGATGGTTTCACTGTCACAGATATGATCTTAGAGATGATCTGTTGTCTCAAAAATAACTCATAGATGATCCACTCTCACCAACAAGGCCTCAAAGATAGTTCGCTACCTCCACTTTACTCAGGAGGTAATCACTGTCTTAGATTTGATGGATTTAGCCCTGCGTCCTCAGTAAATAGCCCTAACTAGCCTTAGGAACATCTCGTTGCCACATATGAGGCCTCCGAGATAGCTTACTGCCATAGATACTTCCTCAACAACAACTCACTATCACAGATGCTGCCTCAGAGTTAGCTCGTTGCCATTGATAGTACCTTAAAGAACTCTTGTTGCAACAAATAATGCCTTAGAGACCCTTGTTGCCACAAATTGGAAGAATGTTGCCTTAGAAAATGCCTTTAGAAAGATGCTCTTCCACTCAAGATTTTGTCTTGTGATCAGAAAAGGTAAAAGGATTGACTAGGGTGGAACCTTTCACCATTGAAACCAATCGAAATGAAAGGGGTCTTAACACCCTCCAAGAGCCTCAACTTAAAAATTTGAAGGAAGCACAATCTATGATGGTCACAATGAATCTCCTCTCTCCTTTTTATAGATTCCCTTTTGGGGGTTTTCCTCCTAATTTTAATGAGTGGCTAACAAGTTTCCCTCCTTTTTCCCCAAATGATCTAACACTGCGCAATAATATCAAATAATGGGTTCCCCCATTTACAAATGACTATAGCCTATGGGGTTAAATAGGTTACTATGACCATTTTATATTGTCCAATAAGATTAGGTCCTTTGAACGTCTTGTTAATTTTTTCTCCCTTGGGCAATTTAATTAGAAGAGGGGCATTACATAGCTCGTGATGTACCACAAATGAATGCGCAAAGGAATTAGTTTTTTTTTGGAAAATGTACCTCTATCTTCTTATTAATGAGACTATTTGTAGACCGCATTAAGTAAACTATTTTTGTTACCTTCCTTTTCAAATTAGTAATAAAGGCCTTCACATGCAAAGAGAGACTAGAGTTTCAAGTTGTGTGAAAAGGATTTTTCTATAGGTTTCTTATCGAGTTGAGGGCTCATAACCTCTCAATCTGAGTGGTACATGGCCTTTATTCCTTGTTCTTTGAAGGGTGCTTTTGGGATCAAAATGACCTACTCTAATGTCTTTGGAAATTGTTAGGAAGAAACAAAAAATGCATCTAGGCAACCAAATGGTGGCCTGAACATACTATCAAAAAACCATTGCGTGAAGACATTCTCTACCAAGGTAAGGCAAGGATAATAAATACATGAAGGACTAGAGGGTTCTTTATCATTTCTTTGGGTGGTTGTCGTTTGAACAACCCCTCAGGTGGTGGCTTAGAACCAAATGGAGAGTCAAAGGCTCTCTTAATCTAAATCATTGCACCAAGGTTTTTTTGTTTTGTGATTTTCTCAGACATAGAGGATAAACAAAGGATCTTGATGTTTCCTTAACACTTTTGGATTACACACGATATTGCACTGAACATGTCTTTGAGGTTGGACCCTATTTCTTTAACACTTTCAGATTACACATGCTACACTAAACTAAATACTATGACTAAAGCCAAGAAGGCTTTCTAGGGTGCCGCGCTCAACTAAACCCTTGACTAAAGACATCCTCCATTAAGGGAGGTGAAGATATTAAATACATGAAGGACCACTTGATTGTATTTCATTTCCTTGGGTCTAGGGTGGCTAATAACCAAATGGATAAACAAAGGCTCTCTTGATCTAAAAGATCTAAAACATTGTGCTAAGGTTTTTTTTTTATTGCAATTTTCTCTCGCACATAGGAAAGAGAGGATCTTTAAGGTTTCGAACTAATTTCTTTAATGCATTTGGATTACATATGCGACACTGAATTGAACAATGCAACCTAATCAAATAAGACTTCTTAAACGTGCCAATTTGGATAAAATTGTACTTGCTTTTATTAAAGTTTCAAAGCAAAGACATTTTGAAAGACATAAGGAATACACTCAGTTTACACCAAATAATTGAAAGTCTCCAAAGAAAAAAGGCATGTTATGTTCATATTTGTTTTTTTGATGAATCTCTTGAACCCCTCCTAATAGTTGTTTTTTTTTGGGTTTTATCAAGATGAAGAATAGTTAAAAACATTGTAATATGAGCAAATTCTATATAGGTGCAATAACTACCACTACCATTTGAATGAACACTTAGTGCATGCTTGATTAGTATATTAAAAGCCAACCCCAGCAGAAAATATAGATTCAAAGGAATTTACAATGGTAAAATGCAAGCCAAAAGGAATACAAAGAAACAAGTAAAAGAAACTTTCAAGGTAGGGACCATATAAATTAATTTGAATTTATCTCCAATAGAGGAGAATGATGAACACGACAATAGAAATGAAGAGGACTAATGTAGAAAAAACACCGTTAACATCAATGATCAAAATAGAGGGGAGAAGCCTATGAACTTATGTGGGCAAACAAAAGCACTCATGACCGTGAAGAACTACAACCAATAAAGTTAAATAATAAAAAATATAAGAAAAATATAACAATGATGTTAGGGAAGTGGAAGAGCAAGAAGTTACAGGGAGGAAATTCAAATTCAACATAGAAAAGATAACAAGAGAATAAATCACTATTGTCATAATGAGCGAAGAGATAATCATGTCCAATGATAACTTTGTGTGAAAACGAGGAAGAGACCCAAAAAGAGGAGGAAAAGACAAAGATGAGGAATGAGATATCAAAGGATGCCAAGATGAAGTAGTATAGAGATAACATTTGAACATGACCATACTTTTTGAGGCTGTAAGGAGAGGATGAAGTTAGATCCATGCTATCTCACTTATTTTTATTATGTGGTTCACAAACACCAAATATCAATGATTGCTACATCCACATAATATTTGTACCAAATAATTCCACTCGAAGGGAACACTTTCCACCGGCTCAACCATAGAGCCTGACCTTGAGAGTGTTGAGAGCATTGAACATGTTGCTTATGAATACCAAAGGTGCTTTAATGACGGGGACTTGACCAATTGAGATGACCCTCATGGCTCCATGCTATCTAACTTAAGGAAAGGAAGGGATAAAATAAAATCCATAAAACCAAGCAAAAACTCCTAAGTTATAGGAATCAAGTCTAATGCTATTAAGACCTAAGGAGATAAACTAAATAAAAGGGGTAGAAATAATGAAAAAGTGAGGAGGGAAGCTCCTAATCAAGTTAGGAAAATCATAAAATAAAGGAAGTGTGTGTCCAAACCAACCCCTCAAATTAATAATGAAGACCCTATCATGAAACATTTAAGGCCTTAGTGCCTCAAGGAAATGGCAGTTATTAAGATATATGATTTTTAGGGTGAAACTAGTCCTGTGCTATATTGAAGAAACTAAATACCTCTATTGAACCTATTGCCTTTGAATACCAAAGGTGCTTTAATGATGGGGACTTGACCAATTGAGGTGACCCTCATGGCTCCATGCTATCTAACTTAATGAAAGGAAGGGATAAAATAAAATCCCTAAAACCAAGAAAAACTCCTCCTAAGTTGTAGGAATCAAGTCTAATGCTATTAATACCTAAAGAGATAAACTAAATAAAAGGGCTAGAAATCATGAAAAAGTGAGGAGGGAAGCTCCTAATCAAGTTAGGAAAATCATAAAATAAAGGAAGTGTGTGTCCAAACCAACCCCTCAAATTAATAATGAAGACCCTATCATGAAACATTTGAGGCCTTAATGCCTCAAGGAAATGGGGGTTATTAAGATATATGATTTTAGGGTGAAAGTAGTCCCGTGTGCTATTGAAGAAACTAAATGCCTCTTTGGAGTTAAAACAAAATATGGATAATTTGTCAATTTTGGCCAACATCATGAGAGGGTATATGCTAGGGATTAGGTGTATGTTAGGATTCTAGGTGGTTGAATTAGAACACGAACATTGAAAAACGCTGGATAACAATAAACATTTTGTTCTAAGAGGAAATCAAAGGACTCTATACAAATTTGTATGACCCTAATGATCTCAACCCAAAACTCGGAGCCGAGAACATATAACTAAATTTTAAACCAATAATGAACATGGCATATGGATTTTAGGTGGGGATTTGAATACAATATTAGATCTCTTAAATTGAAAGAGAGCATAAGAAGTGTTGATTAGGTAGGGACATAGCTAAAGCTATAAGAAGTGTTGATTAGGTAGGGACATAGCTAAAGCTATGTATTGAAAACTTCGATCTCGTGGATATTCCACAAAAGAAGGGGTGTTTTCTTGTAACAATGGGCATGAGGGGATATTGATATCAATGGGGTTGGATAGTGTAATCCTTATGTTTTCTTGTAACAATGGGCATGAGGGGATATTGATATCAATGGGGTTGGATAGTGTAATCCTTATGTTTTCTTGTAACAATGGGCATGAGGGGATATTGATATCAATGGGGTTGGATAGTGTAATCCTTAACACTAATCTTCTTTCACTACCTTATCCTTTTAAAAATAATATTGAGCTTAGTAATGTGCCATTTAGGGAAAGGTTGGATAGTGTAATCCTTAACTTCAACCTTCTTTCACTATCCTATCCTTTTAAAAACAATACTAAATCGTGAGCCTAGTAATGTGCCATTTAGGTTTGAGAAAACTTGGTTACCCACCCAAAACTTAAGGAGAACATTGGGTTATGGTGACAAACAACAAATTGAGGGCAAAGCAAGGTTTTAGGATGTATAAGCCAAAAAAAAAACTCTATATTATTTTAAGATCATGATAAAAGATTGACATTGAAATCTTTGGGGACATTTTTTTAGCATAAGTGGGTTGTAGAAAGATATATTTGAGAAAGGACTTGGATCAAATCGATGTCAAAGAATCAACCATACTAAGAGGCATAAAAGAACATGAAATCAAGGAGGTAATATTTCAATGATAGAAACTTCAATTTTTATTGTTGTAGGACATTGATAGAAACACTAAATTCTTTTGCCAAACCACCTTAAATAATAAAAACTTAAATGAGATCAACAAATTAAAAACAAAGGATGGTATCTATTTGGGATTTGGAAAATTTTTAGGATAAGTTGCTACTTGTGAAATCTAAAGGAATTTGAGCAAAGCTTTAACAAGCTATTTCAAAGGCCTCCACTATGACCCTAAGGTGAACAAGCAAGAAGCCATCCTACAGGTGTATGCTAGTTGAAGAAACATGTCCCTTTGTAATGTATTGCACTTAAAATGACTTTTTCCACAACACAACACATATCAAACCTTAACCTTTTTTGGTCATAACATATCACATTGCTACATATTTCCATTCATCACAACAAAGGGGAATCTCTTGGTGTATCATAATTTTTTTTTTACATGCGCGTAGTATCGCATGGACCAAAACACTCCACTCGCATGGCATACCCCATAGGAAATTATGTTACCTATGACATATCACATGAGATGAAGATTTTTCTTCTTCACATTATATCACAACAAAATATATTTTATGCAATATGTCACACCCCACCAAAATTTATATTTCTATGACAAATCTTTTATCGCATCGCACATAAGTTTATTTTTATGTGATACACATAAAAACCAAAAGTTTTAATCAAACTGTATATAAGGTAAAATGTATTTTTAAAGAGGTACATACTGAACTTTCTTTTTACATAAATAAACTTTGTAGCTATTCTTCTTGTTTATGTATATATTGTAGATGTAGTAAACTTACCCAAATTATATAAAAAATAAATTTAAGAGAAAAAAAAAATATTTGATTAAAAAAAAATAATTAAGAATTAATTTGATATTATTGATTGTTGACCCCTAATCCTAAGGGATTGGGTGAAATTGTACATTAGTGTAAAATAGGAAATAAGGAAGTCTAAGAGACAATGGGAAATTAATCCCAACAATCTCACCTGCATGTGTATATTCATAAGAACTCTTAATCAATACACACGATTCATTCTATGGAGGTACCTCCTGGCTTGACATGGTATTAGAGTCAACTCTATTTTTGGCTTTCCTGCCTTTGTAACTCCCTCCATTATGCAAAACTGTCTTTGCTCATTTTGCAAACTGTCACTTTTGGCTCTGAACTTTTTTTTGCAGACTGTCCCTCTGCACTCTCCCAACATATTCACTACTATTGGATTATGTTCTTTTTGGTGTGTGAAGCCTCCTTTGTGCAGAGTCGGGCCACTGCACTGCTCCTGCTCCCTTCACGCTCCCACAATAGGCCCGCAGCTCCAGGCCTCTCCCACCTGCGCACTGACCTCCGCCACCGACCTGCTGCTAGGTAACTTCACGCTGCTTGGTGACCCTCCCTTGGCCCTTCATAACGCTCCTCCCCACCTGCGCGTCAGCTCCCACTGCCTCTTGTCTCCCCTCGGCTCGTCGCTGGCTCACTACTCCGTCTTCCACACTACCCTGCCTGTCATCTCCTTTCGCCGGCCTACGAGCTCCATTCCCTCCACCCTCCCTCCTCCTCCCTCCCTCTGCAACGCTCTCCTCTCGTCGCGCTCCTCCCTCCGTTGCTCCCTCCTCCATACTCCCTCCTCCCCGCTCCCTCATTTGCCCTCCCTCTGCTGTCACCTCCCACAACCTCGCCCTCCCCAACTCCGACCTCCCTAAGGTCCAGCCTTCCCTAGGTCCGACCTCCCCCAGATAACAGCTCTGCAAAAAAATCATTTTTTTTACAAAAAAAATCAACACCAGGATTGAGTTTTTTTTTGCAGTAGACACCATAATTGAGTTTTTTTTTGTAGCAGACTACATTTTTTTTATAGTACATATTTAGAATGCATTCTCTCATATCTATTGTGGGAGTAGTTCTCTCTGGCAAGGAGAACTGTCCTGAGTGGTCTCGGAAAATCAAGCACACTCATTTTTAATGAGTTGTGGGGAGGAATTTGTGAAGGAGAAGGAGACAATGCATCGACAAATCCCACCTCAGACAGGGAGATCACCATTTGGGAAAACAAGAATTGCAAGGACTATGCCTTGATTACAACTTCTGTAAATGAAGAGTTGAGTCACCATATTACACCATTTTCAAATACCTATGAAGCCTTGATGAAATTAAAAGAACTATATGACTCACATTGAGAACTTGAAATTGTTCAATTAATGATTAAGCTATTCAGCCTTAAATTGAAAAACGATGACCCTCATGCTTTAGCATTAGAAGTAAGATCTATCATGCATGACATTAAAAACAATGGTGTAGAAGTTGACATACCTCTCATAGCTTATGTTAAGGCATTGTATCCCACTTACTCACACTCCCTTGAGTCATTGCAAGCAAGTGGAAACCTCAAGGAGATCACCTTTGACTCCCTTGATAAAAAGTTTGCAGAAAGAGAGAAGGCTTTTGGAAAGAAGACAACCCCTCTGTCTTTTGAAGAAACTGTATGTTTCACACATAGAGAGAAGAATCATGCTCAAAATTCTTCCAGAGGAAGAGGTGGCCGAAGAGGACGAGGAAGAAGAAATTTCAGAGGAAGGGGGGGCAGACAAACTCAATGTGAAAAATCTGATCTTCATTGCATACGCTGCAATAGAGATTGGCATGATGCATCTACATGTAAGCTGCCTTGGGACATAATTGAGCAGGAAAGAACTCAAGAAAAAGGTAAAAATCATGACAAAGACAATGGTAAAGCACCCGAATCCGCTCATTATTTTGTAGCACATTATAACATTGGAGTAACTGAAGACTTGTTTAATGCTTTACTTACTTCTTGGAGAAATGATTGGTTGCTAGATTCAGGAGCAACATGTCACATGACTTTTAGAGATCTTTTTTTTGAAGAATTTATTGACAAGGTTGATGGAACAATATAATTTGCAAACAAATATAAACTCAAGCCATCAGGGCTTGGCACAATCAAGCTTAAGTTGCCTGGTCTTCCGGACCAACTTCTACATGAGGTTCTATACCTCCCTAAGTTGAGGAGAAACTTGTTGTCCTTGGTCCACATCCGCCAGCAAGGACACTCCATTCACATGTTTGATGGCAAGGTTGAGGTCAAAAAAGCATCAGATTGTCACTTGTCATGAAAGGAATAGAAGAAGGAAGACTCTTAAAGCTGCAAGGTACCTCTGCTCATGCACAAAATTTTGCATTTAGTTCTCACTATGATGAAGGTACATTCCCATCAAGTCTTTTATGGCATGCTAGATTTGGACACTTAAACTATAACAACCTTCGATTGTTGAAGAAAAATGGTGTTACTAGATTGCCTACAATTCCTAGGAAACTTAAGCAATGTGATGCTTGTATTCTAGGAAAGCATAACAAATAGTCTTTTCATGATTCACATTCCAGAGCACATAGAAAACTTGAACTTATTCATTCAGATTTATGTGGTCCCATGCATGTTGCTTCTACAAATGGAAATAAATATATGCTGACATTTATTGATAATTACGCCAGAATGTGTTGGGTTTACTTATTGAAGAACAAATTTGATGCTTTTCAAACATTCAAGAATTTTCATGCATGGATTGAAAATGATGCACAAACTCATATTGGGTCTTTGCGCACTTATAACGGAAAATAATACACTTCAAACGAATTTGAAAACTATCTTTGCCAACATGGGATCAAACATCAAACAACCGTGCCCTATAATCCCCAACAGAACAATGTAGTTGAAAGAATGAACATGACAATTTTAAATATGGTTCGCTCCATGATGTTTTTCAAGAATGTAAAATTGATGTTTTGGGTTGATGCAGTTCTATGTGTTGTGTACATAAAGAATAGGTGTCCTTCTAATACAATGAGAAATAAAACTCCTTATGAAATGTGGCATGGCCACATTCCTCCGATAAAACATTTCAGGGTCTTTGGTTCCACCTGTTAAGCTTTGATACCTAAGGTACAAAGAAATAAACTTGGTGCTAGAAGTCGAAAATGTATCTTCTTGGGGTATTTCAATACCTCCAAAGGATATCGTCTCTATGATGAAGTCAATAAGAAGTTTGTAGTATCTAGAGATGTCATATTCCTTGAATCTTCCAAGATTGACGATGTTGTTGAGCGACAACTTGATCGCTTGGATAGATTCACACATGAAAAATCATTTCAAGAATTTGATAATCAGATTCCACATTTTGAAGGGGGATTCCTATACTGAATCAATCGGTGGAATCGTCTTCTGAAGCACTCTCTACCCCACATGAAGAACCAACCACAGATGACACCTTGAATGATGTGATTGACATAATTGGGAGACTGAATCTTGATTCAATATCAACTTAGTCAAATGAACAACTTGGGCCATCTCAGAAGGGTCCCCCAAAATGGCTGACAAAGACACTGGAAAATGTTCGTCCCGATGAGGTTGGAAAGATAGGAACAAGAAATTCCACCAGGAAAAGTGAAGGTGATGTAGATGATTCTGATTCACCTGTTATTATGGATGTTTCTTATAATTGTGAATTGAAGTTTTCTACAAATCTTGAACAAAATTTCTTCAAAGAAGCCGCTTCTCATGATGATTGGAATGAAGCGATGTAAAGGAGTATGATGCCTTGATAAAGAATGGCACTTGGAAGTTGGTTGATCCTTCGTTGGGAACCAAACCAATTAGCTGCAAGTGGGTCTACAAGAACAAGTACAAAGCGAATGGCTCACTTGACGAGCACAAATCCAAGCTTGTGGCAAAAGATTTTGCACAGAAAAAAGGGGTCGATTATGAGGAAACTTTTGCCCCCACAAAAAAATGGGCTACCATCAGAACATTCTTTGCCTTAGCAGCTCAAAATGGTTGGAAAGTCCATTAGATAGATGTTAAAACTGCCTTTTTGAATGGAGATCTAAAGGAGAAGGTTTTATGTCCTAGCCAGAAGGATTTCTTGTGAAGGGCCAAGAACACAAAGTATGCAAGCTTATAAAATCCTTGTATGGCCTCAAGCAAGCACTGCGAGCCTGGTATGCGAAATTAATTGAGCATCTTTTGAAACTTAACTTCAAACATTTTGATCTTGATGATGTAACTTTGTTTGTCAAGAAAGTTGGAAAAACAAGTGTATATCTTGTGGTGTATGTAGATGATATTTTGATGATAGGAAACAATGAGAGTTATATTGCATCCATAAAGAAGGAATTGAATAAAGGTATTGAAATGGCTGATTTGGGCTATGTTCACTAATATCTTGGTATTGAAGTAACTCAACATCCTAAATTTATATTCCTTTATCAGAAGAAGTACAATGGAGATCTATTGAACAGGTTTGGCATGGTTGAATGCAATCATTTGACCACTCCAATGGAACAAAATTTGAAGCTCACATCCATTGAGGGGAAATAATTTGAGGTGCAACAAAGTATAGACAGCGTGTAGGAAATCTCATCTACCTGACTACTACCAGACCAGACATGTCATTTTTTGTTGGAATCCTCTCCAGGTTTATGCAAAAACCTTGTGAAGGACATTGGTCTGCCGCAAAAAGAGTTCAAAAGTACTTGAAAGGGACTCAAGACTTTGGACTCAAATATACACAGGTGGGCGACTTCAACTTGATTGGATATTCTGATTCAGACTTTGATGGAGACAAAGAAATTGAGGTATCTACTTCAGTTTATACTATGAGTCTTGGATCAGGAGCTGTCTCTTGAAGATCACACAAACAATTAGTTCCAACAGATTCCACAATTGAAGCAGAATATGTGGCAACAACTGAAGCGACAAAGGAAATTGTGTGGCTCAGGAAAATCCTAGGAGATTTGCAGATGAAACAAACGCATTCAACTCCACTCATGATCGACAACACTTATGTAATAAAGTTGGCCAAGAACCCAAAGTTCCATGATTGAATGAAGCACATCAATACAAAATACCATTTGATTCAACATCATGTTGAGGCCAAAACAATCCATCTACGTCATTTTTCCACAAATGAGCATACTGCAGACATTTTTTTTTTAACTGTAACGAGTATGAATTTTTATTTATATGAAGAAGAGAGAATGGGTCTTTGCCTAAGCGACCCCTAATACAAAGCTGTTATCCATCTACTGCTGCTTTTGAGCTATTACATCTTCAAGGAATTTGAAAGGTAGTTTCCTCGTTTAAAATTTGCAACCCTTTCAAGAGAGAGCAGCCTTTGTTCACCATTCGATCAACTTCACTATTTGAATTTCTGAGGATATGATAGAATTTGTAGGATGCAAAGTCTAATAGGACTCTCTTCAATCTGCCCAAGATTTTGTTGAGACCAGCATTGTTGAAAAGTTCCTCCGTGTTTAATTTTTTAATTAAAATCTCTGAATCTCCGAAGACTTGGAGATCTTTAACACCTTTGTCTCTTAATATAAGACATGCTTTAAGGAGCCCAAGGATCTCAGCTTGGTTATTAGTTTTCTGTCCTAAACCCCAGCAGAAGGAGTCTCTTGAAGACCCATCCGGGGAGTAGATGACCCCACCAGCACCGGCATCACCGGGGTTCCCTTTGGACGCCCCATCGAAGAATATTGTGGTTAAATTTTGAGACCGCCACCAGTTTTGAAATATGTCATCAGGATCTCTTTTACGCCATTCCGGATTTGCTATTTGAGGGGTGAGGAGATACTTACAAGGATAAGGCTCAAGGGGACCAAGCCACCTCTTTTCCTCAGGTAGAAGCAGAGAGTCTTCTTTGAAATACTGTTGTTGGGCCGCTTCCAAAAGGAAGGACTTGGCTTTTGCTGCAACTTGCAGCGGGGTATGCTGCAAATCTTTGAAGATCATCTGGTTGCGGGCCAACCAGAGCTGCCAACAAACGAATTTGGGAAGAGCAATCCAAACTTTGCGCCAAAATGACTTGTAGGGGATTCGATAAGGGTAGAAGAGACTCCAAGTGGCAAAGAGATCCGGGACAGAAATCTGAGAAGGAACAACAATCTGGAAGTCCTGTAGGATAAGGCCCCAAACCTCTTTGGCAAAAAGACAGTGCATGAATAAATGCTGAGCTGTTTCGAGATTGCTTCTGCATAGCGCACATCTATGTGGCCCTGCAATTTTCCTTTTCACTAGATTGTCTCCCATTAGGAGTTTATTATGGACCAGAGTCCAGAAGAAAAAATTCACTTTTGGTAAGGCTAGTGGCTCCCAAACGTTTTTCCAAAAGGCTGGTGTTTGGCTGCTGTTCCTAGAAAGCTGTAAAACTCTGTATCCTGCAGTTGTAGAATAAACTCCTAACTGGCCCCATCCCCATCTGTCTTTCATGGATCGATTGACCGGGACCGAGTCCTCTAGCAGATCAACAAGCAAGTTTTGTTGAGGATACAACCGGGCAGGGACGCCATGAAGATCCCAGCCGACCCAATCACCACGTTGATCCCATTTCGAAAGGTCATAAATCCTATTTATACTTGCTCTTTCCAGCCAGTTTCTGAGTTCAGAAATATCCTCGTTTTCTGCCAAGGGATCTCGCCCCATGATGCGGTTGAGCCACAGGAGAGTTCGTTTGCCATTACCTGGAATTCAGTAAGCATATTTTTTGAAGAAAAAACTGCTTTTGCAGCAGAGTCTCCAGACCTGCATGCATTTTACTGAGTTGTCCAATTGCAGATTCCTGAGTGAATTATTGTGAACGTATTTTGTCCGCAAGGTGACACTAACTGGATGTGAAGGCTCGTGGATCATCTTCCATAAAATCTTTCCTCCCAGCGCTATGTTGACAAGAGAGGGATCTCGAATTTGCAATCTGCCCTCTGCAATCGGTTTTTTGACCATTTCCCAGTTTACTAAATGCATTTTTTTTCCATTGCCCTTCCCTCCTTGCCATAAGAAGTCTCTGAGAAGAGTAGAGATCTGCTCCATCACGTTTCTTGGGGCTAAAAGAAATCCTGCTTGGTAGATTGGAAGAGCTGACAACTGTGACTTGATCAGGATGACTTTGCCGCCTTTTGTTAGCCAGAAGCCTCCCCATGCAGAGATTTTAGTTTTAATTTTACTGATGATTTCGTTCCAAAGCACCCTCTTATTCACACCAGAAGTGATAGGCAGGCCTAAGTACTTGATCCTGTCCCAGTGAGCATGACCCTTAAACCCGAGGAGATTTGAAATTCTTGTGACTTCTTGTTGATCTATATTTCAGCTAAAGACTTCACTTTTTCTTTCATTGACTAAAGCTCCCAAAACTCTGCAGTACCTTCTGAGGACAGAGTCGAAAGCTTTAGCAATTCTGATGGATGCACCTCCAAGGAGAAGGGAATCGTCTGCAAATAGAGCATGATTCAGAGGTTCTGCGCCATAGGAAGGTTTGAGTCTCGGAAGAGTGCCTGCAATGCTTTCAGCTGAGAGTTTTCCACTGAGGGAATCTGCCATTAAAATGTACAGGAAGGGGGAGAGTGGGCATCCCTGCCTGATGCCTCTCCATGCTTGAAAAAAATTGGTTGGGCGGCCATTGATTAGAGGGGCAATCCATGGGTTGTCAATACAAGCTTTTATAAGCTGAACAAAGTGAGGAGAGAAGCCAAAGGATAGGAGAACATTACTAAGGAAAGAGCGATTAACTCTATCGAATGCATTCACCATATCTAGTTTTATCAACATACCTTTCTCTTTTCGCTGTTTGCTTGAATGGATTGTCTCCTGTACTTGAATAACATTGTCCAGTATGTGCCTACCTTCCACAAATCTACCTTGAGAACTGGAAATCAGTCTTTTGAGCAGAGGCTTGATTCGATTTGCTAATAGTTTGGCCAGGATTTTGTAGGAAGCATTACACAGTGATATGGGCCTGAATCTTGCAAATGTTTCAGGATTGGTGTCCTTGGGGATTAAGGCTAGGTAGGTGGAGTTGGTTCCTCCACCTATCTTAGCTTTTTTCATAAACCCTCTAATCATTCTTTGGAGATCGAATTTGATGATATCCCAACAAGACTTGTAGAAATGGATTGTGAATCCATCTGGCCCAGGGGCCTTGTCTGCTTCCATGGACCAAATAACGTTGATGATTTCCTCCTCAGATGTGGGTCTACAGAGGTCTGTATTATCTTCAGGGCTGATGAGTAAAGGGATGTTAGAAAGGAGGTCAGCAGCTTCCTCATCATTGGCATGAGTTCCCTCACTGTAGAGGTTCCTGAAGTGAATTTCAGCAGCAACTTTGACCTGATTGAATCCTTTGCAGACTTGGCCCTCCACTGTTTTGATTTCTGCTATATGATTCCTGGACAGTCGTGCTCTATATTTTCGGTGGAAGAAGGAGGTGTTTTGGTCCCCTGCTTTTAGCCACAAACTTCTGGATTTTAGTCTCCAGTATTCTTCTTCCATTCGAAAGGATTGGTAATTGGATCTTTGAGCTTTTATTTCCTTTTCCAACAGCTCTGCTGTGATCTCTTTGCTTTCCATATCTGTTTGCAGGGTCTGCAACATCTGCACTACTTCTTTTCTTTGATTTTTTGGGGTAGGGGCTGTTTTCTTTACCCATTCCTTCAGCGCTTGTTTTGTGGCCTTCAACTTTTGCTCCCAGACATAACTTGAGGAGCCTGTGAAGGATTTTGCCCATGCAGCTTTTACTGTCTTTGTGAATCCTTCTCTCTCGATCCAGAGAGGGCTGAATCGAAAGGGAATAGGGCCCAGATCTTCTTCATCTTCTAGTAAACGCTGAATTGGCTTGTGATCTGAGGTCAATTTGGGCAAAATTTTTGTGATAATGATCTTTTTATTCATCATTAGGGAGCTTTGCACCAGAAATCGATCCAGGCGGGCAGAAATGTGGTCTGACCCAACCCGATTATTGGACCAAGTGAAAAGACCTCAGACAGGATTGAAATCTAGAAGATCCCAAAGTTGGGTGAGCTCTTCCACAGAGGCCAACATAGCATCTCTGATGCTGGATCCGCCCCACTTCTCTTATGCTTTCAGAACAATATTAAGATCCCCGACAAAGATGATGTTGCTGGGGGAACACTGCTCTAAAAACGCTGAGAGAGAATTCCAGCATTCTCGTTTTTCAGAGTAATTGACAGGTACATAAAGATTGAAGAGGGAGATGGTTAACTTACTTGCACAGTGTGTCAGATCCGTGAAGATCCAGTGTTGAGTTTCATGAGATTTGTTCAGCTGGAATAAGTCGTTTGTCCAGAGAGTTGCCAGCCCTCCAGAAGAGCCTCTTGCGCTGACAGCTTTACCTGAACTTTTATTCCACTTTGACTTGCGGATATCTAAGAGGGCTTGCCCTTCTATCTTGGTCTCTTGGAGCATGAGAATGTCTGAGGGATCTGTTTTCAAAAGGTCCTTAACTGCATCTATTTTAGAGGGATTCCCCAGTCCTCTGCAATTCCAAGAGACGAGTTTCATTATTTACTCGAGGGGGGTTTGGGGCCTCCCTTGGAAGGCCTTGGTTTGGTATTTCGTCCGATAGAAATTTCTATTGTGGACTGGCTTCCTTGAATTTTAAGTCTTTCAGCCTCCTCTTCCCTCATTGCTTTGCGGGATTTCCTTCCAGCTCTTTTTGATGGGTGCTCAAAGGTTTCGTCCTCCGATGAGCTTGAGCTTTCCGTTGGTTTTTTCTTTGCGACTTCTGCGTATGAGGGATTGGAGGGACTGCCTTGGGAAGCTTCGATCTGAATAGATTTCCCTCCATCTTTGCTTGGAGGTGGGTTTTCTGCATGTTCCTGATTTTCCTAGACTGAGTTGGCTGGATTGGTCTGGGCGCTTTCTGTACCATTTGGGGTTGTTTCCTTTTCCTGATTAGACTTAGAGCTGTTTGGAACTCCTATCGTATTGCCTTTGCCAGCACCTTTTTTTGACTGTGCAGATTTCTGGACTAATGTCCATTGATCCCTGGTTTGTTTATCTAGTTGCTCCTCGACCTTTTTCTTGCAATGCTTTGCAAAGTGTCCGTGGCCATGGTAATGTCTGCATTTGAAGGGGAGTTGTTCGTAGTCCAATTCCTGGACATGCGTCCACCCAAAAACAGTGAGCTTGATTGCTTCTGGCAGCCCCTCTTCTAGGTCCACTTCTACACAGATGCGAGCACATGAATACTGATCTTTTCTAACAGCTTGGTCTATGTATTTTCCCAGCGCATTACCAATGATCTGGAGGGATTTTTGGTTCAAGCAATGGAGGGGCAAATGGGGGAGTCTCACCCAAACCGGAATTGCACAGGGGACATCCTGGGTAGGATCGAAATCTGGAGACCATTTGTTTAGATACAATCCCTGCGGACCCAAGAAGTATGGGCCATTTCTGAATATTAAACTTCTATCTTCCGGGTTTTCAAACACAAAAACAAAGTATCCTTTGCCAACAAAATAGCTTTTGACACCATCTTTGGTCAATGGAGACCAGTTCCTTTGAGTCCATTCATCCACCGTCTTGGGAGAAGGCCAGAGGCCCGTGAACTGGCCAATGAGGCCTCTCTCAGCGAGGTTCAAGGCCGCTTTACACGTTTCCTCTTCTGGAAGGGCAACTGAAGGAATCGAGTCCATTTTCTTAATGAAATTCTGCTGAATTGCTGTGGGGGGGCGCTTCGGGCTAGCAGCTATCAAAGTTCTGAATGCTAGAACCTCCGGTGGCGGATTGAGGGGGGGGACACGGCCCCCGCTGGGCTCCATGAGCAATGAGAGGACGCTGCAGGGCTCAACGCGGGGGCGCAGTAGCCACAAGGGCGCGCAGGGATGCACCCAACAGCCCTAATGCATGCAGCGTGCGAGG
The DNA here is from genome assembly GCA_034641835.2 of Pinus albicaulis. NCBI lineage: Eukaryota > Viridiplantae > Streptophyta > Pinopsida > Pinales > Pinaceae > Pinus > Pinus albicaulis. Next base: position 1,461,555,106 of record CM076578.1, on the reverse strand, counting down.
AGGAGGCAGAGCTAGCTTTTAGAATTATCTCTAATCGTGCAAACATTTTCACCAAAGCACTTGGAAGAGAAAAGTTTCAAAAATTCAGAACGATGCTTGGACTCACCAACATCCCTTCATATTAAAGGGGGGAATGTTGACACATAATCCTAAGGGATTGGGCGAAATTGTACATTAGTATAAAATAGGAAATAAGGAAGTCTAAGAGACATTGGGAAATGAATCCCAACAGTCTCACCTACATGTATATATTCATAAGCACCCTCAATCAATACACACGATTCATTCCGTGGAGTTACCTCTTGGCGTGACATTGATCATGAAACTCACATAAGAGTTAGTGAAACATTATTAGCTACATTAAACATAATAATTTTATTGTTAATAAAAATAACTTTAAAATATATAAAATGAAAATAAAATTTAACCTACAAGCTAAATAAAAACCAACCTATCATATCAATTTAACTATTAATGTTAAAGTTTCTTTGGCTTTTATTAATTAATATTTTTATGCCATATTAAATTTTCTTATCGGACATTTTACCAAGAAATTTTTAAATGTTTCTTGCATTTATATTCCTCACATGTACTCATCCATGTGAAAAGGCATAATGAAAACATTGTGAACTAATTTTTACTCGAAGAAAATTTGGGCAGATTCATTTGAAGGGATCACATATTGTCGGCCAAAGTAATGAGAGCCTAACCCCAAGAGCATCGAGGAGAATTGACCCTGTGACCTCCCAATGGCGAGGTGCTTTAGCAATGAAAATTCAACCAATTGAGCTAACCCTCAACGCTAATTATGTGAATTAATGAAAGGTTACATATTATAAATCGATGATAATTGAATATTTGAATTATAAATAATAATAATTAAAAAGGAATTACGTGAAAAGATAAATGAAGAGTTAAATTTTTGGCTTGCTAGGAATAAAACATTTTTTCGTGATATGTCATCAACCCCAACCCTCATTGCTATATGCATTGATGCCTTCAAATGACACAGTTTATGTGCCCAGACCTATCACTGCTGAAGAAATCAACTCCCCAATCCTTGGTCTTTTCTTGATGGAGCGTCAAATGAAAATGGAGTCTGTGGTGGAGGGTTAATACTGTTTCTTAATGTAATATTCCTAATTAGCACTGCTAATTGGAATATTTGATTTTTGTATAGTTTTGCCAACTATAGTTTATTAATAAATAAAAGTGAGAAAAGGGGTCTAACTCACTTAAATAAAATAAAGTGTTTCCCTAGTAGATGCAACGTTGTAACTTAAGGGGGGAGCCAAGGGGGGCCACACACCACGTGGAGGAGCCAATGAGAGAGAGGACGTTGGTTTTGGAGGGAAACCAATGCTATAAAAGGGGGAGGAGTCTCCTCATTTGGGGCATTATTGATATTGTCGATGATATTGAGCTAGACTTCTGTCTACTTGAGCACGCTGGCTGTTTAGTCAGTCTGCAGCACTGTTTAGTGCGACTGAATGTCTCCGGTCGGAGATCTCACCCTTGGCCCCGGGGGACTTCGAGTGCCTGCTCGGGCAAGGTTTTTCTTCAGTCTTTAGCAGGAGATTTGCAGGTGTTTTGTTGGGAGTTTTGCTGAGGAGCTGAGCTTCATTGGGTAACTGCGCAGTCCTTGGAGGGAGGACGCAGTTTGAGTTGGAGCTGTTCAGTGGTAGAGATTTCTGCAGGAGATTCAGGCCTATTCCGGTGTGGAGGTTCAACGTTTATCAGTGGGAGATTTTCCTGAGGAGTTGTGGCCCCATTTCAGTCTATTTCAGTTGGTGTCTGCGCAGTTCTTGGAGGGACAGCGTTTTTCTAGGAGGAGGGTTTCTGGGGGTGATTTTCGGAGGTGGTCCGTTTGGTATATGGTTTCTGGGTTTTGTCCGGGGTGGTGAGTTCAGGTGGTCTGCCGATTTTCAGCTCATTCCGGCAAGGGGATCAGCCCCTAGCTTCAGTTCATTCCAGCAGCAGCAGTTTACGGCAGTTTCTTCCAGCAGCTGGGATGCAGTTTCTTGTAGCAGCCATTTCCTGTTTTTCTAAGAGGGTTCTTCACTTGCCTTGAGCAAGGATAGGTGCATTTATTCTGATTATCCATTGTATCTCATTATATTCTCAGATTAATAAAATGGCTTAGCATTTCCGGTATTTTTATGTGTATTTGCTTTATGTTCTATTTTCGGCATTTCCTATATTGTCGTATGCTTGTATTGCTGTCTATTTCCCTTTCGGGATATTACAGTGGTATCAGAGCATAATTCTGGCTCAGCCTGTGGTCTATGACATTGGGAAAGAGATCATACAGAGGTTTGCTGGAATTTTGGAGAGCAATAGCAGTTGCAGTACCAAAAACGAAATTGGAAAAAGGGCCAAAATATAAATGGTCAAATTTTGAAGTTTGGAATTAGAAGAAACGTTTTCTGGGTTTTTCTGGGTTTTGGGCAAGGATCACCTTCCCAAATTCCTAGAATTTTCTGAGCAGTTTCCAGTGGGTAAATCGGAGGTCGAAGTTAAGCAGTAGTATGGTTTTGGAGCAGCAGTGCCATTTCATGGGGAGCCTGTAGACACATAGCAGAAAGAGCCGATGGCAGGTGATGATGATGAGAGGAGATTTAGAGAGGCGCTCCTCCAAATGCAGGATCTGTCACAGAGACTCACTGCGCTAGAGGTTAGGCAGCGGGAAACCCCAATGGGATTTTGGATTGGTGAGGGATCAGGCACATCCCACCATTTGTCGGAGCATGATGCCACTCAGCATATGGCATCACATACACCCACACGTTCTACCATGCCCACTTTTCTGGATGAAGACACAGAGGCAGGAGCACAACAGGAGCCAGAGCCTGGCCACATGGGTGATTATTTCGCTGAGTATCAGGCATATGGGCCGGAGCTCAGAGATTTTGTTCAGCTCCAACGGGATAGTAGACCTCACAACTTTCGCAGAGGGAACAGGCGCTCACATGATGGGGGCTTACAACGCACAGTGGACAGATTCCATCTACCGACATTTGACGGGTCATCCAGGCGCTCAGAAAAAGCTTGGGTGAATAAGTTGGATACCTCTTTCCAGCTTGACCGAGTATCGAAGAGGGAAACCATTAAAATGGTTACCTCGCACTTGGAGGATGAGGGCACACAGGATTGCAGGGAGTCCGAGGTTACACCTAGTGTGACACAGGATTCACCCTCATTGGAGACCTCCTCGGCCGTGTCGGTTGATGTGATAGTGGAGAAGGTAGAGCCTACCCCAGTAGAGCCATCCATTGAGGTGATGACCGGAGTCGCGTCCGAGTCTTCGGGTGGTAGCAGCACACAGATGGGTGCAGTGTCAGGAGATGTATCCACCTTCGATGAGGCACTAGCAGGTACCGAGGTATTGGATGATGGTCGCAGACAGCGGTATCATCGGCTTCGGACGGACCTTCGAGTTTCGAGAGAGAAGGCCACGTCAGTACGGGAGGCCATTTTGTTGCAGGACCAGGAGCTCGAGGGTATGAGAGTGACTTGTGCCAAGTCGGCGGCCAAGTTGGTCCGCATTGGGGAACGACTAGATTCCCTGATGGTACAATCAGAGGGCACGTTGGAGCGTCAAATCATTCCCCTTCAGGCATGCATGGATGGGACTAGCAGTGTTGTTGGGTCATCTCTCCCCGTTGGAGAGAGAGAGGCAGAGCCACCTAGTCAGATCTCATATGTTGACTTGGATAGCGATATGAGACGATCAGAGTTGCACAGGGTACAACATCCACATGTTGAGGTTGGATGGCGAGAGATTTTGAGTTGGTACTCGGTGGAGCGGGCTATGGAGATAGTGATGGATCCGAGTGTAGCTCAACAGGATTTTCTATGCATGGGGAATACAGGAACCCCAGATTGGCATTGGGATCCAGGTGGGATCACCTACCGTTTCCCAGGCAGGTCGGCTGACTATGTCTTGGAGAGTACAGTTGGCCTAGTAGTAGAGCATGTGCAGTTTCGGTCAGCTCCAGTGGCCAACCAGTTTATGGGTAAACTCCCTAGGTTGTCTTGGCATGACACCCATACACGGGATCACGGGGTGGTCAGCACACCTCGGCAGGAGCTTGTCGGAGGAGGTGGCATTGGCAAGCCACCAGATGGCACCTTGGATGGGGCCAGGGATTCTTCACCTTTGTGTGGGGCACAACGGACGCAGCAGAGCCGAGCAGTGGTGGTAACACTACTGACACACAGGGAGATTCACTTCTCGGACCCCTTGAGGAGGATTTGGAGTGATGATCCTTTCGTCGGCAGGTATAGTGATACGACGGTGGAGACGATGTTACCGGTTGGTGGTAGTCCGACATGTAGAGGCACAGCTCTAGGTCATCACATCCAGGGATGTGTGGGAGCCTCTAGCATTGCGCAGTGGATTGCCGGTGGACATGGAGTAGCATGGTGGTGTACCATAGTGTGTGGGACTGCATTGTGGAGTAGGAGTATCCTACATCACCTTGAGAGCATGCGGAGAGTGACCGATGCCTGGACACAGTCAAGGCACGAGATGGTACAGGGTGCTACAACAGTAGCACATGGTATCCAACAGTATACCGAGGTATGCCTCAGTGTGCAGTGGCATGTTGAGGAGTATATGGATGATCAGTGGTATGCGAGGGCATACGGTGCTGCACAGCAGGGTCTTAGAGCATTGCTTCCAGAGAGACTCATGGACAAGGACACTGGGCTTACCTTTGGGGGTATTTCACCCAGGATCGATGAGGAGACAGAGAAGCGATACTTGATGGTATCTGTGGGGACTCACACATCCGACACTCTTCTACATCACTCGTGGGCACAACTGATTTTGTTGTTGTCCTTTGGCACTTTGGGCATGAGCAGCAGGGTCCGTGAGGCACACCCACGACATTTGGATGGCCCACAGCACACTAGGCGAGAGACTTCTCAGCGGTGGCACTGGGTCAGTACGCTAGTTGACAGCCACAGTTTAGGGGATGAGATGATCCTCTGCAGTGGTGGCACATTAGTCATTGTTGAGCCTACGCTTGGGGAGCGGGTCATGAGGGAGACATGCATTATTTTTCCCTCAGGGCATGCTGAGATCATGCATGAGCAGAGGATATTGGATTCAGCAGAGGTAGCATCCCAGCATGCGTCTGGACTCCAGACATTGTATCGACACTTCATCGAGAGGGTGGATGGCATATTCAATGCAGATGAGGTGGCAGAGGTAGAACAGGAGGGCATTCCTTCTATATGCCAGGGTGAGGACTCTTCTTCATATGAGTCCATAGGATCAGTTGAGGTTGCTTTTGTGGAGCAAGAGCAGTCATGCAGGTATGATGACAGTAGATTGCAGCCGTATTACAGTGTGCAAGGTGAGCAGTCAGGGGACTGTATAGGAGATACTCTGGGTGATGAGTCACTTGTGACGCTTCAGCTAGAGCAGCACATGAGGGAGCCTGAGTCAGCAGAGGAGGATACTATGGACATCAGGCATGACATTCCCTTGGGTGAGGTCCAGATGGGTGCCCACATTGAGCCCATGATGGATATGTGGCTAGCATTGGGGTCATCCTTTGAGGTGGAGCAGTCAGATGCACAGACACCGAGTACCGTGACAGCAGCTACAGATCCATATCCTCTGGAGATGTTGGAGGTAGATGTGATAGTTTGGCAGTGGGAGATGATTACGGGTTGGCGACAACCTTCCAGGCATGTTCCACATGCAGTTGTTGTTGCAACATCAGATGCTTCCTCCAAGATGGACTGGCAGGAGATCATGAGTTGGTACCCTCTTGATGGTACGGCATTATTCGTAGGGAGCACAGTGGAGTAGGGGCCCTTGGACATAGTAGATGTTACAGATCCCAGTCGGCAGGAGGGCACCAGTTGTCGTTACTTCAGGACTCCTTCCCACTTTCAGGAGAGCAGGATCAGCATGGGATTGAGTCATGACTTGGATTGGAGAGAGGTGATGAGTTGGTATGCAGTTGGAGGGGTAGCATATGTAGCTACAGGTACAACGCAGCAGGAGCCCAGGAGCATTGATGCTTATTGGTGGTCTTCACCTCTTAGAGCATTAGTCATAGCCAGAGGCAGTGCACAGTCCGAGCCGTGGGACTTGGGCGATTATTGGCCATGGTGGCGATGGGATCTGGGGGGATTATTGGTTGACTGGTACTGTGAGAGCCCAGTTTGGGATCCTGGCATTGAGATATCCCTTCGTATTTGGGTGATGCAGGAGACAGAGAGGTTTCAGTGGGACCTAGGCACATTTTGCAGTATCGGTGGGGAGCATCAGCTAGAGAGTAGGCTTGTTCAAGCGTTGCTTGAGGACAAGCAATTTTTGCCGGATGAGGATGCCACTTGGGAGAGCGAGGAGACATTGCAACATCCATCACTTCAGTTGCTTGAGGACAAGCAATTTTTGGGTTTGATGAGGATGCCACTTGGGAGAGCGAGAGACATTTGCGCATCCATCCTTTCGCTTGCTTGAGGACAAGCAACGTTTTGCTTCTGGAGATCAGAATATTCCTAATTAGCACCGCTAATTGGAATATTTGATTTTTGTATAGTTTTGCCGACTATAGTTTATTAATAAATAAAAGTGAGAAAAGGGGTCTAACTCACTTAAATAAAATATAAGTGTTTCCCTAGTGTAGTCACGTTGTAACTTAAGGGGGGAGCCAAGGGGGGCCACACACCACGTGGAGGAGCCAATGAGAGAGAGGACGTTGGTTTTGGAGGGAAACCAATGTTATAAAAGGGGGAGGAGTCTCCTCATTTGGGGCATTATTGATATTGTTGATGATATTGAGCTAGACTTCTGTCTACTTGAGCACGCTCGCTGTTTAGTCGGTCTGCAGCACTGTTTAGTGCGACTGAGTGTCTCCGGTCGGAGATCTCACCCTTGGCCCCGGGGGACTTCGAGTGCCTGCTCGGGCAAGGTTTTTCTTCAGTCTTTAGCAGGAGATTTGCAGGTGTTTTGTTGGGAGTTTTGTTGAGGAGCTGAGCTTCATTGGGTGACTGCGCAGTGCTTGGAGGGAGGACGCAGTTTGAGTTGGAGCTGTTCAGTGGTAGAGATTTCTGCAGGAGATTCAGGCCTATTCCGGTGTGGAGGTTCAGCGTTTATCATTTGGTGAGTTTCCTGAGGAGTTGTGGCCCCATTTCAATCTATTTCAGTTGGTGTCTGTGCAGTTCTTGGAGGGACAACGTTTTTCTAGGAGGAGGGTTTCTGGGGGTGATTTTCGGAGGTGGTCCGTTTTGTATATGGTTTCTGGGTTTTGTCCGGGGTGGTGAGTTCAGGTGGTCTGCCAATTTTCAGCTCATTCCGGCAAGGGGATCAGCCCCTAGCTTCAGTTCATTCCAGCAACAGCAGTTTACGGCAGTTTCTTCCAGCAGTTGGCATGCAGTTTCTTGTAGCAGCCATTTCCTGTTTTTCTGAGAGGGTTCTTCACTTGCCTTGAGCAAGGATAGGTGCATTTATTCTGATTATCCATTGTATCTCATTATATTCTCATATTAATAAAATGGCTTAGCATTTCCGGCATTTTTATGTGTATTTGCTTTATGTTCTATTTCCGGCATTTTCTATATTGTCGTATGCTTGTATTGCTGTCTATTTCCCATTGGGGATATTACACTTAATAATCAACATGTTTTGAAATCCAAAGTTGGTATAGGCAGCGGGACAAACAACTTTGCCGAGCTTCTCTCTCTAAAACTTCTATTATGCTAGGCTTTGGAAAAAGAAGTTCAATCCCTTCAAATTTTCAGACTCACTAAATGTCATAAACTGGTTTAATGTTGTCCAAAGATGTCACTTTCACACCTTGATTCCCATATTAGAAGAGATTTATCGTCTAAAACAATTTTTTTATTACATCTCTTGCTTCCACATTTACAGGGAATATAATGCAGATGCAGATATCTTTTCTAAAGAAGGTTTATGACATGATTATGGAGTATGGGAGATCAACGAGTTCATAAATGGGACTATTTAGTAGTATCATCATATACCTTTCACAGATCTGTGTTTTTTGTTTGTTTGTTAGTTTTTCTTATATCTCGCATATATGTATCTGGATGCTTTATATGGTAATAGATGTAAAATTGCCAGACACTATTTATTTTTCTTTATATCAGACTTTTTTTTGTGTATAGTCAACTTTTGAAGGTCGAGTTGCTTATCCTTTAGGAGTTTCGTTCAATATTTTGATCACAAGTTGTTTCTTTGTTTTCGTTGGCTCGATTTTTGTTTTCTGCTTATTATCTTGGACTGAACGATGACATGCTACATGCATGTACACGTGTAACTTTTTATATCATTAATAAAAAGTTGTGATTTGTTTGTGGGAAAAAAATGAAGGGTTGCATATTATAAATAAAAAATATTTATATTTTGGAATTATAAATATTAAATAATAATGAAATTCCATGAAAAATCCTTGTTGCAACCCTCAAGAGTGACTTTGGCAGCTCAAAATGTTGCTAACCTTTCATCACTCCTATTTCCCTGATATTAGGCAACGTCTTAACATTTTGAGAGAGGAGGTGAAGCATGAGAGAACCTGCTTCTCAGATATGGTTCAATATTTGGTCAAGGATCCACGCACCAACCACACTTGGATACTAACTTCTGGAAGACACTCAAGCTCAATTGGGATATGTAATCCTTCATGGCTCATGCTCTCCAAGCCAATGAGGTTGGCAACTTGAGCCTTCATCAACAACTCAACCACTCAGAGAAATAATCATCTTTGTTGGTAATGATTTTATCTTGTTAGCCAAAAAGCATAGAGGAGTTTTGGTCTTGGTTGATGTAGAGGTTTCCACCTTTCCTTCTTAATTTTGTGAGTTTTCTGTTATCTTTAGTTTTGAGGGTTCTCGACTTGGTCTTTTGGATCGTTTAGTCTTTCTATTTTATGTCTTACTATAGTTACATTTTATTGTTGATGGTAAGGTCAACCTCGTTTCCTATATGGGAGACTAGTATAACTATTTTGATTTAATCCTAGCATATAAGACCTACTTTCACTTTCTTAGGAACAAAGTATTTTTCATGATTTAAGGTTCATAGGTCATGACAACTCTCTAGTTTTCTATAGTCATATCACATAGAGATGTTGTAACTACTATAAGAATGTCAAAATTTACAATTTATAGATTGTTGAATGGTATTGTGATTCATGTCAAAGACAGTCTTTGAAATTTTTTAATATACGTTAGTGGATCACATAATTGGAAGTTCTAATTGACAAGAAGCTTCAGTAGAGAGGAAAGGAAGCCCAAAGCCTAAAAGCCCTGAGTTGTGTGATCAAGATGCCCCACACTTTTTGAGATAAATGAATGCAAAGGACAATGAATTTTCTCGCAAGACCATCATCATCAAATAATACTCGTCATACTGTTTCCAATAGTAGGCTGCACATGTCTTGGTTCCTCACGATTGAAGTGATATGCCTCTCAAAATTGAAGACCTAAAGTTTGGTCATATTCACTAATGCAATTTGAATATTATTCTCAAATTAAAATTATGAGCACAAGGGTTTGTTATAGGCATGTTTTTTATATTTGTAAAATAAACTACATAATTTATTAAACAATATGCATGGCCAAAAAGTGAGGGACATGGTCCCATGTGTCATGGTTGATCAATCAAGGAGCGTATTCTCTGAATAATAGCACCGAGGTTGAATCCTTGCAATTTGTTTTGAATGCCCTGGAACTCCGCCACAAAAATTAACCAGTGATGTCTCCGATCTAGTACGATGAATCTTTGTCTCTGATTCTATTTGTGTGATGATCTGGTTAATTAATGATTCAACTGTGTTATAGTTGTTGTTCGACTTACTCCTCTAAGTTCAGATCGGTCGTGTTGTAGCTTTCAACGTTTTTTTTTTCCCAATTTTTTTACGATTTTTGGAGGTGCGATGACACTACTGTATATGGAGTAAGATCGCATGACCTGAGCAAGAACATTGTTCATGCTAATTATTGTAGTCAATGTCAGATGCGAATTTTTTTCGGAAGTACGCTTAATCAGATGCCTTGAACCATAGAATGCAATCGAAATTTTCGAAGGTCATTTCTGAACGTGAGTCGAATGGAATTCTAGTGGTCAGTGAAGTTTTGCAAGAGATGAGATGAATTCAGGCTTGTGAGGTAGTTTGTGCACTCTCTTTGCTTTACGAGAAAAACTTATTGAAAGTGGAACACACAACACATATCATAATTGACAAGCGTGCCACAATTCCAAAGTATGTGGCAATTTGAGTGCACAGTGGTCACATGGGGTGTGAGTCAATATTTGTCGAGTGTCACAGGCAAAGATGCACGATTGATTTAAATAAGAGACAAGACACATGAACAACGCAGTGGCCTGTGGAATACAATTTGTTGGTGCATCCCTACGAGAACATTTGTCAATTCCGGTGTTCAATTGATCGGTGGGGTTCAAAAAATTCAGCCAACTTTGTTATAGGTGTTAACAAACACTTCATAACGTTATAGAGCTTGCTGCACCTCTATGCATCGATAGTGTGTTCAAATTATGCTTATATTGTTTCAACTAATCATGTATTAGAAGAGAGAATTATTTAAGGCATAGAAAATAGTTATGAGGGAATGGTTTTAAGGCATAGAAAGTAGTTAAATAGTTATGAGAGAATGGTTTTAAGGCATAAAAAAATATTTATCAAGAGAGATATTGGCCAAGGGTTTAGGTTGTAAAACAAGGCATATGCATATCATTCAGCTGATCCACAGAAACAAAGGAATATGTATTAATACCATGTTTTTATGTTGTTGTAAGCTGCTGTGTATTGCATGTATTTGTTGCTAAATTCATGTATAGTTGTGTTAGCAAATGCTTGATGAGTGTAACAAATGTATATGAATGTTGGTTGAGATGATGAGAGTGGATGTATGTGGGTCTACTACCACTAGAGTTGATTGTGACATGTATTGTTGTGAATTGATGTATATCGCGGAGTGATGTTATCCGTTTTTGTATCGATATGCTAATGGACAAGTGTTGGATTATATGATGTTGCGAGGGTTTTAAGCAGAGAATGATTGTATTGCTATTCGCTGCTGCCAAAGTTTGAGATGCTACTAGGGTTTGACATGAGAAAATGACTTGATGCGTGTTAGTTTTTGTGGCATCGGATTGTGTTCTAGCCTTCATAGTTTTCAGAGGCTAAGAAACACTAGGACTCCATAACCTAAAAAAGGTTTCATGAAAATCCACTTAGAAATGCTTTAATTAAGTTAATTAATCAGTAATTAATGTTTTCCTAAGTCTAACTTAGGAAAAATGATCAATTAATAGGAATTAATTTAGGAAGGTGAGATTTCTCGAGAAACTCGCACATATTGATTAGGAAATAATCTCAAGCATTGATAAAGATTTAACCTTGGCCATTGGAGTCCCACAATGAGATTATAAGAAGTCGATGGGTAGATGGAGGAATACACTTGAGATCGATTTCCTTGGGCAGTTCGATTTTTCCAGAGAGAAGCAGTTGCCGGAAGAGTTCAAGCCAGAGAAGGGAAGCAGAGACAAAGAGGGGCAGTGACAATGAGTTTGAAGGAAATTTTTCATATCCAAAGAGTAGCTTCTAGAGAGGCAGAGATAGCCATAGAGAGGCTAACACAGGGGCTGTGCAGAAGTCTCTAGAGGGAAATTTGATTTGTTAGAGAGAAGTTCATTTTCAGTTCCAGAGGTCGGGAAGATTTTCCAGAGTTCCAGACTCAGTCAACAACAAACATGACGGCTTGGGGAGCATGTTCCAAGAAGTGCATATTCCAGTTTTGCGCTAGGGTGACGCAGGGTCTACGCAGGCCAGTTTGGACGACCCACTAGGAGCTAGAAGTTAGAGCCTGAATTTCTTGTTGGGTGAGGAAAACTCGTTATAATATTTTTTCCAGTAGTTTTCTTTGTAGGATTGCTAGATTTCGACATCCAAATGTACTCAAAATTTCTCACTGTTGCTTAATAATAAAATAACTTAGCTGTTGCACCCATTTTCCCAAGTTGGGGTTTTCCGAGGACTTCTATCAAAAAATAATGATGCTATATTTTTGTGTGCGTGTGCCAATATTTTTTCAGTTTCCAGTTTATATTTCACAATATTTTTATTTGTGAATATTGCAGTGTGGTTAATTCGTTGTTGGTGTGAGCAATAAATTGCATAATTTATTTATAGTTAGAAGAATTATTTCCAATTGTTGCAATATAATTTTACTTGTGAATTTTTCACATGGTGTCGGAGCGATTTTGATCAGACAGGGAAGCTTAGAGGCAGAAGAAGAAAATTCGTCGTTCGAAGGGAGTAGCAGGATGATTTTTTTTCGGGGCTGCACAGTCCCTAGTCAGGTCATCTGAATTATTGGGCAGTTCAATTTTTTCAGTGCAGGGTTGGAAAATAAAATTGACTTGCTAGATTGAGTGATTCCAGCAGGAAAAGAGAGTAGCAGTAGCTCAAATTTTCACTAAGCAGATTCCTTGTTTGGGCACAAAATGATTTTGTAGCAGTTCTTAGAGCAGAGTCAACGTCGAGGTGGAAGAGGAAGTGCACACATTGAGGGAAATTTATCAAAGAGGGTTTCTAACCTAGAAAACCAAATTTCTAGTTGCAGGTCGGCAATAGTTGCAAGAAAATAGTCTCACTCTAGACGGGAGTGAGAATAACGTATTTAGTAGTCGAGCAGGTGAAAGAGGGATTTTTCCATTCCAGTTTTAGAGACGACCAAAATTGGGCTTAAAGATCAGGATAGGTTGGAGGGAGCCTCCAACTATGTCATTTGGAAGGTTAGGATGTCCTTCCTGCTAGATAAATTTGGCCTGAAGAACTATGCTGATGATGTTGTGGCAGTACCGACCGTTGCAGATCAGCTGAATGAATACATGAAAGATATGAAAAAGGCGAAGCAAATGATCTTGGATGGATTTTGGGGCCATATAGTCTCACATATATCGACCAAGGATACGACCAAAGGGATATGGGATGCTCTAACTCAACTATATCATACTCCTTCCGAGCAACAGAGGATGATCCTGCAAGAGAAGCTAAGAAACATAAGGATGTAGAAGGGTGAAGGTATAGATCCCTTCCTCACTAGAATTTAGGAAATATGGGATCAACTTTCAGTAGTTGGAGAGGTGCCTCAACCTATAGAGCTTGTGTGTTTGACCCTAAATAATGTCTCAGAGGAATGGCAAGTCTTTTTCCAAAGCATCTTGGGATGAGACACATTACCGGGGTGGGACAGGATGTGGTTTGACCTACAATAGGAGGAGATGAGGTGAGATCTAGTAAAGAGGTCCATCAACGGAAGCAACAATAAGGGTTCGTAGGGTCAGAAGGAGGAGGAGAATGTGGTCCTTGCATCAAAGGTTCCAAGTCGGGAACAAGGGGAGAATATGAAGAAGAAGGACCTATCTAAAGGTCAAGTGCTTCAAGTGTAGTGAGTTTGGCCACTACAGTACTCAGTGTCCACTTAGGAATAAGGACAAGTAGGAGAAACAAGACCGGGCAGCAGCATCCACAGAGATAAACAAATTGTCCTCCAGGTTGGAGGAAGACTTTTCCATGTTTACAGCTATACCTCCAGGAGTGAGGTGGGGCGATATGGAGCTATAGTCCTAGAGAAACGTAGAGGTTTGGGCAGGTTCCATTGAGGTGTCTTCCTCGTGGATCATTACCTTGCTACATGAGCCCACAATATTTAGTAGCTAGATGGATCAGTGTCAGTGATGCAGTCAGATTCCAGAGTGACAATTTTAGACTAGTAACAGTCAAGTGTTGAGGAGCGTAGAGCAGTGTTGACAACAGAGCAGGAGGCTCAGTAGCAGAGTCAACAACAATGCAATTTCTTCAGTAGACAATGTAGATACTAGTAGCAGTCAGATGCTCAGGAGACAGATGCATCGTAGAGACACAATTGTTTTAGTATTTCAGATGCTTATCAGTTGCAGTAGTTTCAGTAGCAACAAAAACAATTGAGAGGGAGTTGCGATGCAGATGCAGATTTAGCAACAATATGGCAATGTCAGCAGCAGGACAGATGCAACATTAGAGTTGCGTAGTGTTTGGTGGGCAGTGGCAAGCAGTCATTGTGGCCATACATCAACAATGTGTATAGAGGGTGATGCATAGGCATGGTGTTGTAGCAATATGACACTATAAAACTTTCCTCGCTAAGAGGGAGTGTTTATTTTTGTAGCATTGGATGGTGTTCTAGTCTCGATAGTTGTGAGAGAGGCTGAGAAACACTAGGACTCCATAACCTAGACATTAGAGAAATTTTGAGGTTAAAAATGGGCCTCAAAACAAAAATGTACAACCAAAATCAACTTTATAAAAACCATTAGGATTCAAGATGATGATGTCAACCACGGGACATGATTCACAATTTTTGGAGTAAAAAAGTACGAAGATTAAAAAAAAAAAAAAAAAAAAAAAAAAAAACTATTTTTTCAACTCGTATTTTCAATTTATCTTCTTACAGTTTTACTCAAATTTTGAGAGGAAGCACTTGTTGGATGCATAATTTAATTCCTCATCTAAGGAGTACCCATGTTGTATACTTTCGAAGGACCCTACTACAAAAAAATACTAAATACATGAAAAAACGTGATTGCATGCTCTCGCTCGAAATTTGAGTAAAATTGTAAGGAGATAAGTTGAAAATACGAGTTGAAAAAATAGTTTTTTTTTTTTTTTCTTTCTTTCCCCTCTAAAATGTGATGATGTAATCGAATCTTATTTTATTACTACCACGAGTTGAAAAAGTAGTTTTTTCTTTTTTCCCTCTAAAATTTGATGATGTAATCTAATCTTATTTTATTATTTCCACTATTATTTTATAATATTCCTTAGGAGGTCAAAACTGAAAATCTATCTAGAAATGCCTTAATTAAGTTGATTAATCTTTAAAAGGAAATAATTGAGGGAGGCGAAATTTCTCTAGAAACTCACACGGATCGACTAGGAAATAATCTCATCTATTGATTAATATTTAACCTTGGTCGTTGGATTCCCACAGTGAGATTATAATAATTCCATGGGTAGATGGAAGAATATGCTTGAGATAGATTTCCTTGGGCAGTTCAATTTTTTCTAGAGAACAACAACAGTTGTTAGAAGAGTTCGAGCCAGAGAAGTGAAGCAGAGACAGAGAGGGGCAGAGACGGTGAGTCCGAAGGAAGTTTTCTAGATCCAAAGAGTAGCTCGCAGAGAGGAAAGATAGCCACAATGAGGCTAACGGAGGGGTTGCACATAAGTCTCTAGAGGGCAATTCGATTTTGCTGGAGAGAAGCTCATTTTCAGTTCTAGAGGCCAGGAAGATTTTCTAGAGTGTCAGAGAGATAGTTTCTTATTCAACAACAAACAAGATAGCTTGAAGAGAAACTATTCCAGGAAATGTGTATTCCAGTTTTACGCTAGGGTGATGCAGGGTCTGCGCAGTCCAGTTTGGATGACTCACTTGGAGCTGACAGTCAAAGCCCATATTTCTTGTGGGGTGAGGAAAATTCCTCATAAAAAATTTTCTAGTTTTTTTTTTTTTCTCAGTAGGATTGCCAAATTTTAATATCGAGTTCTACTCAGAATTTATCACTGCTGCTTAATAATAAAAACCCTCAGCTGCTGCATCGATTTTCCCAATTTTGGTTTTTTCGAGGACTTTTGTCCAAAAATAACGGTGTTATATTTGTGTGTGTGCTAGTATTTTCTCAGTTTCCAATTTATTTTCCTTAATATTTTTATTTGTGAATATTGTGTAGTGATTATTCGTTATTGCCATAAACAATACATTGCATAATTTATTTACAATTAGAAGAATTAATTCTAGTTGCTGACATAGAATTTCAGTGGTGAAATTTTCACAATGCGTTGTTGAGTGATTTGTGTGGCAGAGAGGGATTGTGTTGCATTGGTTGGACAATGAATGCATTCTGCAATGATCAAGTGTTGGGCAGTGTGTTCAACATAGTCTATCTTCAATTATCTTATTTAAGGGTGGAAAAGTGGTGAAAAGAAGAAATTGATGTCTCCTTTCAAGTTGGAGCTTGAGAACACTTCAGGGTGGCAAGGTAGTGCTAGGGTAGCAGTTTGATACTAGTAGGGTGTTAGATTATCTTTCTAGTTGGAGCTATTAAAACCAAGGTGTTGGAACATTCTTTCAGTTGGAGCTGATAAAACCAAGGGGTTGGAGCCTCCTTCCAATTGTTGTTGGATAATCTTGGAAGTTGGAGTTTCTTGTTGATGTAATCTTTAAGACATATTAAAAAGTGTTTGGTGGTTTTTTCCTGAAAGGGTTTCCATCTAAAAATATCTTGTGTACTTTCTGTGATGTTATATATTGTTGAATGGCGTTGTTAATATTTAATGTTTAAATTATATGATTCAAATCATTAAAAAGTTCCCAATACTAAGTCACCCCTCTCAATATTGATGAATATTATATTAGGTCCCTATAATACTGGTGTATTCCCCTTATTGTTGTTGTCAGTGTAGCCCCCTATTTTTATTTATTTTTCCCATGTACCCTCCATTTTGTTATTTTTGTGCCCCATAGAAGCCCATTATTGTTATTGTTGTGCCTTTACATTATTATTGTTATGTAGACTTTGATTATACTGTAACCCCTTAGACTCTAGTATATATACCAAGGAGGTCTTATCATTTGTATCATCCAAGAATTGTTCATTTATGTAATGTAAATGAGGTTTCCCCCTCAAAGAGGCTAATTTGGTATATATTTTTCCTCTATTTTATGAATTGGTTGCATACCATTTGGTATTAGAGCTTTGGATTCCAAGGTTTCACTTCTTCAAACATGTCATATTGAAATTTTTGCTATAACATTTTTCCTACGAGGCTTTAGAAATTGAAATTGGATCCACGTGGAGCCGAAATATTGGTGAAATTCATGTAATAATTTCAGATCTTGGTTCACTAT
The DNA here is from genome assembly GCA_034641835.2 of Pinus albicaulis. Lineage (NCBI taxonomy): Eukaryota > Viridiplantae > Streptophyta > Pinopsida > Pinales > Pinaceae > Pinus > Pinus albicaulis. Next base: position 1,461,538,150 of record CM076578.1, on the reverse strand, counting down.
ATGTTAGGAGATATGATCCAAGGAAGTTATGGTTTTTGCAGGCTCTAGAATTCAATCTCAAACAATTGACCTCGCAAAAATATTCATAACTTTCTCTCTGAGCATCGGATTTGAATTTCATAAAAAAATACTAAAATTGCACAGGCTGTAGATTTTTGTGTATCATTTTTGGCGCTGAAAGTTGAAACAATGACACGTACAAGTTTGCTCTACTGAACTAGTCAATAATCAGGTCATTGTGGGAGATTGGGCATAACTCTTTCTTGAAGAATCCAATCTCAGTTTGACTTGTGGGGTTGGAAAGAAGACTAAGAGGAACACCGCAAGATGAAATTTCAAACCTTGGAGATCCAAAATTACAAAGATAAAACAACTTCAATATTATTCGAACTCCTAAAAAACAAGAAAAATGTGTATTTTTTAAAATTTTGCATAACTTTTGTTTGAAAAATCAGTTTGAAGTGATTCAAAGGGAATATTGAAGCATATATATCAGTATTTGGTTTTAAAATTCCTCCCAAACAAAATAAATATACACCCGTTAATCCCTCATAAATCTCTACTATGACTCATGAAGAGGAAGCATTGCAACATGATATATCGAAATTACAGGACCAAGTGCAACAAAATTTGCTCTCGCAAAGAGCAACCAAAGATGAACTAAAAGGGGACATGGATGGTTTAAAAGCATAAATAAAAGGCGACATGAATGGTTTGAAAGTATAAATAAAATCATACATGGAAGGTTTGACAAACTTATTAAAATAAATGCTTCCTAATCGCAAAAAGGTATTCCATGAAGCTAATGAGGAGAACAAAAGGAATATGAAATATGATTTTAGAGACTCCAATGTTAGGTTTAAGACCCACCACATTCCAAAGATCAATATGAAGAGTTTTGATGGCAAGGATTCAGTAACATGGATACTACATATGGAGCAATATTTTGATCTCCATGATGTGAAACACACACAAAAGATACACATTACATCTTTATATTTAGAACCCAATCAATTTGTATGGTATCGATGAATTTTTTTCTCGTAAACCATTTGTTACTTGGTCAATTTTTCCGGAGGAAATGATAGCACATTATGAGGATACAAAGAGCCACATATTCTTTAGCCAATTGATAAATCTCAAACAAAAGGGTTCAATTGCAGAGCACATTAAGGACTTCCAAAAAATGACTATCAGGGTAACTAATATTCCAAAGGAGCATAGGATTGATGTCTTCATAGCAACTTTGAAGGATAAAATCCAACATGAGGTTCGCCTTTGGAAACCTGATTTATTGGAGAATGCATTCAGGGTGGAAAGAAAAGTTGAAAGAAAAATTATGGCAACGAGGAAGTCTATAATCACAATTATGAAGATGGAAGTATTGTTGCTCCTAGCCTTCCACAACCTACAACGGTTGTTGCCACAACAATTGGAGGAAAAAATAGTAAACGAGATGTGTTAAAATTGTGATAGAAAATACACTAAAGGTAATAAGTGTGTTCGAGAAGAAATTATTCGACATAGATTGTGAAGAGGAGGAAGAAAATGAACAAGAACATCAAAATATGAGTATATACACCAAGAACAAACCCCAGAGAAAGAAGAAATGAATCCGAAAATATATTGTAATGAATTGGCAAGAATTACCACTCAAATTATCAAGATAGAAGGATATATCAAGAAGAAAAAGGTAATAGTGTTGATTGATTCAGGTAGTACCCATAATTTTATTCATTGTAAGATAGCCAAGTAATTGAATTGCTTCCTATATCCAACACCATAGTGTCAAGTGATGGTTGCAAATGGAGGAACTATAAATTGCCCTGGAAAGTGACATAATATCAAGCTAACCATTTAGGAATATGTGTTGAATAATCCAATGCTTTCCATTCCAATTGGGTGGTGTTGATGTTGTACTAGGAGTCCAATGGTTATAATATTTGGGGACGATAGATTTTAATTTTGTAGAACTTTTCTTGAATTTCTTTTGGGAAATAAAGGAAGTTGAATTAAGGGGTATCGCATGGAAACCAAGAAATATAATCAACTCTAATGGTATGATAAATATTTTGAAGAAAGAACAACGAGACGTAATTGCACAATTATGCTCACTAGAGGTTCAAACATCGAAATTATCTATTTTTCCAAATCTCCAAAAATTCTTGGATAATCATTCCAAGGTATTTGAGACTCCCAAAGGCCTCCCACCTATTCATGATCATGATCATGCTATTAATTTTATTCCAGGAAGTGTTCCTCCAAACATCAAACCTTACAGATATCCCTATGCCCAAAAGAGTGAAATTGAACGTATGGTTGCATAAATGCTAGAGGCTGGAATTATTCAACCTAGTCAAAATTATTTCTCTGCTCTAGTAGTATTGACGCACAAGAATTATGGATCATGGTGTATGTTTCCAGATTATAAGGAGCTCAACAAACTCATTATTAAAGATAAATTTCTCATTATTTTCATTGATGAATTGTTGGATGAATTACAAAGAGCAATTTACTTCGCCAAGCTGGATCTTCATTCAGGATATCATTAAATTAGAATGAAGACTGAAGACATTCCGAAAACAACATTCAAAACTTATGAGTGTCATTATGAATTTTTTGTTATCCCTTTTGGCCTTACTAATGCACCTTCCACATTTCAAGGTTTGATAAATTCCATTTTCAAAGCCACCCTTAGAAAATTTGTGTTAGTATTTTTTGATGATATACTATTCTACAACAAGTCTTGGAAGGATCGTGTTCAACATGTTGACATGGTGCTCAAAATATTGGAGGAGAAACAATTATATGCAAAACCATTCAAATGTTTCTTTGGAGTAAAAGAGGTGGAATATTTGGGTCATATTATATCTCATGAGGGTGTTAAAGTAGACCCTAAAAAAATTAAATCCATTAAGGAATGGAAAATCCCCACAACCATAAAGCATATTCAAGGATTTCTTAAGTTGACGCGGTATTATTGCAAGTTTGTTAAGAATTATGGGAGAATAACAACACCTCTAACAATATTACTGAAGAAAGATGCATTTTCTTGAACTCTAAAATCAATTAAGGCCTTTGAACATATTAAAGAGGCAATGTGCAAAGCACCGGTCTTAGCTACACCATACTTCACAAGAACCATTATTGTGGAATATTATGCATTACAAAATGGAATTGGTGTTGTTTTAATGTAAGAAGGAAGACCCATTGCTTTTTAAAGTTGTCCAATCAAAGAAAAGTATTTACACAAACCTTTTTATGAGAAGTAAATGTTGGCAATACTACATGCACTAAAAGAATGACGACCTTACCTAATGGAAAGACACTTCATGGTAAAAAAAAAAATCATGATAGGTAATTTTTGGAACAAATATTATCTTTCAAATAACAACAAAAATGGGTCACAAAGATATTGGCTTATGACTTTGAAATCATCTACAAAAAAAGGGAAGAAAAATGATGTTGCATATGCACTCTCAAGAAATGATGAGGATGTGGAAGCATTTCTTTGTGCCATTTCTATTATCAAACCTGATTGGATAAACAAAGTAAGGGACGAATGGAAGAATGACAAAGAGGTGTGAACACTCATTCAAAAGTTGTAACAGGATCCCAGTACGTCTGATACATTTCGCTAGAAAAATGATTCATTATGGTACAAAGATCACTTATATCTTTGGAAGAATGATCAACTCAAGCAAAATATTCTTTTGGAATTTCACACCTCACCCTTAGGAGGGCTTGCAACAAGGTCAATAAATATATTGTTTAGGATGGCCTTAAAATTGATATTCAGAAGTTTGTGACAGAATGTTTGGTTTGCCAAAAAAGGAAAGTTGAGACAGTTAAGACCCTAGGTCTGTTACAACCTTTAGCCATTCCAAGTCAGTGTTGGGAGAAGGTCTCAATGGATTTTATCACAAGTTTACCCAAGTCTGAAGGAACGAATGTCATTATGGTGGTAGTTGATAGAATTACCAATTATGCACACTTCGTGCATTATCTCATCCTTTTAAAACCAATACAATTGCTACTACATTTATGGAAACAATTTAAAATCTACATGGAAACCCAAATATTATTGTAATTGATAGAGATATAATTTTCACTAGAAATTTTTGGACGAAATTATTTTATTGTGTTGGTACTCAATTAGCTCATAGCTCATCTTGTCGTCCTCAATCTCATGGGAAAACTTAGATAGTGAACAAATGTTTTGAAGGATATCTTCGTTGCTTTGTATTTGATAAACGAACACAATGGGTCAAGTAGTTACCTCTAGCTAAATGGTGGTATAACACTTCCTTCCATACTGCAGCAAAAATGACTCCATTTATTGCACTTTATGGATCTCATCCACCATCCATCACATCATATTTAAGAGAAAATTCTAAGGTTCAAGCAGTGGAAGATCACATCGAGCATCAACAACAAGTTCTCCAACCCTTAAAGGATAACCTCACTTTGGCGGAAAATCGAATGAAGCAATAGGTAGATCAGCATCGCAGTGAAATAAGTTTTGATGTAGGCAACTGGGTATTTTTACGCCTACAACCATACAAACAAATGTCCATCAACCTAGCTAAGAAGGATAACAAAGTATCACCCAAATATTATGGTCCTTACAAGGTGTTGCAAAATATTGGTACTATGACATACAAATTGGAGTTGCCTGCATCATCCTGAGTACACCCAATTTTCCATGTTTCATGCTTAAAGAAGGTTTTCAGTGACAAGCTCACAATTCAAACAGTGTTTCCAAAACTTGAAAAAGAAGGAAAATCATATTTGAGCCTGAAGCAGTCACAGAAACAAGAACCCAACAACTACAAAATCGATTACTTTCAGAGTATCTCATTATGTGGAAGAACTTACCCGTTGAAGATTCCACATGGGAGGATGAACATTTTATACAAAAGCATCTGAAACTACTCAAGCGTTGAGGACAACATGTTTTTTAAGGAGAGGGGCATGTTAGGTCCCTATAATACTAGTGCATTCCCCTTATTGTTATTGTTAGTGTAGCCCCCTATTGTTATTGTTGTGCCCATGTATCACCAACGTTATTATTGTTGTGCTCCATAAAATCCCATGTTATTATTGTGCCCTTACATTATTATTGTTATGTAGGCTCTGATTATATTGTGACCCCTGAGATTCCTATATATGCCAGTGAGGTATTATCATTTGTATCATCCAAGCATTGTTCATTTATGTATTGTAAAGGAGGTTTCCCCCTCGAAGAGGCTAATTTTTAAGTCGGTGATATTCCAATGCATAACATATTCCAATGCAGATATATACAAACGTATATTTTTTGTTGTAAATAATAAAATAAATGGTAAACTTATATATATTTATTAATTTTAATGATATTGATTTTCAAGTTTTGTATTGTATATATAAATTTTTTTAATCATAATTTTAATATTTGATAATCATTAAAATAATGAAAAAAAAATATTTAAAACAAATCCATTTAGTGGAATCTTTATTACCTTTTTTAGACTCGATGAACGATTCAACTTCGTATAGTACAACTAATCATGTCATTTTGGTGGTGTTAAGTTGAAAAATAAAATAAAAACGTTATTAACAACAAAGTCATACGAACAAAGTGTTGAAGTAATTTTTCCACGAGTGTGCTGCTCAATTGAGTTTTATCTCCATCTTTAACATTAGAGGTCATGAACTCCATATCTCCACACATGTATGCTATTCAATCGAGTTGTTTAATCTTCCATCTTCTTTATATATATATATATATATAACCCAAAAACAATTATAATATTAATATTTGATAACTATTACAATAGCGAAAAAATAAGCTATTAAAATAATGAAAAAATAAGTATTTAAAACACAATAATATAGTAGATTTTATTTTTCTTGTTATTATTTCTTAGTTTTAACGAACATTAAGTTTCGTTAATAGAGCTATTAATAATGTCATCTTGGTGGTGTTAAATTGAAAAATTCAATGAAAATATTAATTATTAGCAAAGTCATACATACAAAGTGTTGAAGTATATATTTCCATACGAGTATGTTGTTCAATCAAGTTTTGTCTCCATCTTCTTTAACATTAGAAATTGCTTAATGCTCCAAGGTGTTACTTTTATACTTTTCAGATGATCTGTATATGATATTGTTTGAGGATTATGTTAAATTTTGCAAGTGATTAATTAGAGTTTTTTAACCTCCTATGTGAAATTATTAAACACATAAACATGAAACAAAAGTTTGGTTTTTGCAGAAAACAAGAGGCAACATCAGCATAACAGTAAACACAACACAACAAATAATGAAGGAGTTCACCCCTCATGGGCTACATATCCTGGTCTAGCTTCCAATGGTTGGACCTCTTTCATTATGCTCAAAAAATGGTGTTTACATCAAATTGCAATGCTCAAATGGCTTCATTGATAGCCCCAATGGCTTCAAAACTGTCAAAAACCCTTGTTTAGCCTCTTTATGCTCCCAAAAATGCCAAAACTGCAAAAGTTATGATCTCCCCAGGTTCCTTTGCTATTCGTTCTACAAATTCCCTTTTTTCAACACTAGGCGACATTTGATTCTGGCTACAGCGGGATTCCAGTTGGCAAGGAGAAAAAATTCCGCCTCCTTAATCGCTCCAGTGAGGCCCACTATCCGGCTCAAAAACGCACCACGTCGCAACAACTCCATCATTGATTTTGGTGTTTTGGCGCCAGTTTCAAACCCGACCTAGGTCCGGGCGGTGACTTGTGGTGCATGTACGGTTGGGTTAGCGGAAACCTGCCCCCGGCAGGTTTCACCACCCACTTGGTTAAACTCCCACGGTGGCATAAAGTGCTAACCCCACGGCATGTGAACACCCCCAACAACAAATGGAATTGTTCCGACTTAGCCTAACCGACAGTGTAACTTGTGGCATAAAAAAAAATTCAACTACTATGTGAACAACGCGATGGTTAAACCATGACATAACAATTAGGTTTGGTGTATTACTCTGCCAAGTTTAGAACACCATAAAATTTTGGATATAATTTATGTGATGGGTTTGTGGGTTAATAAAACTCCTCCAATACATTTGCATGCCAAGACTTTGGTTAATGTGGGTTTTTGTAAACATATTTTGGGGACGGGGTTATCCCCTAACCCTGGTCTGTGGACTAGGGTCGGGGGTTAACCCTGGTCCCCACACTCGCTTTCCATTCCATTAAGCTTCAAATAGAGACTATGACCCATATTAAATAAGAACTAATACGAGAAAGATGGTATATGGCTTGGCTGCTTGGTGATAGGTTGCGCGTTCGAGCCTCATGGGCTGATGTTCAACCTTACAAAGTTTTACACTGCCACCAGGAGGCCACGTGGCAGCCTCTGGTTGGCTCGTGTGGTGCCTCCTGGTTGGTCCACCTAATCACACAAAATTAACCAATGGAAATCCTCCATTCCGCAGCCAATCAAATTGTGACAAGTGGCCAACAGAGATAGACCAACCAAACACAATCAACATGTATGGCTAGAGTCCAGTCAGCAGTACGAACTACTAACTATGCAGCCTTGTACAACCAAAAACCAAAATTTTTAGTTGTTTCCACAAATGAAAAAAACATCATTGCAGGAGCATAACTGGTTTTCAGCTAAGTTCCGGATTAAGAGCGGCAAGATCTGGGGAACCATTACGAAAATTTTGAGAATAAATTTGATCCATCGAATCATTCCTCCCCATTGGAAGCTTTTGGACCTCCAGGATATCTTTATCCATAAACAAATAGGTGAGGGTTCAACTCCCTCACCCTTCCAATCTCTACCCACTGAAATTTGTTCTAATGCGACAATTTGAGGTTTTCATGAAAACTTATCATTTTCCTTGAACTTGAAGACCTTGACTTGTTGTTGTAGATGCCATCTTGTTGCATTTTCCCAGCATGTGTAGAACATCAAACTGCCTTTGAAGGAACAAACACATTCAATCCTCGGTCGCCAATCAAAGGAAACTTAAACAAATTTAAATTCTTCTCACCTTGAACATTGTCGACACGATGATGTTTAACATGTCTTGCCTTGTGCTTGGCTCAACTCTTGACCAAATGTGATCGCCATCGCCATGCAATATCCAATTTCAAAGAAAACACTTTGTGAAACTGACAAGAAGAACTTTTGAACCCAATTCCCTCTTTTTCAAATTGCTTTGGGACTTCCTCTTTGATCTTTGCACTCTCTTGCACTGGCATCTTGTTCACATCATTGTTCAACATTGATGCTTGTTACTGCAATTTTACCTCATCTTGTTTACCTCTTTTAGGAGGAAACATGTTAGACTCCTGAAACATCTTATCACAACCATTAGCAACTTCAATGAAATCAGATTTTTCATTTGATGCATCTCCTTGAAAGGTCTCATTCACAAAATCTTCATGCCTGAACATTAACAAAGCATAATTTTGACTAGCATTCATAAGAGACAAAATCATCTTCTTACTATGTGCTCTAACAATGTACTCAATCCCGTTCTTGAACAAGTGATACTTGTTTTCATGGAGATGAAATATTGTTCTCCTATCATAAAGATATGAGCTTCCCAAAACTATACCACAAATATCAAGCGGAATTACATCAAGTTCAACTTCATCAAGAAAATTTTCAATGATTGCAAATATAAGGATACACCTCCTTGTAACCTGCAAATTTGCATTCTTACATACCCAGCCTAAAGGATAGGGTCTAGGATGTGGAATGGTCTCTAAATTTAAATTTTGTGCAATTTCCTTTGAAATAATATTTTCTTGTGAACCACTATCAAATAGTATCATGGTATGTTTTGAAACAAATCTAATATGGAAAAGCTCAATTCTTGTTTCTTCATCTTAACTATCATTAAGACAACTCGAAGAACTACTATTTGCAATGTCCTTACCTTTCCAACCCATTTTTGTGATCTTTGTTTCAACTTTGGAATCAGAACCTAAATCATGTTGTATTGTTGCAGGTGTCTTCTCCTTCTCCTTGTTTTTCAATTTCTTGGGTCTCATTTCTGGATGAAATTTCCAGGAATGGTCTTCATCATGTCTGTATTTGGAACAATTTTTGTATGTAAGTTTATATTTCTCCAACTTTATGGATGCATTCTTCTTACCTTTCCCCTTGTACGTACCCTTTCCTTTTTCTCCAGACTCAAAGGTATTCTCACTTGTCTCATCTGAAATAGGTTTCCCTCTTGCCTCTAGATGTGTGGCCTGTACACAAACGTCATATAAAATTGAAGGATTAAACATGAGAATTGTATGTCTTAGGTAACTATGCAAGTCTCCAATATATTTTAACAAAGTTTCTTGATATTTCAAATCTACACCCAATATTAGTGCTCTTCTCCTAAATTCTTAAATATAGCTTTGCACACTTTGTCCTTTACCTTGCCTAAAGTTTTGCCAGTCCGTTATAGCCTTTTGAATGTATGCTAATGGATAAAATTTTCTTCTCAAGGCAACAACAAAATCATTCCAAGAGGTTAAGATCGTACCATGTTTCTTCATGTCCCCTTGAGTTTTGGCTTTCCACCAAATAAGTGTTGCACTCTCCAATCTTAGTGAAGCATGATGAATCTTGGTGTCATCATCCTTGATCCTTTGTATCTTGCAATACAGTTCAAGCTGACGTACACAATTATCTAATCTTTCAGAATTTACCTCTACATCATACATAGGCAAATTAAACTTTATGTCAAGTTTTAGAAATTGAGTTTTACCATGACCTTTTGGAGAATGTGGAGGTGTTTTTGAAGCCTAGCTTGTTGTGGAAGAAGATGATGGTGAAGATGGTGGTGAGGATGGAGGTGAAGATAATGGTGGTGTCAAAGGTGGTTTGCCACCATCCCCATTACCTTTTGGAGTCTTGTCCTAATATCCTCCATCTCCTTTTGAATACTTATCTCCCTTTGGAGGATTGGAGCTCTCACCTTGCAACCTTGTGTTTCTCTCCTCATAGAGAAATTTCACCATTTGTGTCATGTCAAAGAATGCTTTTCTGGAAGTTTTTTCATCATCTAACATATTGTTAGGCTCTCATTTATGTGGAATACTTTTTGAAGCCTCAACTATAATTTGAGGTGAAATTTGTGGTGGAGTTTGTGGCAAACTTGCTCTCCTTGTCCTTGACCTAACTTGATGACTTGCAACCACAATCTTTCATTCTCTTCTCTTGAGCTTCAACCTTGTAAGCATCAAAAACACTTGAAAAAAATTAAATCCTCACAACAACAAAGAAAACCTAAGATCTGATACCAAAATGATCTGTAAATGATATTTCTTAAGGATTATGTTAAATTTTGCAAGTGATTAATTAGGGTTTTTAAGCCTCTTATGTGAAATTCTTAAGCACATAAACATGAAATGAAAGTTCAGTTTTTGCAGAAAACAAGAGACAACATCACCATAACAGTAAACACAACACAACAAATGGTGAAGGAGTTCGCCCCTCCTGGGCTACATCTCCTGGTCCAGCTTCCAATGGTTGGGCCTCTTTCATTGTGCTCAAAAAATGGTGTTTACAGTAGATTACATTGCTCAAATGGCTTCACTAATAGCTCCAATGGCTTCAGAACTTTCAAAGGCCAAAAGTTGTAAAAGTTATGATCTCCACAAGTTCCTCTGTTATTCGTTCTATAAATTCCCCTTTTTCCGGCACTAGGCGACAATTTGCACCTTTCGGCGTCCTAGGGTGACATTTTAGCCCAGCGCCAGTGGGATTCTCGTTAGCAAGGAGGCAAATTTTCGCCTCCTTAATCGCGTCAGTGAGGCCCACTATTCGACCTAAATACGCACCACGTCGCAACATCTCTGCTGTTGATTTCAGTGCTTCAGCGCCAGTTTCAAACGCAACTTGGGTCTGGGCGGTGACCTGTGGTCAATGTAGGGTTGGGTTAGCGAAACCCTACCCCCGACAGGTTCCGCTACCTGCCTGGTTAACTCCCGTGATGGCATAAAGTGCTAACCCTCCAGCATGTGAACACTCACAACAACAAATGGAACTATTCCGACTTAGCCTGACCGTCAGCGTAACTCGTGGCATAAAATTTTTGTCAACTGCTATGTGAACAACATGATGGTTAAATTGTGACATAACGGTTAGGTTTGGTGTATTACTCCACCGAGTATAGAACACCATAAAACCTTGGATATAATTTCTGTGATGGGTTTGTGTAGGAATTTATAGAGTAACTTCCTTAGATCAAAAACCAAAGGTCACCGCTCACAAACATATCACAAATTAGTACACCCGTATATCACGTGGTTAAAATCCTAGAAGAGGGAAACATTCCACGTCCTGAGCCAACGCGGCCACTTCAGGAAATTTATTAATATAAAAATAAAAGTTACATATGTATCTCTCATAAACGGTTGTCGGAAAAATGACCCTCCATGCTCTTTAAGTAGAGATCATGGACTAATTGGGTGTTAAGCCACGAATCAAGTGTCGTTAATACTGAGGAGAGAGTGAACGATCGGATCACTACAAATCATGACCGTCGGATTATAAGTTACAAATGTACATAGTAAAGAAACACACTTTACATAACTCTACACTAGACCAAGTTATACTTAACTATTTCTTATGTGTCCGAATATCCTAACATCCCCCCTTAAGAACAACTTGGGATAGGATTGAAGGATATAAAAAGGTGACACAAAAGGAGCCTATTTCCTATGTGTCGAAATATCCTAACATCCCCCCTTAAGAAAAACACGGGATAGGATTGAAGGATTTACAAAGGTGACACAATAGAAGAAGGAAGGAGGCATTAGAGCCTATCCCCCCTTAATGATAACTTTCCTGAAATCCAAGCATGGATCGAAGTTTGGTAAAATTCGCTTCTATGAGAGCCTTTGTAAAGATATCAGCTACTTGATCATTGGTTGGACAATACTGCACTTCAAGAACACGATCATGAATGAGCTTTCTGATGAAGTGTATGTGGAGCTTAATGTGTTTCATATGTTGATGCTGAACTGGATATATACATAGCTGAATGACACTCTGATTATCGCACCAAAGTGTAGTTGGATGTTGCTGATGAAGACCAAATTCAGACATGATCTAACGAAGCCACACGGCTTCCTTGCTGGCTTCAACTGCACCACGATAATCTGCTTCTGCTGAAGAAAGAGAGATGGCACTTTGTTTCTTATAAGACCATGTAATAGGTCCTGAACCAAGAGTGAATACATATCCTGTAGTAGACTTTCGATCATCAGGGTCACCAGCCCAATCTAAATCAGTGAAACTAATCAACAATGGAGAGGCTCCTGTGCTGTAATGAACCCAAACTGAACTGTACCTCGAATATATCGAAGTATTATTTTAGCTGCTTTCCAGTGACTTTCATGAGGTTGGTGCATAAACCGAGCAATAAGACCAACGACAAAGGAAAGGTCAGGACGGGTATGGGTTAGATACAAAAGTTTACCAACAAGTTGACAGTATAAGGTAGCATCAACTTCAGGAGTAGTACAAGTGACCGAAAGCTCGACTCCAGATTGAAAGGGAGAAGGGGTTGGCTTACAGTCTTCCATGTGAAAGTGGCGTAGAAGATCACAGGCATACTTGGACTGAGAAAGGGTAATACCTTATTTGGATTGCAATACTTGAAGACCAAGGAAATAATGCAGGTGTCGTAAGTTTGTCATTTCAAACATCTTTTTGAGGCTAGAATTCACATGGTTTATATGGTTGGGATCACTACCAGTAAGGATAAGATCATCAACATAAAGAACAAGGATGGTGAAGGACTTACCCACTTTCTTGGTGCAGACAGTATTGTCAGAATGACACCTAGAAAAGCCATTATCTAATAGAAATCTATCCATTTTGGCATACCAAGCCCGAGGAGCTTGTTTGAGACCATAGGGAGACTTCCTAAGGCGACAAACAAGGCTAGAGTCGTTTTGGATAAAACTAGGGGGTTGTTCCATGTATATTTATTCATGCAAATCTCCATGTAAGAAGGCGGATTTAACATCCATCTGATGGACTTCCCATTTAAAGGAGGCAACAAGGGAAAGAGCAAGGCAGATAGAATTCATTTTGGAAACAGGGGAGAAGGTTTCAGTATAGTCAATGCCTTCAACTTGTGAAAATCCTTTAGCAACAAGACGAGCTTTATGACTATTCACTTTTCCATCGGGGCCAAACTTTGTTTTGTAAACCCATCTGCATCTGACAAGTTTTCTTCCTTTTGGAAGAGGAAGAAGATACCAAGTATCGTTTGCCAATAAGGAATGATATTCTTAATTTATAGCTTCATTCCAATATGGATGACTGAAAGCTTCTTCAAAGGTGTCTGGATCAGGATTTTCTGGAGCTTAAGCCAATAAGTAAGAGGCTATTTCGAACTGAGAATGTGTACGTCGTCGATCTGCAGGGTCACCTGCAAGAGAACCCGCTGCATCCCGAGTAGAGCGGACCCATATTGGAAGTTGTGGAGCGGAAGGAATATCTTCAATAGGTGGAGGAGGATTTTCATCCTCGCTATCATCATCTGAACTAGAAGGAATGCTATAAAAAATAGAAGATATAGAGAGAGGTGGCACATATTATGCCGAATCAGGCTTGCAGGCCGAAGGTGGCACACCCGCCGAACTAGGCTCGCAAGACAATATATTTTCATCAAATTTTACATCTCTTCTAATGATTATATTTTTTGATTTTGGTTGAAGAAGTGTATGTCCTTTGACATCTTCAGAATATCCAACAAAAATGCATTTTTCACTCTTAGGTTCTAAGGCTTTATGTTTCGCATCTAGAATATGGGCCCAAGCATCACTTCCAAAAACACGAAAGTGACTTACATCTGGTTTGATTGAGCTCCAAGCTTTTTCTAGAGTTATATTCTTTAAAACCTTAGTAGGAGTGTGATTTAATATGTAATTTGCACAGTTAATTGCTTCTGCCCAAAAATTGAGACTATGTCCTTTAGATTGAAGTATACAATTAGCCATTTCTTTTAAGATGCGATTCTTCCTTTCAACTACACCATTTTGTTGTGGAATATATGGAATAGTATGTTATAATTGAATTCCATGCTTAGTGAAAAAGTTGATAAATTTGTTGTTAACATATTCTCCTCCATTGTCTGATCTTAACTTAAGAATTTGATGTCTAGATTGTTTCTCAACAAAGGCCTTAAAGGCCAAGAACATGTTAAAAAATTCACTCTGGAGTTTTAAGAAGTATACCCAAGTGTGTCTGGAAAAGTCATCAATGAAAGTTAAGAAGTACTTGCAACCAGAGAAAGAAACAACAGGAAGTGGACCACATAAATCATTGTGCACAAGCTGCAAAGGGGTTGAAGCGTGCCAAGAAGCAAGTTTGTCAAAACTATCACGATGTTTTTTTCCGAGTACACATCCGGAGCAAACACCATCTCGGAAAGATACCATAAGAAGACCTATCACCATATTTTCTTTACATAGAGTATGAAGAGAGCGAAAGTTTAAGTGACCAAATTGCTCATGCCAAAGTTTGCTCACTTCATCATTACAAGCAACAAAAATGAATGGAAGACATGATGACCCAAAGTTGTCAAACTTATACAACCTTGTGGAATCATCAGTAATGCCAGTAGCTAAAATATGTCTAGGATATTTGAGGTCCTTGATTACAACATCATGAGGTGAGAATTCAACTATTTTCCCTTCACCTGAATGAGTTATTTGATAAACAGATAAAAGGTTGCATGATAAGGTAGGAACACATAGTACATCATTAAACTAACCATTATCTAGATGAATGGTTCCAAATCCTACAACACTAAGAGATCTATCAACACCAACATAAATATGTTTGTCGTTACAACCATTTAAAGAAGAAAACATGGCTTTATTTTTGGCCATGTGGTAAGAGGCTCCAGAATCAACGAGGCACTCATGAGAATGAGAAGAAAAAGATACATTTAATGCATAACCAGATGCTTGACAACCACAAGCAGAAAGTGCCATTCCTGAAGATGAAGGGGAAGAGTTCTCCAAATTGATGTTGTGCTTCTTCATTGCTGCTTCTAAGGCGTCCATCTTCTCAAAACATTTGGACTCTATATGGACATCACGATTACAAAAGTTGCAATGTCTATGTTTTCTTCCCTTTGTTTTTAGTTGCCTTACCAGTTTGGTGAGTTGCTTTTTTAGTTTGCGACTAAAATTTCTTAGGACCCTTGTTTGGTTTAGGACCATACTTTTTAGGATATTGCTTCTTGGGATTATTTTGATATGGTTGTTGTTGGGCGGCTAAGGCTTTCTTAGAAGTGTTTCCAGAAGTGATAAGTCCAAGGTGTAAGAGTTTTTTTTGTTCTCTAATCAAAGAATCACAGAAGGCATCAAAAGAGGGGTTCTTGTAGGCGGTTCCTGAAGAAATGATGGCTTCTCTAGTGGAATGGAAGGTGGAAACAAATACAGATTATGCAGGGCCAAGCTTAGCAAGAATGGAATAGATGAGGATACCATCTTCTTTTTTGACCTTACAACCTTCTAAAAGAAGTCTAAGGGTCTTGAATTTGGACAAAAAATCTTCAATAGAGGAGAAATTATTGGGGTCCAAAGTAAGCAACTCATTTTCAAGCTGGTGGGCCCTGATTTGATTTTGAATGCCAAAAACAATATTTAGCTTTTTCAGGGCTTCATTACGGGTTTCAATGTCAAGGATATGAAATCGAAGATCTTGAGCAATGGACATTCCTATCAACCCTTGTGCTTGATCTTGTTTATTTTCCCATTTAGCGGCTTTATCATCATCGAGAGGTTTAGTTTTTCTCCTGTGGCTATTCTATAAAGCCCTTTACTTCGAAGTAAATATACCATGTGAGGTAGCCATTGGAAATAATTGGTGTTGTTAAGAATAATCGGGCATGCACTTTCCATTTTTTTTTTTTAAATTGAAGCTGAAAAGAGCTGAAACTAACTGCTCCAGTGGAAAGGTCTCGAAAAATTAGGCCGATTAAAAAAAAATGGATCAAAAAACAGATTCCGGATGAAGAAGTTATGCCTTGTTGAAAAAACTGAGTTGTAGATGCCGAATAGTTACGGGAATGGTTGAAATTTGATGATGAAGTTATACTTTAAAAAAAGAAAAATCCCGCCTCTTTAACAAAAACCTTTTTAGAAAAAAAATCTTGAGAAAGAGACTTGAACCCAAGACCTCTATTCTCATAAACAAACTTCTCACCAAGTGAGCTAGTAAAAGGATTATGTAATTGTTTGAAAGGAGGAAGGGTTTTTTTTTTTTTTTTAGTCTTCGGTGTGCGTGCTTTTTCTTGCACAAAAAAACACAAAAAATCTGAGCAAAAAAAACGAGATGCAAACCTTGCTGCCTAACATTAGATTTTCGGTTACCCTTACCAGCAACTATCTATTTTCTCACTATTTCTGATTTCCCGAGATCGCACAAAGACGCGAGGAAAGAGCATAGGTAGCAAAAAAATCCCCTCTTCCTAATTCTGATTTGCCAAGATCGCACACAACGCAGAGCAAAAAGCATACACAGAGAAGAGGGTATAGATTCGGTAATAATAAAAAAATATAAGCCGAAATAAACACAGGGAACCAAAATAAACAAAATGATTAATTAATATAACTGCAAAACAGATACTTTATACCTCCAGATCTAAAATGACATAACTTGGGAAACCGTAAACCTTTTCGCATGAAACGAAAGGGGTTCCTCACTATAACAAATGCTTTGGACACAACAAAGCAGTTCTCTAGGCCCAAAAAAGTTCCAAAATAGTAGATCTAGAAAACGGCAGTCGCATGCAGTCAAACCAGCTTCGTATTTGGATAAACAACGGATGCGGCCCTCAAAATAGCTCTAATACCATGTAGGAATTTACAGGGTAACTTCCTTAGATAAAAAAACCAAAGGTCACCACTCACAAACATATCACAAATCAGTACACCAGTATATCACGTGGTTAAAACCCTCGAAGAGGGAAACAATCCACAGCTTGAGCCAACACGGCCACTTCAGGAAATTTATTAATATAAAAAGAAAAGTTACATATGTTTCTCTCATAAACGGTTGCCAGACAAATGACCCTCTATGCTCTTTAAATAGAGATCATGGACCAATCGGGTGTTAAGCCACGGATCAAGTGTCATTAATATCGAGGAGAGAGTGAATCGTCAGATCACTACAAATCGTGACCGTCGGATTATAAGTTACAAATGTACATAGTAAAGAAACACACTTTATCTAACTTTACACTAGACCAAATTATACTTAATTATTTCCTGTGTCGAAATATCCTAACAATTTGCGCATTAATAAAACTCTACCAATACATTTGCGTGCCAAGAATTTGGTTAATATGGGTTTTTGTAAACACATTCTGGGGTCGGGGTTATACCCTAACCCTGGTCTGCAAAAAGGGGTCTGGGGTTAACCTCGGTCCCCACCCCCACATGCCATTCCATTAAGCTTCAAATAGAGACCATGACCCACAATAAATAAGAACTAATGCGGGCACGGTGGTATATGGCTTGGCTTGTTGGTGATAGGTCACACATTCCAGCTCATGGGCTTCTGTTCAATGTTACCAAAGTTTTACACAGCCACCAGGAGGCCATGTGGTAGCGTATGGTTCGCTCACGTGGTGCTTCCTGGTAGGTCTACCCAATCACACCAAATTAACCAATGGAAATCCTCCATTCCACAACCAATAAAATTGTGACAAGTGGCCAATAGAGATAGGCCAACCAAACACAATCAGCGTGTACGATCAAGGTCTAGTCAACAGTACAAACTGCTAACTGTGCAACCTTGTAGAACCAAAAACCAAAATTTTTAATTGTTTCCACAAACGAATAGAATGTGATTGCAGGAGCATACGGTGTCGGTTTTTTGTGAAATGAGTTGCGTCGGATTTAGAACGAAGAGATCTACATGGTCATTCAAGTTTCGAACCATTCCAAAAACTTTCAATTTTGAGCATAAATTTGATCCACCAAATCAACACGAGGTTTTCGACTACCTTTCTTATTTATTGAGTTTAAGACTTAATAGTGTAATTAAATGATGGTTCACATGTTAAATTTGATCTCATATGCAGTGTGTAGGTTTTAACCTTGTACAACGAATTGTTGCAAACATATTCTTGATAAAACAAACAAGATGTAATGATGAACACACACATCAACACATAGATTTTTCCTTAGAAACCCAAATTGGGAAAATACAAATATTTTTCAAATATATATATATATATATATATATATATATATATATATATATATATATATTTGCATTCATATATATTGGTATTCATAAAACACTAAACAATTTAACTTATATTAGAATACAATTGTAGTTCTTTAACCAAAACTACAAAACTATGGGTTGAACCACTATGCACCACAAAATCACTAAAAGTGAAAACCACAAAAAATGGATACAAGAGACCACCCAAATTTCTTTTGGCACTGCCCTTGAACCCCGACTCTTAGGGGCTTCACGCCCTTTGCGACCCCCCCAAACAAGGTTAATTGCCCCCCTCCCCCCCTCAACCTCCTCATTACACTCGACACAACATACAATGCATGGAAGTAGTCATGCAAAGAATATAACACATACCCAACATTATACCACTTATTTTCTTTCCAGGTAGAGGATTGTAGGAGTACATGATATAAAATATAGGACAATAATGCCCTTTGTTTCTCTACACCAAGATCAAACAAAGGGTTCAATGGTGGAGCACATTGAGTTCTTCCAAAAATTTAATACAAGGGAAAATGATATTCCAGTGGAACATAGGATTTATGTCTTCATAGGGACTTTAAAGGATAACATCCAACATGAGGTTCGCCTTTTGGGAACCTAATTCATTGGATAAGGCATTCAGGTTGGCAAGAAAAATTGAAAGCAAAATTATGGCAACAAGGAAGCCTAACGCTCACAACCATAAAGATGGAAGTGTTTCTACTCCTAGCCTTCCACAACCTACAAGGTTGACACCACAACAGTTGGAAGAAAAATGAGAAAAAGGGCTTTGTTATAGTTTTGATAACAAATACACTAAAGGTCATAAGTCTGCTGAGAAGAAATTATTAAACATAGATTGTGAAGAGAAGGAAGAAAATGAACAGGAAACTTCAAAAGAAGAGGATCTACACCAGGAACCGACATTAGAGATAGAAGAAATGAATCCGACCATATATTGTAATGCATTGGCAGGAATTGCCACTCCTAAAACTCTCAAGATAGAAGGACATATCAAGAATAAAAAGGTAATAATGTTTATTGATTCTGGTAGTACGCATAATTTTATTCATTATAAGATAGCCAAGGAATTGAATTGCTCTTTATATCCAGCACCAAAGTGTCACGTGATGGTTGAAAATAGAGGATCTATAAATTGCTCTGGAAAGTGCCATAATATCAAGCTAACCATGGGGAAATATATATTGAATATCCCAATGCTTTCCATTCCAATGGGTGGTATTGATGTTGTACTAGGAGTTCAATGGTTACAATATTTGGGTACGATAGCTCTTAATTTTCAAGAAATTTTATTGAAATTTTTTTGGGAAGGAAAGGAAGTTTAATTAAGGGGTATCGCAGGGAAACCAAGAAAGATAATCAACTCTAATGGCATGACAAAGCTTCTAAAGAAAGAACAATGAGGCGTAATTGCACAATTATGCTCACTAGAGTTTCAAACATTAAAATCATCTATTTATCCAGATCTCCAAAAAGTCTTGGACAATCATTCCAAGGTATTTGAGACTCCCAAATTCCTCCCACATATTTGTGATCATGACCATGTTATTCATTTGATTCCAGGAAGTGTGCCTTACAGATATCCCTAGGCCCAAAAGAGTGAAATTGAACGTATGATTGCAGAAATGCTAGAGGTCTGTATATTTCAACCTAGTCAAAGTTCACTCTCTGCTCTAGTAGTATTGGTGCACAAGAAGGATGGATCATGGCGCATGTGTCTAAATTATAGGGAGCTCAACAAGCTCACTATTAAAGATAAATTTCCCATTCCTTTCATTGAGGAATTATTGGATGAATTACATGGAGAAATTTACTTCACCAAGTTGGATCTCTGTTCAGGATATCATCAAATTAGAATGAATACTAGAGACATTCTGGGAAACAAAAAAAAACCATTTAGAACTCATGAGGGTCATTATGAATTTTTGGTCATGCCTTTTGGCCTTATCAATGCACCTTCTACATTTCAAGGGTTGATGAATTCCATTTTCAAATCCTTCTTAAGAAAATTTGTGTTCGAATTTTTTGATGATATACTAATCTACAACAAGTCTTGTAAGGATCATGTTCAACATGTTGACAGGGTGCTCAAACTATTGGAGGAGAAACAATTCTATGCAAAAACCTCCAAAAGTTTCCTTGGAGTACAAGAGGTGGAATATTTGGGTCATATTTTATCTCATGAGGGTGTTAAGGTAGACCCTAAAAAAATTAAATCCATTAAGGAATGGAAAATCTCCACAGCCATAAAGCATATGCAAGGATTTCTCGGGTTAACAAGGTATTATCGCAAGTTCATTAAGAATTATGTGAGAATAGCAGCACCTCTAACAACATTACTAAAGAAATATGCATTTTCTTCAACTCCAGAAGCAACTAAGGCATTTGAACATCTCAAAAAGGCAATGTGCCAAGCACCGGTCTTAGCTACGCCAGACTTCACAAAAATATTTATTGTGAAATGTGATGCCTCAGGAAATGGAATTGGTGTTGTTTTAATGCAAGAAGGAAGACCCGTTGATTTTGAAAGTCACCCAATCAAAGGAAAGTATTTACAGAAACCTATTTATGATAAGGAAATGTTGGCAATACTACATGCACTAAAGAAATGGTGACCTTACCTAATGGGAAGACACTTCAAGGTAAAAACAGATCATGATATTCTTAAATACTTTTTGGAACAAATACTATCTTCAGAAGAGCAGCAAAAATGGGTCACAAAGATGTTGGGTTATGACTTTGGAATCATATACAAAAAATGGAAGCTAAATGTTGTTTCAGATGCACTCTCAAGAAAGTATGAGGATGTGGAAGCATTGCTTTGTGCAATTTCTATTATCCAACCAAATTGGATAACCGAAGCAATGGAGGAATGAAAGAATAACGAAGAAGTATGGAACTCATTCAAAATTTGCAGCAAGATCCCAATACATCTGATACATTTAGCTGGAAAAATGATTCATTGTCGTACAAAGATCGCTAATATATTTGTAATAATTCCCAACTAAAAAAAATATTCTTTTGGAATTTCACAACTCTCCCTTAGGAGGACACTCGGGATTTTTAAAAACTTACCACGGGGTTAAGAAAGAATTTTTTTGGGATGGCCTTAAATCTAATATTCAAAAGTTTGTGGCAGAATGTTTGATCAGTCAACAAAATAAAGTAGAGATAATTAAGACCTTGGGTCTGATACAACCTTTATCCATTCCAAGTCAACATTGGGAGGAGGTTTCAATGGATTTTATCACAGGTTTACCCAAGTCCAAAGGAAAGAGTGTCATCATGGTGGTAGTTGATAGATTTACCAAGTATGCACACTTTTGTTCATTATCTCATCCATTTAAAGTCGGTACAGTTGCTCTTGCATTTATGGAAACAATTCAAAAGCTACATGGAAACCCAAAGATTATTGTAAGCGACAGAGATCCCATTTTCACTGGAAATTTTTGGACGAGATTATTTTCTTGTCTAGGTACTCAACTAGCTCATAACTCATCTTATCATCCTCAATCTGATGGGAAAATTGACATAGTGAACAAATGTTTGGAAGGATATCTTATTTTCTTTGTATCTGATAAAAAAACACAGTGGGTCAAGTGGTTACCTCTAGCTTAATGGTGGTATAACACTTCCTTCCATACTGCAGAAAAAATGATCCCATTTATGGCACTTTATGGATGTCATCCACCGTCCATCACAGCGTATTTAAGAGAAAATTTCAAGTTTCAAGCAGTGGAAGATCACATTGAACATCAACAACAAGTTCTCCAACTCTTAAATGTATGAATTTACAGGGTAAGTTCCGTAGATCAAGAACCAAAGGTCACCGCTCACAAACAGATCACAAATCAGTACACCAGTATAATCACGTGGTTAAAACCCTCAAAGAGGGAAACAGTCCATGCCCTGAGCCAATGTGGCCACTTCAGGGAATTTATTAATATAAAAGAAAAGTTACATATGTTTATCTCATAAACGGTTACCAGACAAATGACCCTCCATGCTCTTTAAATAGAGATCATGGACCAATCGGGTGTTAAGCCACGGATCAAGTGTCATTAATACCGAGGTGAGAGATAACCGTCGGATTATAAGTTACAAATGTACATGGCAAAAGAAACACACTTTACCTAACTCTACACTAGACTAAGTTATTCTTAACTACTTCCTATGCGTCGGAATATCCTAACATCCCCCCTTAAGAACAACTTGGGATAGGATTGAAGTATTTACAAAGGTGACACAAAAGGAGCCTATTTCCTATGTGTCAAAATATCCTAACATCCCCCCTTAAGAACAAATTGGGATAGGATTGAAGGATTTACAAAAGTGATACAATAGGAGAAGGAAGGAGGCATTAGAGCCTATCCCCCCTTAATGACAACTTTCCTGAACTCCAAGCATGGATCGAAGTTTGGTAAACTTCGCTTCTGTGAGAGCCTTTGTAAAGATATCGGCTACTTAATCATTGGTTGGACAGTATTGCACTTCAAGAACACGATCATGAATGAGCTTTCTAATGAAGTGTATGTGGAGTTCAATGTGTTTCATACGTTGATGCTGAACTGGATCTTTACATAGCTGAATGGCACTCTGATTATCACACCAAAGTGTAGTTGGATGCCGCTGATGAAGACCAAATTCAGACAGGATCTGACGAAGCCACATGGCTTCCTTGCTGGCTTCAACTGCACCACGATACTCTGCTTCTGCTGAAGAAAGGGAGATGGCACTTTGTTTCTTACAAGACCAAGTAATAGGTCCTAAACCAAGAGTGAATACATATCCTGCAATGGACTTCCGATCATCAGGGTCACCAGCCCAATCAGAATCAGTGAAACCAATCAACAAGGGAGATGCTCCTACACTGTAATGAATCCCGAACTGAACTGTACCTCGAATATATCAAAGTATTCTTTTAGCTGCTTTCCAGTGACTTTCATGAGGTTGGTGCATAAACCGAGCGACAAGACCAACGACAAAGGAAAGGTCAGGACGAGTATGGGTTAGATACAAAAGTTTACCAACAAGTTGACGGTATAAGGTAGCATCAACTTCAGGGGTAGTACAGTTGACTGAAAGCTTGACTCCAGACTGAAAGGGAGAAGGGGCAGGCTTACAGTCTTCCATGTGAAAGTGGTGTAGAAGATCATAGGCATACTTGGACTGAGAGAGGGTAATGCCTTCCTTAGATTGCAAGACTTGAAGACTAAGGAAATAATGAAAGTGTCCTAAGTCTATCATTTCAAACTTCTTTTTGAGGCTAGATTTCACATGGTTTATATGGTTTGGATCACTACCAGTAAGGATAAGATCATCAACATAAAGAACAAGGATGGTGAAGGAATTACCCACCTTCTTGGTGTAGACAGTGTTGTCAGAATGACACCTAGAAAAGCCATTATCTAATAGAAATCTATCCATTTTGGCATACCAAGCCCGAGGAGCTTGTTTGAGACCATAGAGAGACTTCCTAAGGCGACAAACAAGGCTAGAGTCTTTTTGGATAAAGCCAAGGGGTTGTTCCATGTAGATTTCTTCATGCAAATCTCCATGTAAGAAGGCGGATTTAACATCCATTTGATGGACTTCCCATTTAAAGGAGGCAGCAAGGGAAAGAACAAGGTGGATAGAATTCATTTTGGCAACCGGGGAGACGGTTTCAGTATAGTCAATGCCTTCAACTTGTGAAAATCCTTTAGCGACAAGACGAGCTTTATGTCTATCCACTTTTCCATCTGGTCCAAACTTTGTTTTGTAAACCCATCTGCATCTGACAAGTTTTCTTCCTTTTGGAAGAGGAACAAGATCCCAAGTATCGTTTGCCAATAAGGAATGATACTCTTCATTCATAGCTTCATCCCAATCTGGATGACCGGAGGCTTCTTCAAAGGTTTCTGGATCAATTTTTTCTGGAACTTGAGCCAATAAGGAAGAGGCTCTTTCGAACTGAGAATGTGTACATCGTCGATCGGCAAGGTCACCTGCAAGAGAACTTGCTGCATCCAGAGTAGAGCGGACCCATCTTGGAAGCAGTGGAGTATAAGGAACAATTTCACGAGCTGGAGGAGGATTGTCATTCTCGTTGTCATCATCTGAACTAGAAGGAATGCTATTAAAAATAGAAGAGAGAGAGAGGTGGCACATATGCCGAATCAGGCTCGCAGGCCAAAGGTGGCACACTTGCCGAACTAGGCTCGTAGGCCGATATATTTTCATCAAATTTTACATCTCTTCTAATGATAATATTTTTGGATTTTGGTTGAAGAAGTCTATATCCTTTGACATCTTCAGAATATCCAACAAAAATACATTTTCCACTCTTAGGTTCTAAGGCTTTATGTTTCGCATCTGGAATATGGGCCCAAGCATCACTTCCAAAAACACGAAAGTGACTTACATCTGGTTTGATTGAGCTCCAAGCTTCTTCTGGAGTTATATTCTTTAAAACCTTAGTAGGAGTGTGATTTACTATGTAATTTGCACAGTTAATGGATTCTGCCCAAAAATTGAGACCAAGTCCTTTAGATTGAAGCATACAATTAGCCATTTCTTTTAAGGTGTGATTCTTCATTTAAGCTACACCATTTTGTTGTGGAGTATATGGAATAGTATGTTGCAATTGAAAGCCATGCTCAGTGCAGAAGTTGATAAATTTTTTGTTAACATATTCTCCAGCATTGTCTGATCTTAACTTAAGAATTTGATGTCCAGATTGTTTCTCAACAAAGGCCTTGAAGTCCAAGAACATGTTAAAAACTTCACTCTTGAGTTTTAAAAAATATACCCAAGTTCGTCTGGAAAAATCATCAATGAAAGGTAAGAAGTACTTGCAACTAGAGAAAGAAACAACAGGAAGAGGACCACATAAATCACTGTGCACAAGCTGCAAAGGGGCTGAAGCGTGCCAAGAGGCACATTTGTCAAAACTGTCCCGATGATGTTTTCCGAGTACACATTCGGAGCAAACACCATCTTGGCAAGATACCATGGAAAGGCCCATCACCATATTTTCCTCACATAGAGTTTGAAGAGAGCGATAGTTTAAGTGACTAAATTGCTCATGCCAAAGTTTGCTCACATCATCATTATGAGCAACAAAAACCGAGGGAAGAGATGATGACCCAAAGTTGTCAAACTTATACAACCTTGTGGAATCATCAACAATGTCAGTAGCTAAAATGTGTTTAGGATCTTTGAGGTCCTTGATTACAACATCATGAGGTGAGAATTCTACTATTTTCCCTTCACCTGAATGAGTTATCTAATAAACAGATAGAAGGTTGCATGACAAGGTAGGAACACATAGTACATCATTAAACTGACCATTATCTAGATGAATGGTTCCAGATCCTACAACTCTAAGAGATCTATCACCACCAACATAAATATGTTTGGTGTTACAATCATTTAAAGAATAAAACATGGATTTATTTTTAGCCATGTGGTAAGAAGCTCCAGAATCAATGAGCCACTCATGAGAAGGAGAAGATGAAGATACATTTAATGCATAACCAGATCTTGATGCTTGACAACCATAAGCAGAAAGTGCCATGCCTAAAGATGAAGGTGAAGAGTGCTCCAAATTGATGTTGTGCTTCTTCATTGCTGCTTCTAAGGATTCCATCTTCTTAAAACATTTGGGCTCTATATGGCCATCCCGATTGCAAAAGTTGCAATGTCTATCTGCCTTCTTCCCTTTGTTTTGATTTGCCTTATTATTTTGGTGATTTGATTTTTCAGTTTGTGGCTAAAATTTCTTAGGGCCCTTGTTTTGTTTAGGACCATATTTTTTAGGATACTGCTTCTTGGGATTCTTTTGATATGGTTGTTGTTGGGCTGCTAAGGCTTTCTTAGAAGCGTTTCAGCAGTGATAAGACCAAGGTGTAAAAGTTTTTCTTGTTCTCTTATCAAAGAATCACAAAAGGCATCAAAAGAGGGATTCTTGCAGGTGGTTCCTGAAGAAATGATGGCTTCTCTGGTGGAATGGAAGGCAGAAACAAATACAGAGTCTGCAGGGCCAAGCTTAGCAAAAATGCAATAGATGAGGCTACCATCTTCCTTTTTGACCTTACACCCTTCTAAAAGAAGTCTAAGGGTCTTGAATTTGGACAAAAAATCTTCAATAGAGGAGAAATTATTAGGTTCCAAAGTAAGCAACTCATTTTCAAGCTGGTGGGCCCTGATTTGATTTTGAATGCCAAAAACATTATTTAGCTTTTCTAGGGCTTTATCAAGGTTGTCAATGTCAAGGATGTGAAATCGAAGATCTTGAGAAATGGGCATTCCTATCAACCCTCGCACTTGATCTTGTCTATTTTCCCATTTAGGAACTTTATCATCATTAGAAGGTTTAGTTTCTTGACTTGTGGCTATTCTATAAAGCCCTTTACTTCTAAGTATATCTACCATGTGAGGTAGCCATTGGAAATAATTGGTGCTATTAAGAATAACCGAGCATGCACTTTCCATTTATTTTTTTAAATGAAGCTGAGAAAAGTTGAAAATAACTACTCCAATGGAAATATCTCGAAAAATTAGGCCATTTCAAAAAAAACGACTCGAAAAACGGCTTCCGGATGAAGAAGTTATGCCTTTTGAAAAATCTAAGTTGTAGATGCCGAATAGTTGTGGGAACGGGATGAAGTGCAATTTTTTTTAAAAACAATTCCGCCCCTTAAAAACTTTTTACAAAAGAAGCTTGAGAAGGAGACTTGAACCCAAGACCTCTATTCTCATAAACTAACCCCTCACCAAGTGAGATAGTAAAAGGATCATGTTATTTTAGAAAGGAGGAAGGGGGGATTATTGTTGTTGTTGTTGTTGTTGTTGTTGTTGTTGTTGCTCTTCGGTGTGCGTGCCTTTTCCTGCACAAAAAACACAAAAAACGAGAAAAAAAAAACAAAATGCAAAGCCTTACGGCAGAATGTTAGATTCTCGGTTAGCCTTACTATCACTTTTTTACTATTTATGATTTCCCGAGATCGCACAAAGACGCGGGGAAAGAGCATACGTAGCAAAAAAATCCCTTTTTCCTGTTTCTGAATTGCCGAGATCGCCCGGAGCGCAAATCAAAGAGCATACACAGAGAAGAGGGTATAGATCTAGCAAATAAATAAAACCTTAATACAGAAAAAAAATGAAATAAGCAGAACTATTAACAAATATAACTGCAAAATAGATGCTTTATACCTCCAAATCTAAACTGACATAACTTGGGCAGCCGAAAACATTTTCTCATGAAACAAAAGGCATTCCTCACTGTAACAGACGCTCCGGACACAACCAAGTAGTTCTCCAAGCCCAAAAATGTTCAGAAATGGTATATCTACAAAACAGCATTTGCATGCAGTGAAACCGACTTCGGATTTTGATCAAAAATGGACGCGGCCCTCAAAATAGCTCTAATACCATGTATCAATTTACAGGGTAAGTTTCGTACATCAAGAACCAAAGGTCACCGCTCACAAACAGATCAAAAATCAGTACACTAGTATAATCACGTGGTTAAAACCCTCAAAGAGGGAAACAGTCCACGCCCTGAGCCAACGCGACCACTTCAGGGAATTTATTAATATAAAAGAAAATTTACATATGTTTCTCTCATAAACGGTTACTAGACAAATGACCCTCCATGCTCATTAAATAGATATCATGGACCAATCGAGTGTTAAGCCATGGATCAAGTGTCATTAATACCGAGGTGAGATAACCGTCGGATCACTACAAATCGTGATCGTCGGATTATAAGTTACAAATGTACATGGTAAAGAAACACACTTTACCTAACTCTACACTAGACTAAGTTATTCTTAACTATTTCCTATGTGTCGGAATATCCTAACATTAAAGGATAACCTCAATTTGGTGCAGAATCGAATGAAACAACACGCAAATCAACATCGTAGCAAAAGAAGTTTTGATGTAGGCGACTAGGTATTTTTCGGCTACAACCATACGAAAAAATGTCCCTCAAGAAAGCTAAGAAGGATAATAAATTATCGCCAAAGTAATATGGTCCTTACAAGGTGTTTCAAAAGATTGTTACTATCGCATACAAATTGGAGCTTCCTGCATCTTCCCGAGTGCACCCAGTTTTCCATGTTTCATGCTTAAAGAAGGTTATAGGTGACAAGCTCCCAGTTCAAACAACATTTCCATAACTCGACAGTTCAATCATATTGGAACCTGAAGTAGTCATGGAAACAAGAACTCGACAGCTACAAAATCGATCAATTTCAGAGTATCTCATCAAGTGGAAGAACTTACTCGCTGAAGATTCCACATGGGAGGATGTGAATTTTATAGAGAAGCATCCAGAACTATTCAAGCATTGAGCGCAACACTTTTTGAAGGAGAGGGGCATGTTAGGTCCCTATAATACTAGTGTAACCCCTTATTGTTATTGTTAGCGTAGCCCCCTTATTATTATTGTTGTGCCCATATAGTCCCCATATTGTTATTATCGTGCCCCATAGAAGCCCATTGTTGTTGCTATTGTGCCCTTACATTATTATTGTTACATAGGCTCTGATTATATTGTGACCCCTTAGAATCCTATATATATAAATTAGGTTTTTTCATTTGAATCATCCAAGAATTGTTCATTTATGTATTGTAAAAGAGGTTTCCCCCTCGAAGTGGATAATTTTAAGTGGTTGATCTATATTTTCTTCTATTTTTTGAGTTGGTTGCATAACAAAAATTGTTTACAATTTAAGCTAGAACAAAAAATCAAGCCCTTGTGTATCCAAGTGATCAGAAGTTCAATCCCCCCAGACATGTCTTACTAGTCAAACTTTAAAAAAAAAAATCTAGAACAAAAAATAAATTTATTTTAAAAAATAGTGAGGACTCCAATCCTCATTTACAAAGATAGACTTCAACTATAATATAAGTTATTCTTCAAAGCACCAACCTGGTCAATATGAGGATACCAATCCTCTTAGGCTCTAGCGTTAAAAAATTTTATCAAATACAACTCAATCATTTTATTAATATTGATCAAGATATTCCTTCAAGGTGTCTTTAATATGTAGCTCAAATCTCTTAAAAGGGTGCTAGCTACTCTAAAACCTCTTTATTGATTTCTCAAGGAATCTTCCAAGGTCAACTTCACCTCTTTCCCCAAACAATCTCCATGGTCTGCTTCTAAAAACCTTCCAAAGTTTGTTCCAATGAAGGCTAGAAGGTTTGCTCAATGTTCGAATCACGATTTCCATTACACCAAAACCCGCAGTTGTTAGTAAGTAGATGCATCACTAGAGTTAACGGATCCATGAGAGGTAGTTAAGGACATGTCCCAAAACACACGGGGAGTGGTGGTGCATCCAATGCCCACAATCTCCCCCCCAATGTGAGACGGGTGTGATTCGAACTCGACACCTTTGGCTTTGATACCACTTGTTGGAATCATGATTGCAATTACACCAAAACCCTCAGGTGTTAGTAAAAGGGCACATCACCAGAGTTTACGAATCCATGAGAGGCAGTGAAGCACATGTCGCGAAACACATGGGGAGTGATGGTTTATCCAATGTCCAACACTCAAAATGTCTTCAATTTTGTTCAATAATATCTTCAAAATCTGCTATAAATTGTATTCAAATATGTTTAATAAGAGATGCTCAAAAATTCTTCAAGGGACTCTTCAATTCTGCTCCATGATCCGCTCTTGGATTCCTTCAATAAGGGGGCTTCTAGGGTTGCTTCAAAATATACTCCAAAATATATTCAAGATCTTCTTCAAGTTTACTATAGGGCAGCTTCAAAGAAGACCTCAAATTCTACTCCCAAGTCTACAACAAGGCTTGAGATTGCTTAAATATTTTGGCTCAAAATATTATTTAATAATATTCAAGATGGTTGGTAAAGTGTAGGTACTCTAGGTCTGTTCACAAAAATATTGAATTATTGGGCCAAAATAGCTTCTTCCACAGTCTAAATCTGCACCTTCTTTGAGTCAAGTTTTGTAGCTTACTGCAGGGGCCAAAATTTTTCATATAGGGTAGAGTTATGTACCCTATTATAGGGACACTTTTTTCTCTAGAAAGCATCAAATTATGTGGTCAAAACAAAGTTCGAACTTGATTTTCAAAAAATCCAAAACCAAGGTTGAAGTTTGAGGCAGATATAGGCCAAAATATGAGGTAAAACAGACTAGAACCTCAGATAATGTAGGTTAATATTTGTGATGGAGATACCCAAAATTTCCTGAGGGAAAGGGTCGGGATTGAGGGATAAAACTAGATCAAATATTTCTTCACAAAGAATCAAAAAACAAGTCCTTCAACACAACTGCAATATGCCTTGATTCTTAGTCCTTGTGTTCATGATATATGAACCTTTCTTTGCTTCACTACACAGATCCAAATTCCCTCTTGTCCCTTGGTTGAATTGGTGAACATACGAGGAATACGAGTTGCATATTTATATTGTTTGAATAAGCCTATAAACGAGTTGACATGACCCTTTGAAGATACAAGTATTATAATAGATCAAATATGGCTATTTATTCTTTGGAGCCGACTTGTTATATTTAACTCAGATCCGACTGATGCATCACAGGAGTTGGTTGGCCAATGCCATGTAGACATGTTAAACACATGACACCTATCCCTGAAAAGACCTCCAAACAACTTCCAAATAATAATAGGTGTATACACCTTATAATAAACTTAAGTGCAAGAATATTCTTGAAGCCTAAGTCATAAGTGCTTACAAACTATAAAAAGAATTTGATTGTCTTAAATGGATTTCATGTATAGCAATTAAATTCATTTTTCACTAATATTATCATGTTGTTGTAAGTTAATCAAAATCCATCTATCAATATTGTAGTTATAAGTGTTTGGTAGACTAAGCCTTTATTTTCAATGCATCCTACAAATGAAGATCACACATCAAATGAATATCATGAATCTATTTTGTGGGTCAATAGATATTAGCAGTGTTACAAGGGGAGGTGTTCCCTATTCATAGGTCATCAAGTATGATTTCAAAAAATTGTATCCACCTCTATTCATATCTCCTATAAGCCTATTCATTGATCTAACAAGGGAAACACTGAAATGGATACTTCGATGTTTTTGGAGATATTCTCCCAAGCATACCACCTGCTAGAGGGTTTGACCACTTGAAAAAGGGATTTTGGAGATATTCTCCCAAGCAGACCACCTGATAGAGGGTTTGACCACATTATTGAGTTGGAGGAGGACGTACATGTTGTCATCACCACTCCATGCAAGCATACAAAGGCTTATAAGGACAATATTGAGAGAGTTATATAGAAGTTTCTTTCACTGGGACATATCCACCCTAGTTATATCCCATTCACCTCTTCAGTAGTTTTGGTAAAGAAGAAGGACAAGACCCTGCATGTGCGCGTCGATTACAGGGATTTAAATAATAATACCATCAAAAATCAATACCCCATTTCCATAATTTATGAGTTAATGGATGATTTATGAGCAGCCAAGTATTTTTCCAAGATCGATCTGTGCTTGACGTACCACCAAATATGACTCAAAGAGAGGGACATCCCAAAAACTACTTTCATATGCCACTACATACATTATGAGTTTTTGGTTATGCCCTTCAAGTTAACCAATGTAATGGCTACCTTCCAGTCTTGTATGAACCATGTTTTTAACAATCAATTACACAAGTTCGTGTTGGTCTTCTTTGATAATATTTTGGTGCACAACTGGACATGGGAGGAATATTTGTAGCACTTGGAGGATGTATTGAGGATCTTGTTGGACTAACTATTTTATGCAAAATTGTCCAAGTGTGAGTTTGGATTGAAAGAGGTGTTCTATTTGGGACATGTGATTGGAGGAGATGGAGTGTAGGTGCATTAGGAGAATATTTGAGCCATCATAGAATGGCCAACTCCGAAAAATGTGACAATGTTGAGAGGATTCTTAGGAATTTACACATATTAGAGGCGATTTTTATAATGATTCACTCAGCTAGCAACACCCCTCATAGATCTAACCAGGAAAGAGGCATTTTCTTGGACGAACATATCACAAAGGACTTTTGAGCAGCTTTAGGAAGTAATGAGTACATGTCTTGTTTTAGCATTACCTTCCACTCGCCCATTTGTTTTGGAGTGTGATACCTTAGGAAAAGGCATTGGAGTAGTATTGATGTAGCATGGTCATCCCATTTCCTTTGAAAGTGAAAAGTTCAAGGATTATGAGATTCATTATTTAATTTATGATAAGGAGATTCTAGTGATCATGCACGCATTGGCCAAGTTTAGGCCATACTTGGTGGGAAATCAGTTCAAGGTAAAAACATATCACAACAGTCTCAGATTCTTCTTCAACCAAAAGGAGTTGAACGATCGATTGTTGAAGTGGGTTAGCAAAGTTCATGATTGTGATTTCGAGATAGATTATGTTAAGGGGAAGAATAATATGTTCATAGATGATTTATATAGGATACCCACAACATTCTCTTTCATGGGCACCTTGATAGATTGGAGATCCCATCTCTTGGCAGAGTATTTAAAGAAAAATATGGCTTGTGAGATTGTGGATGGATAGTTGTAGGATGGCAAGTATAGGGTTGTCAACGACATCACCTACTATAAGGATAGGATATATTTGGTACCAAATCTGCAGTTGAAGAAAAGGATCAGACAGGTGGTACACGATTTTCCATTAGCAAGACATCCAAGCTTCCTTAAGAAATATAGGGTTGTTCGAGAGATATTCTCATGGAAGGGTCTCAAGGGAGACATCATGAGTTATGTCCGAGAGTGAAACATATTTCAACAAAATAAGGAGGAGCATACGCATCCTATATGACTACTAGATCCATTGCATATTCCAGCATAGAAGTGGGAGGGTATCTCGATGGACTTTACCACAGGATTGCCATCAGTACAAGGAAGAGATTACATTTACATTATGGTGGATCCTAACAGAGTATGCCCATTTTTTTTCGATTCCTTCCAGGATTTTAGCATCTCAGGTAGCAAAGATTTTTTTCTAGGAGGTTTTCAGGTTACATGGTATGCCTAAGACTATTGTCAACAATAGAGATAGTTAATTTATGGGAGGATTTCGGCAGGAGATTTTCATATTCGTGGGTATAGAGCTTAATCCTAACACGAGTTATGATCCTCATACATATGGGAAGACAAAGATAATGAACAAGTGGTTAGAAGGATGCTTAAGAAACTATGCAACATGATGACAAACGGCTTGGGTGAAGTGGTTGCACCTGGGAGAGTATTACTACAACACCACTTATTATATGTTGATTGGGATGTCACCATTCAAAGCATTTTATGGCTACTATGATTTATCGTTTGGAAATATGGTGCTTTTAGATATTCATGCCCCATTGGAAAAATATTGGATCCAAGAATGCCAATTCCTCAAGGCTCTTAAGGATAATCTACACATGGCCCAAAATCAACAAAAGTTGTATCTTGATTGACACATCATCAAGAGGAGTTTTGATGTAGGAGATGTGGTGTATTTGCATTTGCAGCCATATAAACCATCCATCCTTAAACCTAAAGGTGCGGAGATGTTGAAGCCATGGTTCTACAAGTGTTATAGTATCGTGAAGAGAGTGGGAGAAGTGGCTTACAAATTGGAGCTTCCATAGGGAAGCAAGATACATAATGTCTTTCATGTGTCTTTCTTGGAGAAATAACTAGGGCAGCTGGTTTTTACTTCATCTGAGTTGCCTCTCTTGGATGAGGAAGGGAATTTATTGTTGATTCCTTAAGATATTTTGGAGGTGAGAGAGAGGAGGTTGAGTAGCAAGACTATCAGGGAGTATATTGTGCGGTGGAAGGATCTACCTTAATAGGATGCAACTTGGGAAGGAGAGCAGATATTGCAACATCCAAGGCTCAAATTGCTTGAGGACAAGTAATTTTGAGTGGGGAGGACTATAATATCCTTGACTTAATGAGCACGAAGATATTATTCCCATTTGCCTAAATGTCTCCTTTAGTAGGAAAGAGGGGAAAATTGCCAAGGGGACTAAGGAATTTTGCCTAATTTTGATATTATTATTAATAAAAGGGGTAAATTATTATTAATAAAAAAAAAAGGCAAAATTTCAGTCATCAATAAAATAATAATAAAATGGGAGTTCGAGAAGATTGGAGAATATTCGACAAAGTCTTATGAAAAGGGAAGAGAAGCCCATTCCTCATAATTCTATTAACTGATCATTTTCTTGTGTTTTTTTTAGGATCAAGGAAGTCAAGTTCGAGGGTTCCATGTGATACTCTTGTACTAGTTTCGGTGTACATCAATTGCCACCCTAGTTAGGGCTTATCCAATTTTGGTCGACATTGTTTCCACCCTAGTTTGAATTATGAGAAAACACTCAGATTTCTCATTGATCTTCTATTGCAAGTTATTTGGGACAATTCTTTTGGAGTTTGAATGTTTATTATTTACAGGAGGGCTATTCCCTTAAGAGGTGTTGGCTCTCCAAAATGTCATCCTTTTCACTCTCTTTTATTTCACTTTCCTTTAGCTTTTACCAAATTCTGCAACTCCATAACCTTGCATAAAGACAATCTTCATGATTATATATGGGTTTAGACTTATTATTTTCCACGGCATTTATTTTAGTATTGTGAGTGAATTATGCTTAAATATTAGAAAAATAACATGTGTTCACTTATATCTAAACGTTGGATGATTTGTGTGATGTTTGTAAGCATATTTGAAGATTCCAACGAAGTCATATTTGGCCTCTAAATCTCAAATTTGAATTTCCTCTTCAAACTCTTGAAGATTTGAGATCATTATTCAAGCACATTTCATGCAGAAAATCATGGAAGTTTTGATAAGTGACTCCTATCAAAGCTATTAGAGAGTTGTGAGAGGATTTGTAAACATATGATCTCTTAATTTTAGAAAATTCATTGTACTTACTTGAGAGAAAAATGGATATTGAATTTATTAGTTGGTTACCCTCTTCTCAAAGTAACTAATGTATAAATAAAAGTGTTTTCTCTATTGAGGAGAGGAAGGAAGAAGAAATTTAGAATTTTTAATTAGAATATTTGAAAAGATATTTTTGTAGCTATGTTGCTTCAAGCCTATTTCATTTAATATATGATGCTATTCTAATTTTCAACTTCTAGTGTGCTTGTTGAAGCATTGGAGGAGCCCCCTTTGTCAAGCATGTTCAATCATTCATTTCTTTGTTTATAGTTGTATCTTTCAATCATAGATTAGATTTACATGCTTTCCTAGAATAAGTTTATATGCTTTTATAGAAATAGATTTCAAATGCATTCTAAATTAAATTTACAAGCTTTCATTGATTACATTTACTCAATTTTCATAGATTAAGTTTCCATGCTTTCATAGATTAAGTTTACTTGCTTTCATAGATTAAGATTACATGTTTTCATAGACTAAGTTTTCATGTTTTTATAGATTAAGTTTACATGATTTCATAGATTAGATTTACCTACTTTCATAGATTAAGTTTACATGATTTCATAGATTAGATTTACCTACTTTCATAGATTAATTTTCCAATGCTTTTTAGATTAATTTTCTAATGCTTTCCTGGTTTAGATTTCCATTGCTTTCTAGATTAAAAAATTTGTGCATGGAAATTTGCATTTAATAGAATTATACATTGAATCCTTGCATATATTTTGTCGTGCACTTCGTAAGTTTACAAACCTGGATTGATAACTTAGTGTAACGAAATTTAAAGCACAATTAAATTGACCAGCATTTTTAGCATCGTTGCCGGGGAAGTGTACATAGGATTTAGTTTATAATCTAGGTTGCTCTTTAATTTACGCAACCTTGGAAAGGAGAAAGGGTAAGACAAGCGGTAAGAAGCTATGCATTACATTGTGAGGTTTCTCCTAACCTTAGTTGTTGAATTGCATCTCATTTTTAATTGCATATGTTTAATTTCATTCATTTTAGAATACATTCTAAAGGTAGATTCATTAGAGGAAAAACTTCAATAAATTAAATTATGCAATTAGTTTAAAATTTAAGTTTTTTTATTGTTCCTTCTTGCCTATGTGGTGTGTTTTTCAATTCTGTAATTAGTTTGAAATTCAAGTTTTTTATTGTTCTTTTCTTGAAAGTGTGATGTGTTTTTAAATTTTGTAACTAGTTTAAGATTCAAGTTTTTAATTATTCTTCTTTTGATACTATGAGAGTTTTGATACTAATCCATTCATGGACATGAGATCTAGAATGATGATCAAACATTTCTTGGAGAGCAAGGAATACATTGAAGATTGGTTCCAAAAGGTGACTCGACCACAAAATTCTCCCATTCTTCAACAAATCCTGGCACCAAATCCAAATGTACAGTTGGCTTCTCATATCCCGGTGTATATTGAGGTGTATTTTTCAAAGTTTGATATGGGAAATACCAAAGATCTTGATCCGTAAATGGCTTCACTCGAAATACGCTTTCACTTTACCTAAGTTTTTCTTTTTCAAAATAGAGTAGGATAGAACAAATAAATAAAACCAAGCTTGGTGATGTTTTTTATTATTTTTAGTTTTTGTTTTGAAGTTTGATTTCATTATTCTTTGAAATTTTCATTTGGTAGTGTAGTAAGAACCACCTCGTTCACTAATTATTGGTAGGAAGATTTACACAAGAAGGGGTGTTTATGAAGGAGGAAAACAAATAGAGTTTTGAGAGCTAATAATTTGAGGTCTGAGATAAATTCTTCTTACTTTGCTTTTCAAATTTCAGATTTCAAATATATAGATAATTGTGAGATTCCTAAGTAAGTTATCTTCTCGCGCCTTGTTGCGACCTAGAATATTAGAAAGGAAAATTGGATATTAGTTGGCTTTGTAAAATCTATTTTGATCTAATATTTTGCAACAGAATTTATAGATGTTTAAGATCTACAAAAATGATTAGGAAATCTAAATTTACTATTCATTTAAAAAACAAATGCTTAAATTTTGATCACCAACTTATTTTTGTCTCAAAATTTGCTAAAACAATTTCTTTTCTTTTTTCTTTAAATGACTCAATTAAATTTTTCTCAAAAAATTTTAAAATAAATTCTTTATTAAATATATATATGAAAAAAAATCATTAAAAAAATACTAATATATATATATATATATATATATATATATATATAAAGTCATGCATAAAAACCAAGGAATGTACCCACACATAAAACAAAATAATAATTATAATTATAAAAAATAAACAAAACATAAAATACAAAAAATTTAAAAATATATAAAATCAATAAACAAAACAATGCATAGAACATGTGTAAAAAAAAAAAAAAATCAATAAACAAAATAAAACAAAACCCATCTCATGGCATATGTTATAAACCCACGATAAACCATAAATAATATCATAGGTTAAAAACCCATTATACAAAACGATGGTAAAAATTATTGTTGCACAGAGATCATGGCATGCAAGAATTGCAGGTTTGAATCTACTTTTAGCGCTTTAGATTGAATAAAAAACCTGCAACATTTTTTTTTTGGACTGCGCACTCATCGAGCCATTCAACTCTGGTGTAATGGTTAAGTTTTGGGTTGTATAGCAATAGGGTGGAAAATTGTTCCAATTTTTTTGGCCAATTTCATTAGTTTCAATTGAAATAATACATTTGGTTGAGCAAAGAGCAAACCAACACATCAATATAACAATTGAGATCTTTCCAATTGTTGAGCGAAAATCGCGGGGTCAATCTGGCCCAAACTTGTTTTTTTAATGCATTTTCAAATATTTATAGTTAAAAATGTTTATTTTCCATTTCTTATCACAAGTTGATCAATTGGTGCATTGGTAAATTGTTGCTTTTATCTGCAGTAGGTCGAGAGTTTAAATCCCATGGAATCCATTGCATTGTGGTTAAAGACATTTTGGACGAAACGAAGTTTCCATGGGGGGCACATCATTGGCCCAAGTGGAAACCTGGCATTGACCTATGTGTTAGTATCGCAATTGGTCCACGTGTTTGTTATGCATAGTCATATGCCACATCATCAGATTGGTCCATGTATTTGTCATGCATAGTCATATGCCACATCATCAGCTTCCTAATCACTGCCAACTCATCTACCACATCATCTCTCAACAATGCAATGTGTTTGTCATGCATAGTCATATGCCACATCATCAGCTTCCTAATCACTGCCAACTCATCTACGACATCATCTCTGACCCACGTGTTAGTGTTGCAATTGGTCCATGTGTTTGTCATGCATAGTCATATGCCACATCATCAGCTTCCTAATCACTGCCAACTCATCTACAACATCATCTCTCAACAATGCAATGTGTTTTTCATGGATAGCCATATGCCACATCATCAACTTCCTAATCACTGCCAACTCAACTGCCACATCATCTCTCAACAATGCAGTAGTCTAAAAAATCCCACAGAATAACCCAGAAATTTCAGTAATACTATGAAAAATTCCGGCAAATATTTTTGGAAATCTGGGTTACAGTCATTAAACTTCAATATTTTGGGTGCCCTAAGGGTTTTTGATGGCGTTGTACCCATTTCCACCATCAAAAATGAAATTCAAACACTCCAACTACCATTTTTTTTTAATTTTTTTTTTTTTACCAGATTCCAGCAAAAAAAACTATCGCCCGGGCTATTCTGTTGTGTCGGTAGACAACTCCCTCAACAATATTTCATGTCAATAGTCGACTGCCTCATGTCATGTCAACAGTCTATCATGTTAGCAGCCTGCCATGCCATCTTGCAACATCATCTCTCAATAGTTTTTCATGTCAGCAGTCGACTAACTCAATTTCCATGTGAGCAGTCTGGCATGTCAGCAACATGCCATTCCATCTTGCCACTTCGACATTCACATAATTTCCCAATCAACACGATATAGTCCACATGGCACTCTCTAGTGTTGCCACATGGCACCCCTCACAACATTTTGCATGTTTCCCAAAAACTTCAGATGACCATAACTATCTCATACGATGTTCATTTGTGGTGATTCAAGCATCGTTGGAAAGGTATCAATGAGATATACATCATGGGGTTGTTTTCTTTTTCTTTTTTGTAAGTCAGAAGCAGTATATTATATCAAAAAACAGAGGTTACATGAGTGTACAAAAAGGCTTGAATACCGGTAGCCATGGAGAGCCACAGGCCTGCTCCTTTGCAAGCTGACATTTGCACTGAATACACTTGAACCATATAAAGCCTGGCTTTTGTAGGAGCACCGTTTCATGAACAAAACTGCAAGCCAACCACGCAGGGTTGCCTGTGAAAGATGAAAAACTAACCAAAGGTCTACTGAAGGCCTGAAGAAAGCCTGGTATATACTGACGATAACTAGAAACTGACATAGACATAGATATAGACATAGTCATAGACAAAGTAAACAGACAGGAAATAAACCAGAGAGATAGCATAAACATCACTGAATTGGATTCGAGGCCCCAGATTGTCCCACAGCACTTGGACTAGCCGCCTCGCCACCTTTCGGCTGGATCCTAGGCTTGAACCGTCGAATGATGGTAGTCTGTGAGTCGTCCGCTAGGATTTCAATGGAGACGTTGAGGACATGACGGAGATAGAGATCGAAAAGACGAACAAAATTATCCAGAGCCTTGTCGTGCATGCGAAGTTCCTCTATCAGTGAGTTGAGGGAAATTTCCAGCTTGTCCAGCCGAGCAGTGTTCTTGGTAGAGGCCATGGAGGTTGCAGCGAAGGTCTCCTTAACCGTCGCTCCTTGCATTGCAATTGCCTTTGCCAGCATGGTTTTCATCTGCCAGGAAACTGCCTGGGTTTGCAAAAATTGCGTATTCCGAGCAGAAGGGGTCCCTGGGTCGACCAACCAGTCGACCTCCTCACTAATTGCGCTATCATCAATCCGAGCTTGAGACTTGTCCACCTCTTCTTGCAGCACTTCGATCGTTTGCTTCCCCCTCTTGGAGACAGAGGCCTCGTAGCTGTCCTTGGCCCGCTTGAGGGCTTGCGATGCCTTGATGCTGCGAAGGTTGTGGTTTTCCATTGAATTTAGGTAGACGAGAGCGGATAACTTGCCGAGAAAAGGAGAGTCGAACCTTGACTTTGAGCGGAGAAACCACAAGGCGAGATTGGAAATGAGAATGGGGTAGCAAGGTTGCTCGTAAATAGAATGACTAGTAGTGGGGCGTGAAATTCCACTTGAAAGCCATTTAATGCTATGATGCATGGCAACTTGCCATCTGAACCTACCGCCAATGCCAGAGTCATAAGAAAATATCTCCTGCTTTTGAGCAATCCTTTCGCATGCTCGAGACTTCCCTTTGATCCGCTGTGAGGATCGATTACCCTTACGGTTGTCCTCTTGCATAATGGACTGCCAATCTCGAGAAGTGCTTGGTGACATTTCCAGGCTGTACCGTCTGACGTGATCAATCAAATTGGGGGAATTCATGAGCTACTCATGATTGATAAGCTTCCGTTCGTCCTCCATGGTGGTACCGGCAGTGAAGTCTTTCCTGGAGATGATGTTGCACTAATCCCTAATCTCTTCATGCGTCAGATCCTGCCAACACGTGTCCTGGGCTTCAGCTGGGTGATCTACCGCGTGGTTAGCTAGATGGTCTGCTAGCGTATTGGCTTTTCTGCGCATAGCCTGAAGGATGATACCACTGAGGGAAGCGAGGTGTTGCACGATGAGATCAGTAACAGCAGCTAGGCGTCAGTGCTTTATGGCCTTACTGGGCTTCGTTCCATGCTGTATTTTCTTGATAGTTGTAATGGCGAGCTGGGAGTCACCCTCTACAATGGCCAGTCCCTTGCCGAGCCGAGTTAGAAGCCTCAACCCTTGTTCCAAAGCTACGAATTCCGCTTCGTTGTTAGTGGTTTCTCCCAAATATCTGCAATAGATATGTATAATTTCTCCCTTCTCGTCGCGCAGGACTCCTCCCATCCCGACAGGGCC
The DNA here is from genome assembly GCA_034641835.2 of Pinus albicaulis. Lineage (NCBI taxonomy): Eukaryota > Viridiplantae > Streptophyta > Pinopsida > Pinales > Pinaceae > Pinus > Pinus albicaulis. The sequence continues at coordinate 1,461,496,961 of CM076578.1, read as the reverse complement.
TGGGTTGCCTTTTGAGGCCCCGTCAAACTTGAGCTTGCAGTACCCTGGAGGAGGATTATGCCAAATCGCAGGGGAGGGAGCAGGCTTGAGGGAGTTCTCCTGCATACAGCGCTCCGCCACTTCAGAGAGGCCAAAAATAGCCAGTATCCTGATGTCATTGGGAGACTGCGAGTTTTCTTTCTTGGTCTTACAGCATGTAAGAGTCATTTCTTTCAAACCCTGCATAATGATGGAATTTATTTCATCGGGCTGTCTGAAGCTATGTTTTTGAAAAATGCGATTATTCCTTTCCTTCCACACCGTCCAGATCAAGAAACCAGGACTTAGCCTCCACAAATTGTTTACCATACTGCTGTTGGAATAGTGTGAGTGCCAATTAGTGATAGTTTCGTGAATGGAATTTCTGCTCCGGTCCGTTTGGTTGAATATGCTTTGAATCCACTCCCAGAGGTTGCTACTCCAGACGCATTCATTGAACAAATGATTCATCGTTTCTTCTTGATCCTCACATAAAGGGCATCGGGAAGGTCCTGTGAACCCTTTTTTTAGAAGATTTTCCGAGGTTAAGATCTTCCTATTCTGAAGAAGCCATAGAAAAGTCTTAATTTTGGGCCATAGGTTACAGTTCCATACATTGTCATACAAGGCTACCTTATCCTCATTGTCCCTGTTTTCAATATAAGAACGGGCTTCTTTGAGGTTAAATGAACCTTCATTGAGCTTTCCCCAGCGAAGGATATCCGGCCCTTGCGCTGCCCTTATTAGTCTTTTCCTCAAAACAGTATTGAGGATATTAAGGAGATTCGACATGTAATCATCCGATGGGGAAGGGATGAGACTCCAAGTCCTCCAATGTTGTTGACCCGTATCATTAGCCCAGTATTGATGCACATTCAGCTTGCCATTGTTCTGAAACCATTGTTGCAGAGGGTGTAGGTCAGGATTTTCAATCTTCGAGAGTTGTTGCCAGGCATCCTCCCAAAACAGGGCATTGTGAACATTCCTAAGCTCCCAAAAGCAGTGAGCTTGTATGATATTCAAGTTAGCTTGGGCTAGGTTCCATATAGGAGAGCCTGTAGGGGTGTCTGTCATCCTTACGAGATCCTCATGCTGCCAGTGCTCCGCATATTTGGCTTTCCAGATGCGTACCCATGGGGTGTGAGGTTCTGAGAGCCATCTCCTCCAGAGCTTGGCTCCGCAAGCCTTATTGGTCGATCCTGGATCTTGTAACCCTAACCCTCCAAGGATTTTAGGTTTACACAGCTGATCCCAAGCTGCAAGCGCCCACTTTGGTTTTCCTGAATTACCAGACCATAGAAAGTTCTGCTGAATGCTTCTGATCTTCTGAAGGACTCCCTTGGGAACTAGAAGGATCAAAATCATATATTGAGGAATAGCCTGGAGGATAGCCTTCGTCATGACCAGTCGACCCGCCAAATTGAGGACTCGATTGGTCCAGTGATTACAGCTATCCGCCAACTTGGAAAGAAGTTTTTCCCAATGACACTTTTGCTAGGGTTTGTCTGTGAGGGGAATGCCCAAGTACTTGGACGGAAGATTACTTCTTTTGAAACCCAGGATGTCAGTCAAATGTTTCTGAATATCCAAATGCGTGTTAAAGAAGAAGACCGAGGATTTATCAAAGTTAAAGTCCATACCCGAGGCTCGACTGAACAGATTTAAAAGACATTTGAAACCCCTGGCTTCCTTCACAGTGGGGGTTCCATGCAGCATGGTATCGTCCACGAAATGTTGATGAGTGGTGGCTGGGATGTTGCTTAAGGGCTGAAGGCCTTCTATCATATTCTTTTCCTTGGCTGACCTAATGATTCGACTGAGGCCTTCCATGAGAATGACAAAGAGGAAAGGCGAGATGGGATCCCCTTGCCGGATGCCTCTTGAAGGAAAGAAAGGTTCGAAGGGGGCCCCATTGACCAGAATAGAGTGACTGGGAGATCTGACCATAGCTAGGATCTAGGCCGTCCACCTGTGACTGAAGCCAAAAGCCTTGAGAACTGCTTCCAGATAACTCCAACTGACCTTGTCGTAGGCTTTTGAAAGGTCTAGTTGAATGATCATGCCGGCTTTCCTAAGCGATTGCAGAGTGTGGACCATCTCATGAGCCAGAAGGACATTATCCATAATTTGTCTGCCCTCCACATAACCTGATTCTTCCTCATAGATAATCAGAGGGAGTATAGGCTTCAATCTGTTAGCCATGACTTTTGATATGATCTTGTACAGCACATTACAAAGCACTATGGGCCTGAATTTGGAAGGGGTGCAGGCATCAGCTTCCTTGGGAATTAGCGCTACAAACGTAGAATTTAGGGACATGAGAATTGAAGAGGAGATTCTAGAGTCCTCAACTACTTCCCAAATGTCTTCCTTAACTACATCCCAGCAGGCTTTGAAAAAATCCACGGTGAATCCATCTAGCCCTGGTGCTTTTCCATTGGCCATTTCTCTGACCGCTTCCTCCACCTCCTGGAGGGAGACTGGTCTTTCCAGGGCCTTGTTTTTCTCCTCTGTTATAAGGATGGGGATAGAAGAAACAACTTCCTTAAGGGCTTCCTGTCGATCGAAGACAAGTTCTGTTGCAATAAGTTTAAAATGGTTTCAGAGTTGGCAGGTGATGTCTTGGTGCGAGTGAAAGACATTCCCCTGCTCATCCTTGATCCTGGTGATTCTGTTATTACATCTGTAATCCATAGCTGATCTGTGGAAGAATTTTGTATTTTGTTCTCCTTCCTTAAGCCATTGATTGCGAGATTTTTGTTTCCATAGAATTTCTTCCTGCTTGCATCTTTCATTCCATTTCTGCATTAGTTCCCTCTCTGTGTTGATTTATTCCTGCGAAATGATTCCGTGAATCCAGTTGTTGTGGATATCTTCCATTTGTTGCTCCAGGTTTTGTTTGTCTTCAAAGATGTTGCCAAAGAATTCACGGTTCCAAGTCTTTAGCTTGGTCTTGATGAATTTTAGCCTTACTTGTAGCTTGAACATCTTCGTTCCTTCTACTGTTAGGGGTTCCTTCCACCATTTTTTAATATTGTTGGAGAAATCCTTGTGAGTCAGCCAGAATCTCTCAAAACGGAAAGGCATGTTTTTAGGAATACCCATAATCGAGGCCTGAAGCATGATAGGCTAGTGGTCTGAGCCCCCAGAGGGGAGGATATTGGAGTCGATAGTGACCCCTTCGAATAGAATGCTGTCAGAGACCAGAAAGCGGTCCAACCTGGAGGCAATAAGCTTGTCTCCCCCTCTTCTATTGGTCCAGGTAAAGATGCCATTTCGGGGAGGGATTTCCACCAAGTTGACTGCTTGAATAAAGGAGCTGAAGGCTATGGCATCATTACTGAGTGCTCGAGTACCACCTTTCTTTTCATTGAGAGAAGTTATCATATTAAAGTTGCCCCCGTAGATAGCTCTGGAATGGAGGTGTCGCTGATGTAACTTGGTGAGATTGTTCAGCAGCAGCAGCTTTTCCTCTTGTCGCTGAGGACTATAAACATTAGTAAACAGAAAGGTTCCTGTTTCCCCTATGATCTGCATTTCCAGGGCCAAAAAAACTTTTGTGGCTTCAGCATTGAGAAGATGAAGAGTTCCAGGGGTCCAGAATATAGCTAGACCACCGCCAGTACCATTTCCCTCCACTGCTAGGTGTTCTAGATGTTTGCCTAGGCATTTACCCAATTCATCTAATTTCTGATTGGAACATTTGGTTTCCTGGAGGAATACCATGTCCGGTTTTTCTTGAGTAATTTTCTTTTTCAAGAGCCTTTGTTTCCTCAGGCTGCCCAGTCCTCTTACTTTCCAGGAGAGGACTTTCATAGTTAACAAATTATTAAGATGATAAGGAGAAAGCCTCAAGGGCTTTCATCTTTCCCGAATTGATCAGCGTCTGACCCAGTTCGTGAAGAGCATCACTGTTGGATCTTCTACCCTGTTTCCTTATATGCTTGAGACTAGCTTTTGTGTGGTGGAGATTCTGTGATTTTACACCCAGGCCTTTAGTCGCTCCTCTGCCTCGTTTCATACCTTTTAAAGCTGCATCCTATCTAGTCAGGAATAGGTAGTTGACCCTGTTGATTTCCTCCTCTGGTATTTGGTCTATTCTTTTCTGTTTCCATTGCTCAACTATAGAATTGAGATCTAACCCTTCTTTCTCCAGGATATCCCCTAATTCCTGATCTTCTGTGCCGAGTTTGCTAAGGGCCATATCCTCATCCCCTTCCTCATCTTTGTCATCTGTTGGTGCTGAAGGATTGATCGGGTTCTTTGACTAGGTGCCATGTTCTGCTAACCCGGTGGTTGGCTGCCCCGCAGCTAGGGTTTGAGCTGTCTTCTCCGATGGAGGGTCTTCTCCCAGTATTTCAAAGGTGTTTAGTGTTCTGATGAGCTGATCATCCATTTTGGGTGCAGTTTTGCGATTGGCTCGATGTCTACCAGTAGGTCGAATAAATCCATCCGAAACCGGGGTGGGTTTCTCTTTGGGTTTCTCGGCCAGCTTGTTCTGAGGGCATTCTCGAATTAAATGCCCATGTTCATGGAATTTTTGGCATCTAAAGGGTATCTGCTCGTAATCGATGGTTTGAAAATAGACCTCATCCCTGTATTCCAACCACAGACCCTCATGCAAAGACCTGGATACATCCATTTCAACACAGATGCGGCCATAGGAAGTGTACCTTTTTTGAAGAGTGGCTTCAGAAGCACGAACAAAAGTTCCTAAGGTGTTGCCAATTTGTTCTAACGATGCTGGTCTCCAATAATCGATTGGCAGGGAGAATAATCGGATCCAGACTGGAACTTGTGTGAACGTCTCCTGTTCAGGGGCGAAGTTGGGTTTCCAGGGCCTCATATAGAGGCCCGCTGAGGCGTAAAAGTAAGGTCCGCCCTCGAATATCTGATCCTTGTCTTCCAGGTTTGCGAATACCACCGTAAAGAAGCCCTTGGCGCCCAGGTGTAGCTGCACATCTCCCCTCGGCTTCCAGACTTTCTTGATCCATTGACAAAGGGCTTTTTCGCTGTGCCAAAACCCCATGAATTTACAGATCACTGCATGAACACTCGTGTGATCCCTGTAGGCTTGCAGATCTGGGTCATTAATGACTACCCTAAGGCTTTCCTTAGTCTTCGGCTTGCAGCGGCCTTGGTATTTCGGGTGGATATCATTGTCCGCTAACTCCCTCGTAGTTGATCGACTCAGATCTGAGCTGCCATTTGCGTTCTTCTCCAGATCTGTAACATCTTCTGGAGGATCAGCTTCCTGTGTGGGAAGCACCTTGATCGAATCCTGTGTTCTCATGGTGTCTTTAGTTAGATTGGTTGTGCGATCAATTAGGATAGAGTCACTGTCCTTCGTTCGAATTCCTGCAGCTGCAAAACCTGTGATCTTCACCCCCTCCACCTGCCTTTTGCCCTTGTCGATCAGAACTTGCTTGAAAGTGGGGGCTCTGGGGGCCCCCGATCTTCCCATTTTCTGGGCCAGCACTATTCCTCTCTGCCGCAGATCTTGGAACAGATCTGGACTTCTTGCCAGCGTCCTTGCTTGAATTCAGAGCTCGCTGCAGAAAACCCTCCTCCATCATGGGGTTGTTTTCATTAGAATTTGAAATAATAATAAAATGGTAATTTTTTTTGGATTTTTCAATAATTGGACTTAGAACCATGATCGTATCATTAGAACATGTTTCTCTCATGAATTTTCTTTAACCTAGTTCTTGAATTTTCTTTAACCTAGTTTTTTAAATACTAACGGGTAGTCCAAGTTGCATCACTTCCCAATAGGTAAAAAGTGCATTTCATTTTTATTTATCTTCGTTGGATATGTTTTATTATCACTATTTGTGATTTTTTGTGTATATATCAAATGAAGAAAGATTTATCACCTATCTCCTTCAATAATCTTATGTTTTATTGCATATCAGTGAATCTTTTGCACGTTGCATAATGATCATAGAAGATCATTCTATGCAAAAGTGGTTTTCAAAGACGAAATTATTTCTGAATAGCATGTTTCAATGGAATCATGAAGAATTCAACTTGGTTCCATGTCAGATCACATCCATCATGCCATTGCTACTCATTCATTTCCTCTCTTTAAGCTTAATAGTCCATCCATGTTGAAGTCCAAATTTTCATCTTCCTACTACTAGATCATGACTTCAAAACCATTTTACCTTTGCAAGTTTCTTACTTTCCCACCTCACCTACATTTCATCCCTAGCCCATAAATAAAGTCATTCAACTCACTTATAATGTTGAGTTACCTCATTGTCCTCTTCCTGCCAAATAAATCTTTCTTAATAGTGCGAATATTTCATATATGGTCCTCTAAATCATTAATTTATGCCCACGTTAGATGTTGGGGGATTCATTAAGGCCCTCATTCTAACAAGTCTTGATCCATTGACTTCGGCACATTATCTAGGCTCGAGAATAGAGATCTTTTTAGTACTTTAAAGCTTGCATGCCTTAATGGCAAGCTCCCTTGCCAATAAACCGTGAGAATACATCAATGTCCCATGTTTGTTGGATATTCTAGGTGAGTTGACTACAAATCATTTATTCGGACATAGTAAGGTGTACAAGGGAATATTGACTCTCATTGACATTAATGGTGAGTAACCTCATGTTGGTTAATGGCATTCATTAATGGTCGATAATCCAAAAATTTATTTCTATGTTCCACATCAAAAAAAATTATCCACATAGATAAGAATTCTGCCATGATGCAGATATGAATGAAGACTACATGATTTCATAAGATTGCAATATTTTCCAATAAATCGGGATTTAGTTTAAGAGTTCAACAACAATGGCATTAGTTCCAGAAATAAGAAGGCACAAAGGTTTCAATTTCACATTCCATCATCTATTCATACAGCCAAGAGAAAAAAAAAGGCAAAAAGCAAATTGGATTATTTCACTTCACAATCCATGATCCAATAGTAACAACCAAGATCTCACAAATGTAGAGCTTATTGAATTTTCAGGAAGGTGAAGGTATGTTGTTTTCTAATCTTTAATCATTAATTCCTTGAATAGTTAACTACATGTATTTGGAAAAATTCCCATGTGACATTGCTTTCCCCATTTTCAAAAGACTAAAAACACCTTCAGTTGAGGGGGGGGGTATATTCATTACCATAACCAATAAATTTCTCCCAATTAATTGTTGTTGCTTTTGGTTCAAAAATGGATATGTTTTGAAAATATTCAAATTAAGGGCAAGGATTGCTTAATATGTATATGAACGGGTCTTAATTTTGAATGCATTTTCAAGTATTCTCTGTTGCAACAAGAATAAGAATAAATGAGAAATGATGCCACACAAGAACCAACACTTGTATTACTTGTGGTTGCCACACAAGAACTGCCACTTAGATATGTTTCAAAGAAAGAAGACTCTCTGTAATAAGCAAGATCGTGAAAGAAATAATGCAAGTCTTGAAGAGTATCTCAATGTCATAAAATGAATTAATCTTTCACTTCAAAAAAGGATATAGAAAAGAGAACAAAAGGTTGTAGTCCACGACAATCAATGCAAAGCTGCCTGAGAACATGCAACATCTTCAGTTGGAGGGAAATTTTGGCTCTCCAAAATGTCATCATTTTAACTCTCTTTTATTTCACTTTCCTTAAGTTTTAACCACATTCCAAAGCTCCATAACCTTGCATAAAGACCATATTCATGATTATATATGGGTTTAGACTTATTATTTACCAAAGAAAATATATTAGTATTGTGAGTGAATTTATGTTAAATATTAGAAAAATAAAATGTATTCACTTATATCTAAAAGGTGGATGATTTTTGTGATGTTTGTAGGCGTATTTGAAGATTCTAATAAAGTCATATTTGAACTCTAAGTCTCAAATTCGGATTTCCTCTTCAAACTCTTAAATATTTGAGGAGATTTGAGATCATTATTCAAGAACATTTCATTGAGGAGAACCATGGAAGTTTACATAAGTGTCTCCTATCAAAGCTATTAGAAAGTTGCGAGAGGATTTGTAGAGATAATGATATCCTAATTTTAGAAAATTGGTGTACTTACTTCAGAGAAAAGTGAAACTGAATTTATCATTCAGTTACCCTCTTCTCAAAGTAACTCATGTATAAATAGGATTTATTTCTCCATTAAGAATGATAGTAAGGGAGAAGAAATTTAGAATTTGTAATCAGAATACTTGAAAATATATCTTTGTAGCTATGTTGCTCCAAGCCTATTTCATTTAATATATGATTTTATTCTAATTTTCAACTTCTTGCGTGTTTTTTGAAGCATTGGAGGGGCCCCCTTTTCCAAGCATGTTCATTCATTCCTTTCTTTCTTTTTTAGTTGTACATTTCAATCATAGATTATATTTACATGATTTTCTCGAATAAGTTTATATGCTTTCATAGAAATATATTTCAAATGATTCCTATATTAAATTTGCAAGTGTTCGTAGATTAAATTTACTCACTTTTCATAGATTAAGTTTCCATGCTTTCATAGATTAAGTTCACATGCTTTCATAGATTAATTTTTTCATGTTTTGATATAGTAAGTTTTCATCCTTTTATAGATTAATTTTACATGCTTTCATAGATTAAGTTTACATGCTTTCATAGATTAAGAATCCATGTTTTCATACAGTAAGTTTTCATGCTTTTATAGATTAAGTTTACATGCTTTCATAGATTAGATTGACCTACTTTAATAGAATATATTTCCAATGCTTTCTTAAATTAATTTTCTAATGCTTTCTTAGATTAAATTTCCATTGTTTTCCTAGTTTAGATTTACATTGCTTTCTAGATTAAAATTTTCATCCATGATGTTATCACTTAGAAATTTTATCTTGGTTGTAGGAGAGAAGTTTCCAAGGTAACCTTTTCACTCCAACTTGTAGATTGAAGGCTAGCCCCTTCAATCCAGAGAGGGATCTCTCTGACCTTTACATTGTGGCTAGATCTTTATATAGGATGTTTTGATGTAGGGTTTGGTTGGGCATGAAATAAATAGCTCATTATGTGATGGAGTCAAAAATTTTAGGGTTTATATAGGTTTACCAAGATAACTGGTTGTCTGATCAGGATTGATAAATGCAAGGTGGATAGCAGATCCTAGACCATTGCCATTTTTTGTAGATGGATGAAGAAAAAGAAGAACATCCCACTATAATAGGGAATACACAAGGAATCCTATGGTAGCTTTAGAGGCTCAAAATGGGAACCTTTGAAAACATTAACTCGGAACATCAAGATGAATTATGAATCAATTAATATGTTCCAAACATTCAGAAGGAATACATTCATGAGATATAAATGAGAAACTAAAAAAAAATAGAGAGAATTCATAGTAGAACATACTATCGCATGAATCTTTATATATTTGATCAGAATCTACTAATCTTAGAAAATTAAATGAATAAAGCACTCAAAACACACAGACACTGACTATATTTTTTTTCAGAAAAACCAACCCTTTCTCCATATTTTTGATGAAATATATAGAAAAATACAAAAGAGATAGGCTCCTTGAAGTATGGTAGCAATAATTACAAAATATTTACATAATTTTGAGAGTTTAATTGAAAAAAATAGCATAAACTATATCATATCAGCTATTATGATCCTAACCTGGTACATAATCCATTTTCAAAACAGAGTATTAGGCTATCATGTGCTCCTCTTGCTAGTATCCAGGAAAAATAGCAAGGTCTCTACTGCAAGATAGGATATAGAATGGTCTATTGTTTTACATACTTGATCTTTTGAGTTAAAGTCGTGTTCCCTCCTGGTAGCCAACTGATGCATGAACCTGCAAATGGTGCCAAAATTGTGTAATTATCTGCTTCCTTCACTGCTTGATTTCCTCATGTTTACTTGTACTCCTTTAGTCACAAAAATATTTGCTACTTTGACCATATTATACTCAAAAAAAATTATTGCTTGATGATTAACCTGAGTAAGTCAAAATGTTGAATAACTATTAGGGTTTGGTGCAACAAAATTAGGGTTACTATAGCAAAATTAGGGTTTATGTAATACTCTGCCCCTGAGGTCAACTGATCACTTTTCTACATCTTCTGCAACTTGAGCAATGATGTCCAGCTTTTTTTGAATCCTTGTCACCATTTTGGTAAGTTTTTGTGGACTTTTATCAGTTTTTAGGGTTTTTCCTTTTTTCTTCTTGTTGAGACCGAATCCTAGGGATTGGGTGAAATTGTAAAATAGTGTAAATAGAAGATAAGGAGAGATGGAAGATGAAGATACATTGGAAGATGTATCCCAAGTGTCTCTCCCTCCATGTATATATTTGTGTGCACCCTTAATGCAAAACACAATTCAGTTTTGTGGTGTTACCTCTTGGCCTGACATGGTATCAGAGCTAGCTCCATTTTTAGGCTTTCTATCCATGGTTATGTAACTCCCTTCTGCCATTTCTGCCATATATCTATCCTTCAACCAATTTTTTTGCAGTTTTTCATATCTGCAATTCCGGGGGTATCAGAACCTTTATAATTCCTGGAGTATAAAAACCTCTACAATTCTCTGTAAGCGCTCTCCTCTCACCATCCCTCTTACAGTTGATTCCCTCTATGCTCTCTAACGGTCGAATTCTTGGTCCCTGGACTTCGTGTCCCTCTCCATTGGCTTCACCATACGTGGTATTTGTACTAGCATTTTCCATCCATACACCGGTCCATACAATATATCAGACTCTGCTCCCACAGCGCAGAGCACTCTCGGCACTGTAATACGCCTCTCAGTCTCCACCTCTCAGCACTGTCTCTGCCCCGAGTGCAACACCCTGACATCGCTCTCAACAGTCGATGCGCAATGCATTGGTCAGCCTCCCTCATACATATCCCACGCTCCTGGCTCCTCCAAGTTGGTTGACTCCAGCCCACTACTCCTTAGATCCTTGCAGCGTTCAGCCCACTGCACCTCATACAGAGCCAACGCTCTTGTCTCCTCCATTGTATTTTTGCTCCCCTATCCTCCACTATAATACACTCCCCTCCACATGGCTTTGTTGTCATACTCCCCATATCGCACCAATATTTTTCCTCCATACTCCCTTCCCCATACATCCCTTCCCCATATAAGCCCTCCCCTCATAATCCCTCCCCCATATAAGCCCTCCCCTCATAATCCCTCCCCCATATATACCTCTGTATACAAAAATTAGCACCATAATTATTTTTTTTTTACAAAAAAAATAAATTATTAGCACCATAATTGCAAATTTTTTTACAGTATTGGCAGTAGAGTGTAATTTTTTTGTTCACAGTACATATTTAGAATGCATTCACTCATATCTATTGTGGGATTGGTTCTCACTGGAAAGGAGAACTATCCTAAGTGGTCCCGGAAAATAAAGCACACCCTCATTTTCAATGAGTTGTGGAAAGGAGCTTGTGTAGGATATGAAGAAAATGCATCTACAAAGCATACCTCAAATAAGGAGATCGCCATTTGGGACAACGAGAACAGCAAGGCCTATTCCTTGATTATAGGATCTGTAAATGAAGAGGTGAGTCGCCATATTACACCATTCACAAATGCTTATGAAGCCTTGAAGAAGTTGAAATAATGGTATGACTCGCACTCAGAGCTTGAAGTTTTTCAATTGATGATTAAAATATTCAGTCTTGAATTGAAAAATGATGACCCTCTTGCTTTAGCATCAGAAGTAAGATCTATCATGCATGACATTAAAAAAGTTGGTCTTGAAATAGACATACCTCTCATAGCTTATGTCAAGGCATTATATCCCACTTACTCACATTATCTTGAGTCATTTCAAGCAAGTGGAAACCTCAAGGAGATTACCTTTGACTCCCTTGAGAAGAAGTTTAATGAGAGAGAAAGGGATTTTGGAAAAAATACAACTCCTTGGTCTTCTAAAGAAGTTGTGTGTCTTGCACATAGAGAGAATAATCGTGCTCAAGATTCTTTTAGAGGAAGAGGTGGTCAAAGAGGAAGAGGAAGAAGAAATTCCAAAGGCAGGGGGGGCACACAATTTCAAGGGGAAAAGTTTGATCTTCATTGAAAACAGTTCAAAAGAGATTGACATGATCCATCCACGTGTAAGTTGCCTTGGGAAAGAATTGATCAAGAAATAAATAAAGCCAAAGGTAAAACTCATGACAAAGAGAAAGGTAAAGCACTCCGCTCATTATGTTGTGGAACATTGTAATATTGGAGTAACTGAAGACTTGTTTAATGCTTCACTTGCTTCTTGGGAAAATGATTTGTTGCTTGATTGAGGAGAAAAATGTCACATGACTTTTAGAAAATATTTTTTTTAAGAATTTACTAACAAGGTTGATGGAGCAGTATACTTTGTATAAAAATCAAAACTCAAGCCATCGGGGCTTGGCACAATCAGGCTCAAATAGCCTGGTCTTCCAAGTTTTCTTCTACATGAGGTTCTATACCTCCCAGAATTGAAGATAAACTTGTTGTCTTTGGTCCACGTCTGCCACCAAGGACACTCCATTCATATGTTTGATGGAAATTTTGAGGTCATAAAAGCATCAGATCACTCATTTGTCATGATGGGGATAGAAGAAGAAAGACTTATAAAGTTGCAAGGTACATTTTCTCATGCACAAAACTTTGCATACAATTCTCACTATGATGAAGGTACATTTCCATAAAGTCTTTTATGGCATTCTATATTTGGACACTTGAACTATGACAACCTTTCATTGTTGAAGAAAAATGGTGTTATTGGTTTGCCTACAATTCCTAGGAAACTTAAGCAATGTGGTGCTTGCATTTTAGGAAAGCATAGAAAATAGTATTGTCATGATTCACATTCTAGAGCATATAGAAAACTTGAACTCATTCATTCAGATTTGTGTGGCACCATGCCTATTCCTTCTACAAATGGCAATGAATATATGATGACATTTATTGATGACTACACCAGAATGTGTTGGGTTTACTTATTGAAGAACAAATCTGATGCTTTTCAAACATTCAAGAACTTTCATGCATGGATTGAAAATGATGCACGAAATCATATTAGCTCTATTCTCGCTAATAATTGAAAATAATACACTTCCAATGAATTTGAAAACTATCTTCGCCAACATGGGTTCAAACATCAAACAACCATGCGTTACAATCCCCAACAAAATGGAGTAGTTGAAAGAATGAACAGGACAATATTAAATATGGTACACTCCATGATGTTTTCAAGAATGTAAAATTGATGTTTTGGGTTGATGCAGTTCTATGTGTTGTGTATATAAAGAATAAGTGTCCTTCTAATGCTATTACAAACAAGACTCCTTATGAAATGTGGCATGGCCACATTCCTTCAGTGAAGCATCTCAAGGTCTTTGGTTCCACCTATTATGCCTTGATACCTAAGGAACAAATAAACAAACTTGGTGCAAGGAGGCATAAGTGTATCTTCTTGGGGTATTCAAATACCTCCAAATCATATTGTCTCTATGATGAAGCTAATAAAAAGTTTGTAATATCTAGAGATGTCATATATCTTGAATCTTCCACGACTGACAATGTTGTTGAGCGGCAGCTTGATAGCTTGGATAGATTTGGGCATGCAAAGTCATTTCAAGACTTTGATAATCATATTCCACATCTTGAAGGGGGGATTCCTATACTAAATAATTCTGTGGAATATTATTTTGAAGCACTTTATCCCCCACATGAAGCTCCAACCACGGATGACACTTTGAGTGATGTGATTGACAGAATTGGGAGACTAAGTTTTGATTCAACCCCAACTCAGTCAACTGAGCAGCCTGGGCCATCTTAGAAAGGTCCTCCAAATGGCTGACCAAGACACTTGAAAATGTTCATCCTCATGAGGTTGGAAACACATGAACAAGAAGTTCCACCAGACAAAAGGGAGGTGATGTAGATGATTCTGATTCACCTGTCGATATGGATGTTTCTTATAATTGTGAATTCAATTTGTCTACATATTTTGAACCAACTTCCTTCAAATAATTCACTGCTCATGATGAATTGAATGAAGCGATGCAGAAGGAATATGATGCCTTGATAAATAATGGCACATGGAAGTTGGTTGATCCTCCATTGGGAACCAAACCAATTGGCTACAAGTGGGTCTACAAGAACACATACAAAGCTGATGGCTCACTTGACAAGCACAAAGCCAGGATTGTGGCAAAAGGTTTTGCACAAAAATAAGGGGTCAATTATGAGGAGAATCTTTCCCCCACATCAAAATGGGCTACCATTCGAACACTCTTTGCCTTGGCAGCTTAGACCGGTTGGAAAGTCCATCAGATGGATGTAAAAACCGATTTCTTGAATGGAGATCTAAAGGAGAATGTTTTTTATGTCTCGTCCATAAGGATTTGTTGTGAAGGGCCAATAACACAAAATATGCAAGCTTGCAAAATCCTTGTGTGGCCTCAAGCAAGCACCGTGAGCCTGGTATGAGAAGTTAACTGAGCATCTTCGAAAACTTAACTTTAAACATTATGATATGGATGATGCAAGTTTGTTTGTCACGAAAGTTAGAAAACCAATTGTACATCTTGTGGTGTATGTAGATGATATTTTGATGACAAGGAACAATGAGAGATATATTGCATCCATAAACAAGGAACTGAGGAAAGGTTTTGAAATAACTGATTTGGGATATGTTCACTATTATCTTGGTATTGAAGTAACTCAACATCCTAAGTTTATATTCCTCTCTCAGAAGAAGTACATTAGAGATCTATTGAACAGGTTTGGCATGGTTGAGTGCAATCCCTTGACTACTCCAATGGAACATAACTTGAAGCTCACATCCATTGAAGGAAAAGAATTTCAGGATGCAACAAAGTATAGACAACTTGTAGTAAGTCACAACTACCTGAATAATATCAAACTAGACATTTCTTTTTTTGTTGGAATCCTCTCTAGGTTTATGCAAAATCCTTGTGAGGGACATTGGTATGCTGCAAAAAGGGTTCTAAAGTACTTTAAGGGGACTCAAGACCTTGGACTCAAGTATAAACAGGTGGGCGACTTCAACTTGATTGGATACTCTGATTCAGTCTTTGATGGAGACAAAGAAATTGGGGTATCTAATTTAGGTTATACTATGAGTCTTGGATCAGGAGTTGTCTCCCGAAGATAATGCGAACAATCTGTTCCAACAGATTCCACAACCGAGGCAGAATATGTGGCAGCAGTTGAAGCAACAAGGAAATTGTGTGACTCAGGAAAATTCTGGAAGATTTGCAGGAGAAACAAGTGCATTCAACACCACTCATGACCGACAACACTTCTACAATAAATTTTGCCAAGAACCCAAAGTTTTATGATCGAATGAAACACATCAATACAAAATACCATCTGATTCGACATCATGTTGAGGCCAAGACAATCCATTTATGCCAGTGTTCCACAAATGAGCAGATTGCAGACATCTTCACCAAAGCGCTTGGAAGATAAAAGTTTTAAATATTCAGAACGATGTTTGGACTCACCAACATCCCTTCAGATTAAGGGGGGAATGTTGACACTTAATCCTAGGGATTGGGTTAAATTATAAAATAGTGTAAATAGAAAATAAATAGAGGTGAAAGATGAAGAGACACTGGGAGATGAATCCCAAGAGTCTCTCCCTCCATGTACATATTTGTGTGCACCCTTAATGCAAAACACAATTTAGTTTTGTGGACTTACCTCCTAGCTTGACACTTCTCAACATACTTTGTTTTCCTCTGTCTTTTTCTACTCTTTGAAGTCTGCCCTGCTTTTTCTTCTGCATCAATGATGATAACTACTTCTTTGATCTTAGGGTTCATCCTAGCTTTAAAATTTAACCTCTTTTTGTTAGTAGGGCGAGTGTCTGGTTTTTTTCCCTAAACCATAATTTCTATCTTGGTTTCCTCATCCTCTGTTTTAGTTTTATGTTTTCCCTTTTTTCTTTTTGAGGTTTTATGTTTTGTTTCTTCCTCCTCTATTATAATTCTTTGTTGGCTTCTAATCTTCCCTTCATAAACTTCAACCTCTGGCTCTTTCACAGGGACCTCCTCACCTTTTTCAACCTTATGTTGGCTAGGCTCTCCTTTGGTTTCATGAGCTACAGCTTGAGAAGGAACTTTTTTTTGCCCTCTCTTTGACCTTCTAGGTACAGGTGGGTTTGGGCTCCTTTGCCTCATTTTCCTCAAATGTTATACTTTCTTATTCAACTCATGAATATATAAAATCTTGATCAGACCGTGATGACAAATATCATGGGATTTTAACGCAGGTATTTTTCTTGCCTTAGTGCACATTTTCAACAAATTTTGATGTAGGAAATATGGAAAATTCATTTTCCTAATACCTGCTAAATGACAAAGAAACCTCATGTGATATAGGTAAGCTTTGGAATACCTACCTTCACAAGTGAAAAAGATTTGAACAGTTCTAAGTGCAGCAACCCATTGAGGTTTCAACGTACTTTGGAGGACCCCTGAATCCCAATCTTGATTTTGACAGTCTTCTTTCAGGAAGAAATTCAAATCTACATTCAACAAACTTTGTTTCTTGAACCATCTTTCACCTTTTCTTTTCAAAATCATTTCTTCTTCAATAGACTCCTCTGTGACAGGGATCTGTAATGTCCTGATTCTAGTTGTTTTTCCATCAAAGGAGAAGATAAAATAATGACACCAACTAAGGTTATACCCATTAAAACGTTGAAATACTAGCTCCCAAACTACATCACTAAAAATATCCAACATTTTACGATACACTTCAAAGTACATGCCATCGGGTTCAAACTTCTTCATGTGGCCAGACCGACCCATTTTTCAAAACTCCAGGACCCGAAATAACCTTTACTGACCTTGAAATACCCTAACATAAGACTACAAGACAATCAACAACCTTTCTACACTGGAAAACTGCAAATCTAGGTTTGCTGGAAAAAATTGGTTTTAAGAAAAAACGACAAACTAGGGTTTGAGCTTAAATGTAGAAATTTATAAACACAATAACATATTTCTAGATTCTCCTGATCTAACAAATTAATCTTATGTTAAATACAGAATCCTTCCACTTATTCTTTGCGGAAATTAAATCGCCAATTGCAAAACACATATGAAGCAAAATCAATCGCACATAACAAAATGTTTTACTGGGAAAGCTTAAAGCTAAAAACTCCAACTATCATGTATTATGTATATCAATGGAACATGTAAAAATATCATACAAAGCTCAGCTCATATAGCTCTCAATACAACATACAATTGTCATGCAGAAATTTGCATATCTATGCACCAATTTCTTGCCTCCTGACAGCCTGCCTCCACTACGTAATCCCTGCTGAAGAATATCCCTGAATGAATTCGACCTTACCTTGCTTGCACTGCGCAATCCTCATAAGCATATCCAATGTATGTGTAGATGCATTGAATGCATCACTATAGTCACAACAGATAGTCCATCTCACCCTTTCACCTATCTCTCCACTGGGTCTTCACTGGACTATTACATGCAAGTAGTTACTGTTGTATTTGTTCAGTTGCAAGTAAGACACTACTTGTGAATTAATTAAATAATTAATTCACTTATATATCACTATTCTATGTTCAATTACAACTAGCACAACTGAGTTTAAATCACTGAACTGAGTTAAACTAAATAACAACTCACATAACTACTCTTCCAACTCTGTTACAACTTGCCACTGTCAGTTATAACGGAGTCCTCCATGCATGAGTCACCAACCACCCTAGGAATTGCGTAATTCCTTCAGCCCACTGATGTGCCACATCTGTTCACTGAAATAAAGTGCTCAAAGAGAATAAGTTATTATTTATTGTCTGATTATTATTAAGGGCTAATAATAATCGACATGCATTCTATTTTTAGATTTGCGATCTATAAATAGACTTCGCCCATCTTCTAAAAATGGAAATTCATCCAAAGATAGAATTTTCTCAACCATCTAAAATCAGCATCCTGCTAATTTTAGAATATGCTCACCATTCTAAAAATAGACATACACCTAAAAATAACATGTGTGGGCCCCACCTAGTTTAGGTGATTATTTTTCACTAGGATCAAGGAATGATGCTTCTAGATGCCACTTTCAATGTTTCTTGTTGCAATATTCAACACTCCCTCTCAACAAGAAAGGACTGTCTTTGCATGCGCCCTGCAACTCCATGCATCTGTCGTGCAATACTTGCATGCAACACTTCTGAAACTGAATAGCCTCCAAACAATTGAATCAATATAATGCATATGTCATCAAATTCTTCTGACTTCTTCTTAGCTACTGCACATGTCTTCAGGAACCACTGCGTTGTTGAAATCTACACCCATGCACTCTGCACTTGCTGTCAACTCTGATCCGCGCTCCAGTATCCGACATTGTCACTTTAATCTGACTGCATCAATCCAACTGATCATGCTACTGCTGCTCTGTGGGCTCCTCGTAGCCAGGTTCAATTCATGAGATCCACACCATCTCAATGAATCTTGCCCATAAATCTCCTCTTGGGATTACACATGCATGTTGCCCCACCTCTCACCTGGTTGTATAACCGTATGCACTCCCTCTGCCCATCTAGCATGAAATTTATATGCATGAGTGGTTGCTCCCACTCCATGATCCTCATCTTGTGGCTGCTCCACATCTCGAGGTTCACTTTTACCTGCATGCAAATCTTGCTTCCTCTCAAGCTTCAATTGCATGTCTTCCTTGCACCTCCCAACAGTAGGAAGCTCCATATAAATCCCATCTACTTCAAGTCTGTAGAGATTCTTAACTCGAATCCCAACCTTCTTAGCTTGCCCTGTTGCTTTGTGTCGTAGGAAAATTGTTCCTTAACTAAAGACAGCATCATAGCCTCTATCCTCTGACACCCTCTGAAAGGTAATGGTACCAATGCCGGTCGCATTTTATCGTCCATCGTCGCCTAAATCAACATGCATCTGGAGATATTTCTCCACCAAGTCACTGAACAATCTCTCATCTCTCTTCGTGTGAAAGAAAGCACCACTATCAAAGTACCACCCCGATCCCAATGCACTAGACACCATGCATGCGATCAATGAGAAGTCAAGCTCAAATTGCGAGGCAAGGGCCTCACCAGATGCAACTCCAGCAACCATCTTGTTCTTCTTCTTCTTCGCCTTGGAAGCCAAAGCAAAATCCTCTTCATCATCATTCTTTGATGAAGAGCCATCCATGGTGGTCTGCCTTATCTCCTCCTGCACTAGATCTGACCACAGTCGCTCCCAATCCGGCAGTTTCTCCCGTCCATTGACAGAGTCTTGATAACTGTGCCAAATCTTTGGAAGCCCAAGGAGATCCAAGCTCACCAAGTCATCATCCGCAACACTGACTCCTACACTCCCAAGCTCATCCCTGCATTGGACAAACTTTGTCAAGTATACTGGAATAGTGTCGTTCTTCTCCATCTTGATTTTTCTGAGTTTATCCTTCAGCGCCAATTTCCTATGGTCGCTGCTGCTTTGGAAAAGATCTGTCAAAGCCTTCCACATAGCATATGGAGTGGCTTTCCCCTGAAGGCTTGACACAATATGGTGTTTCACACCTTTCAACAGAATCCTCCTCGCCCTTGTTACTTTATTTTTTCATGCGTAAAGTACTGCAGCATCCACCGAAGTGGGCTTAGGAACATCGCTATCGATGAACTCCTTCAAGCCACTATCTTCAAGCACCGCCTCCATCCTGTCCTTCCAAGCTATGTAGTTCAAGTTGCCCTCAAGTGCATACTCCAACCGCAACCCATTGAAATCCATTTCAATGTTTACTCAATTATCGCACCAAGAAATTCTTGCAGCAAATTCGAATTGTCCACCAGCACAAAACTCAGCACCGCTTCAATATTGCAATATCCAGTGATCAACACTGCTCCAATACCATGTAGAAATTTATAAACACAATAATTTATTTCCAGATTCTCCTGATCTAACAAATTAATCTTATGTTAAATACAGAATCCTTCCACTTAATTCTTTGCGGAAAATAAATTGCCAATTGAAAAACACATATGAAGCAAAATCAATCACACATAACAAGATGTTTTATCGGGATAGCTTAAAGCTAAAAACCCCAACTACCATATATTATGTATATCAATGGAACATGTAACAATCTCATACAAAGCTCAGCTCATAGAGCTCTCAGTACAATATACAATCGTCACACACTGTCATGCAGAAATTTGCATATCTATGCACCAATTTCTTGCCTCTTGACAACCGGCCTCCACTGCGCAATCCCTGCTGAATAATATCCATGAATGAATTCGACCTTATCTTGCTTTCACTGTGCAATATTCATAAGCTTCTCCAATGTGTGTGTAGATGCATTAAATGCATCACTATAGTCACAACATATAGTCCACCTCACCCTTTCACCTATCTCTCCACTGGGTCTTCACTGGATCTGATATGCAAGTAGCTAATTGTTGTATTTGTTCAGTTGCAAGTAAGACACTACTTGTGAATTAATTAAATAATTAATTCACTCATCTATCACTAGTGTATGTTCAATTACAACTAGCACAACTGATTTTAACTCACTGAACTGAGTTAAACTAAATAACAACTCACATAACTACTCTTCAACTCTGTTACAACTTGCCACTGCCAGTTATAACGGAGTCCTCCATGCATGAGTCACCAACCACCCTAATAATTGCGTAATTCCTTCAGCCCACTGATGTGCCACATCTTTTCACTGAAATAAAGTGCTCCAAGAGAATAAGTTATTATTTATTATTTGATTATTATTAAGGGCTAATAATAATCGACATGCATTCTATTTTTAGATTTGTGATCTATAAATAGACTTCGCCCATCTTCTAAAAATGGAAATTCATCCAAAGATAGAATTTTCTGAACCATCTAGAATTAGCATCCTGCTAATTTTAGAATATTCTCACCATTCTAAAAATAGATATACACCTAAAAATAGCCTGTGTGGGCCCCACCTAGTTTAGGTGATTATTTTTCACTAAGATCAAGGAATGATGTTTCCGGATGCCACTTTCATTGTTTCTTGTTGCAATCTTCAACATTAAACGACTCAATTGGGCTCAAAAATGCTGGAAAATGTCATATCATGCAAGAGGAGGACCAATATTTTATAAATCGCCACTTGAGCGCTCAAAAAATAGGGATTAACGAGTCCAAAAGCAAGTTTAATTTTTTTTCGAAAAGCGCTACAAAAACATTTCGTAGTGCCAACCGAACTTTTACTATAGGTCAAAATGCTGAGTGTAATTTTGCATAAACTTAGGGTTAGGTGAAAAAGGTTTAATGACACATTTACCTAGGCTTATAAAACCTTACAAATAATACAATACCTCCTTTTTCATAATTATGACCTTGCAAAAAGATAGATTGATATCATTGACTTGAAATGAAGGTGTAAACCTGATAATAACACATGATAATTTGCATTCAATAGAATTAGAAATTGGATCCTTGCATATATTTTGTCTTGCACTTCATAAGTTTACAAACCTGGACTGATAATTGAATATAATGAAATTTAAATCATAATTAAATTGATCAGCAAGAGGGTTGAGTTGCTTCAATTGATTGTTATTCACCTCAGGAGGCTGAGTTCATATTGTATGTTGTGGGATTTTTTACCATTGTGGAAAGGGTCAAATCCGTTCTTGAAGGAGGTCTGAATTCCTTTTACTTGAAGGACTGAATTATTGTCGTAAGGTTCAAATTAATTCAAGAGGAGCCAACTTTTTGTAACCACCCACCCCATATTTACCCGCTTTTACAAGCTCCAAAGTGTAAAAATGAGCCGAGTGCTACTTTGAAATGACCAAACCTCAAAGTTCTAGTTATGGAAGTAGGTCCATAAACCAAAAAAATTCTAACATCCCTTAGGGACTATAGAGAACTCAATAGTCATATAACCACCCCAGGTGATCAATTATTGAGATGGAACCCTTTTTCACTTACCTAACTCCATAAACAAACCCTTCACACATTATGCATGTGGTTGTGAGGCTATAACCGCACTCATAAGCCTGATTTCATGCAGTTATGACCTAAAATACTTAGCTTTGTGCTAGCAATTTCGAGATGTGAGCCGCTTTTTTAGGATAGTCTCTACACCACTGCCCAAAATTGCCTATAACTTTCCAGAATCATAATTAACATGATAACAATCCTAACCATTCAAAACCCAAGAAATAACTTGACCTAGACATGCCTAATCCATGATAGACATTTCATCAAGCATATAGTAAACATATAAGATACATGTCATGAATGCATATTTGATCATAAAATTTTGAACTTCATCTTAGAACCACTAATAAGGCTCAATTCCCTCTCAATATAGCTACAACAACACTTGTTAGCCCACGCATTCATCAACCATTCCATAACTTATCAAATCATGAACAAGAGTCATAGTAAGAGCACATCATATAACTGAGCATATAACCAGCAAATAACCAGAATAACCATGAAAAACCAAACATACGATCACTTAAAAACTAGTACATGTCCTCATAAATAATAATGAGGAAGATAAATTGCATTAACATATGCAAAATCCAACCAAGTTAGGGATTTCCATGTACCACTTGACCATAGATTGGGCTGAACCAAATCTTTATTTCATCCAATAACCCTTATGCCATATTCTAAGCATGAATGTGGGATCTTGTGGGATAAACTATGACATAACCAAACAAGGACTCCAAAGGTTAAACCACCTCCACCCTCAAGCTATAGTGATCTCACGTAAACTAGTCCCGAGATCACAAAATAAAACCAAGCTTGGATGCCTCAGAATTCCATCACCATACGTTTAGGAATTTTCCTATCCCCACCCACTTATTGAGGGATTCTTGGAGAAAACCACCTCCACCCCCAACCCTTTTTATTTTCCTGATACCGCCTCACCCAGTTCCAAAACCTTCCAGAAATCCAAAGATAAACCAAGAATGAATCCCATCACATCATGTTTATCTATGAAATGGAAAGGCAAGGATGAAACCATTGTCAAAACAAGAAAAACCCATGCCAATGGAAGAAAATGAAACAAATAAACAAATTCATGTACCATGCATGCACACCTCAGTTAGGAAATCACACATGCAACCTCTTACCTGCAAAATTCTCTTGTTGAAGTTGTTGATCCAACCTTCTCCTTGCTTTCCTTTATTTGTCCTTTGTCTGCCATTTTTTATCGTTTCCTTTCTTGCTTACCTTTCTCCAAATCCAAGTGAATACTAAAGTGCTCCAAGAATACTCTAAGTGTTCAAGATTATGAGAGAATGAGAGAATGAGAGGAGATAGACAAATTGAACTGACAAAAGTTGTGAACTGGTTCTCTTATGATTTTTTATCATTGATGTCTCCCTTTTCTTCATTTTCCTTCATTTTTCCTCTAATTTCCCTTGCATAAAATGTGTGTCTCTTCGCCTTCCTTTTCTCCTATTTCCCTTATTTATCATAATTAAATTCTATTTATTGCCTCCTTGCCTTTTCCAATTTCCATAGCCATTAATAAACCGCAAGTGATGCCCATTGAAGTGTTTTCCCAACATTCTTCTTGGAATACATGTCTTGTGACCTTGGTATTATTTTTCCTTTATTATCCTTTATTACATGAAACTTTAACATGAGGTTGTTATAATCCTCTCCCCTTTGGGGGAACACCGTCCTCAATGCTCTATGACACCTATGACCAACAAACTGTTGAAAGCAAGATATACTACCTATGGAGGTTTATAACATAACTCAATGCAGTATTTACAATATACAACTGTTGAAAACATGACAAACATACCTCTTATGGAGCTTTATAAACCCAACTCGATGTGGTATTTACAATGATATACACATATACTTATGCACATTTTCTTCAACCAGTAAATAATCATACTTTCATGGAGCTTTATAGTCACATTTAAACACAATATTTACAATAATATATACATATATACATATATAGACATGCATATTTTCTCTAAACAACAAAAAAAAGGTTATTATGCTCATATAAACCACAAGGGAATTCATAGGCTCACACCTCTGCTATAGGGTAAACTGCTTGGGTTGTTGGTTTTTGAATATCCCTCTCAAAGCTTTCCGGTGTCCGAGGCAGACAATAAGATTAGTTGTGTTGTTCACAAAGATGGCATGAGCATGTTCATATTAACTTAAGGTAACTGAATGGAATGCGATATAGAATTACCTCTTTGACAATCTTGGAGTCCCTTGGAGAGCGCTAGGCAGTGAAGCAAGAGTCCTTCTTCACCGGCTCCAAATCTTAGTCCTGCAACCAGTCAAAGCACCCGTGTAATTCCTAACATAACATATATCCTATCAATCAAGTCAATATATAATGAACTACTAACTTCTACACATCTGAGCCATTCATATCATACTATGTAAATGTTCAAACAATAATGACAATATTAAGCATTGAATGGACAAAACGAACACAGTTCTATTGATTTTGAAAGAAGGAGGATTACAACCGTCGGTTGTACCAAGCCCTCCTCAGTCTCCCAATATCTCTTATCTCTCAAGTGAAGAAGTCCAAGTCAACAAGCTCTCTAGGAACCTCTTTGACTCTTGGCCTTCACAATGTAACACTATTCTCTATTCCACAAGTATACAAGAACCTTGAGCAATCCTTTGACCTTCAATTAAGAGCCTTTAGCTCCTTCTTATAGGAGAGGGAGAAGGCCATTGTTGCCCTTCTCTTTCCACTAGTTTGGAATGGAAAAAACTTAGATGTTTCTTTGATCTCTATGCTTTTTCCTCCTTTGGAGTTCAGTCTTCTATGGCAATGACCAATAATGAACTGGTGCTTCTACAGTTTCCTTTGTGAACTGACTCCTTTGTGAGGGAAAGTCGGAGATTCAAATCATTCTCCACGCTCTTTTCCCAATTCAAACTTAAAACACGGGTAACGCTTCCCTTCAGTGTAAACAGAGCGTTGCCTTAGCCACTAACGCGGCCAATGCACTGCTTGCTTGCGTTATAACGCTCTTGTTCTGTTCTTCATAGGCGTTACCCTGGCAGAAATAGGTTTAACTTAGGTTTTTGTACTTCTTCCATATTTGTCTTCCCCTCTGAGCTGATGAGGAGGTATTTTGACCTGTAACAGATGCCCCCTAAAGTGTGAGGTCAGAGACGAAGACGATGGCCGAAATACTTTATAATTTGTGTAGAGATAAAGAGATTGAAAGACTAAGGAAAACCTGAAACAACAACATATGTCAGAAAATATAGTATCTGCCTTGAGTCGGGCATTTCCCATGCTCAGTAGCTTAAACAACATGATTTCTCTAGAATAGAGATATGAAGAATCTGTCCACCGATAGGCACAATGTGGAAGTGTCTGTCATAACATGATCAGGCTGAGGAAGCTGTCTCCATAAACAATATCGCAACTTGGGGAAGGTCACACAACTTTAATGATGTAACCTTGGCCCCAAGGTCTTGACCGCTGATCCACTTAAACTGCATATTTCTCAACATGTGAATGAAGGAGTTGTCATCGAACATGTGAGAAATCGTTTGATTACCAGTCAATAAGGAAAACTGTTAACAGACGCGAAGGTGGCCACCGATAATGATGATGGTCCCTAAGATGCACAGTACAATCTAGCGAGTGTGAATAAAATGAGTTGAAGTCGAACACTCGTAGAATCATTCGACCAGGAGCCAATGATGGAGACCCCTGATCAAACACAGGACTACCTGCCACTGATGTCTGCAAGTATCCAGGTACTGATGGGTTTCTGGATCAACTTCCTAGATAAGATGTTGAAGTCGATAGGAAGAGATCTGTCAAAAGGTAGGCACTGAGGCATCCTACATCAGTCAACACGAAACGGAAACCAACTGATTTTTTTTATGATTGAGATAGTGAAGAGGAAATGGGAACGTCGGACGACAAATAATTTCTGGCATAATGAGCGGTTTGGTTGATAACAGGAGCAGTAGATAGCGAGATCTGCTTGAACAATAGAAGGCACTCTAGCAGGGTACTAGGCAGTTGGAGCTTGATGAACACCAAAGAGTGTGTTACGATTTTACCGGTGCAGGGACACTGGGAAATGAAGGCTAATACTCATAGATGGTAGGGTTCAGCTAACTGCGAAAGAGTTTTCTGGGAAGTGCCATGTTCAAGAATTTTGCTGCCAAATCGACCTTTTTGAAAATGTAACAGAGGTAGTATCCACTTTGTCCAAATTTTTCCCCGTCTGATTAAGTTTAGCGAGTCCAGACGAGTAAACTCGTTGAATTTTTCATGTTTAGAGAGTCTGAAAAATGTCAGGAAAGACAACTCTGTGCCCCGTCTGATTAGGTTTAACGAGTAAACTCGGTGAATTTTTCATGTTTAGAGAGTCTGAAAAATGTCAGGAAAGACAACTCTGTGCCCCATCTGATTAAGTTTAACGAGTCCATATGAGTAAACTCGGTGAATTTTTCATGTTTAGAGAGTCTGAAAAATATCATAAAAGACAACTCCACTGGGGTACCTTTGTCATGTCTTGATAACCGGGCACGGCAAAGGGATAATAGTAAGCCCGAAAGAGTTCATTTTCTGTAAGTTAGTCCATCGAAACCGAAAAAGTGAGAAATCTATGTTCGATAGACGTCTACCTCATTTTGTTATGAGTACGAGGAGACGGAGTGAACTCAATATTCTTTGTGAAATTTTAACGAGTCCAACAAAGAAAACTCGGTGCCCTCCGTGAAATTTTAACGAGTCACGCGGAGAAAACTCGATTACCTCCGTGAAATTTTAACGAGTCACACGGAGAAAACTCGATTATTTTTTCAGTTTAAAGAGCTTTGAAAAAGAAAAAAGAATGGCTCTATCATTTGATGTCATGGTAGTTTAACGAGCCCGACAAAGGCAACTCGGGGTTTTTTCAGTTTTATGAGCAAGAAAAAGATTCGTAAAAAGAAAGCTCAGTGCTTCTTCATGATTTTAACGAGTCTGAAGAAGAAAACTCTAGGTTTTTAGGATTAACGAGCAAGAAAAAGACCATAAAAAAAGAACACTCGATGCCAACTTCGTATAAGTTTAACGAGTCCGAAGAAGGGAAATCGAGGTTTTTCGGATTAACGAGCAAGAAAAATGCTGTAAAAAGAATGCTCAATTTCACATGAGAATGTCTGCATATAAATCTTGACCACTCATCAGAACATCAGTACCAAATCTCAAAAGTTGCGACACATGCGTAGCAAGAATTCACGACTTTGCTGACTAGCTTAAGAGATTCGTGCCCCAAAAATAGCTATAAAAAGGTCAGAAGGCCTTCATTTTCACCGTGCGAAGTGCAGTGAAGAAGCTCTGGGGTAAAAAGGGGTGAAAACTTCAGCTGACGATTACGGTCAATCCGGGCAACGGTTTTCCTTCTCGCGAGATCCAGGTAAGAGCTAGAACCTCCTGCTAGCATTTAATTATGCTTTTGTTACTTTTTGCTGGTTCAAAATTAGAGATTTTTGAGGCCCTAGAAAAATGTTTGCGCCTAACGCGGGTCAGGAGTATAAGAGACGCGTTAAGCGCATAACCCGTGAAGGGATACCACGTTAGCACGCTCTGCTTTGCACTAGAGCCAGCGTTAGGCGCACCGTGTTTTCTAGCAACTCAATTTTTTCTTTTTTGAAGTGGTCCAGGCAAGTTTTGATCATTTGAAAATGTTGTTTGTGCAGGTATTTAGCTGTTTAAACATGAGTATCTGGCGAGAGAGAGAACATGAACGGGAAGAACGAGAGATGGTGACGGATGCTGCAAGCTTACTGGCTCTCCGCAGGTGTGGATTGCTAAAATATGCCCGCTTAGAACTGATGAGGGGCCAAGAGAACCTCCTGAGGTGGTTAATCCAGCAGTGGGACGAATGCCACCATGTCTTTCGGATTGGGGGCAATGAGCTCGCAATCGAAAAGGATGATGTGTACTTTTTGACCAGCCTATCATGTCGTGGGGCGAGGCCCAACTTGACGGGGTCCAGAGCTGACCCACGTTCCACTACTAATCTGATTCGCGCACATTGCATACGTGACACTCAGGCTGTGAGCAACCGGATACCGATCGCCCAACTGACCTTAAGACCACTGAGGTCTATTTTATGGATGATTGTTCGCTTGGCAGGCGCCAAGAGTCAGCACGTGGCCACTAAGGCTCAGATGCTCCTAGCCCTGGACTGTATGCAACCTCAGGTTTTCGACTGGTGTGACGGAGTTGTCCGTCGGGTCCGAGCAGAACTTACCACATGTAAGACCCGTACCCAGAGAGATTTTGGGTACGGTACACTGGTTGTTTCTTTCTTACTAGAGCGGATACCATTGATGAGGCCCAGTATCGTTACAGCGGTATTGGGCCCACGCGATCCGAGGCAGGCTCGGTGGGTAGCTTTGCTTCCGCGGACTGGAGAGGGTCCCGTCCGTCACTACTTTGATGATGGATTTTTTGACTAGCTAGGCTCCCAGATAATCATGATTGAGGATTATCCCTATGCAGGGATGAACTTCACCGATGATCCGAAGTTAGTCCTACCTCCTGGTACCCAGTCGGGACTCGATGGTAAGAAAGAGATGATCAGTGAATTTCCAAAGAAGTACTTTGTTTTTTATCTTTTGAATGTTTATGTAATTTTTTTTTATTTTTTTTGAGGTAGGGTGAAAATTATGTTTTGACATGAAGCTTTTGTTTACTTGACACAGATGTGGCACCTGTCCGGCCAGTTGGAGCCCCTCGCTATGCACGGCGAGGACTACAGCTACCCGGGGCTAGCGCACCAGTAGAGGATGCAGAAGCCGGCGACGATGATGATGCCCAAGTTTTACATGAACTCTCCAGAAACCTGGAGGGTCTGAGTATGGGCATACCACCCCTTCCTATGCGGGAGGTTCCAGTTCGTCTGCAGCGGCATACTGTAGGTGTGCCGGAGAGATACCTAGTGCCTCTGAGGAGGATAGCTAGAGCAGTTGTATGCTACTATGAGCATCAGGCCTAGTTGGCGGAGCGGATGTATTAGTGTCAGAGCGTGGCTTAGTATAGCCAAATTTTTGTAAAACACCCAAGTTTTGGAAGATTTTTTGATGTAACTATGTACTGGACCTGATATATATATATATATATTGGTGATTTTGTGTTTTTAAATTTTTATGTATTTTTAATGTGATAAAAATATATGTACTCATGAGTAAATTTTTTACAATAAATGTGACAAATGCCAATCTAACACATAATTTGCCAAAGAATCAGCTAATGCATTAAATTCTCTAGGAACGTGCTCAAAAGTAATTGTTTGAAAATGACGTTCTAGAAGTCTTACCCTTAAGAAATAACGTAACAACACAGGATGGCGGACTCGATAGTGATTGTTTAACTGCATAATGATGAGTTGGGAATCTAACCTGACCACTAAATTGGAGATGTCACGAGATGCCGCTTCCGTGAGGATTTGGATCACCGACATGTACTCAGCAACATTATTGGTGGCGTTACCCAGGAAGATTCCCCCGGAACCAAGAAGGTCCAACTCATGAGTGTATAGAACCCAAGCAGCTGAAGCAATGCGTCTAGTGTGACGACTAGCACCGTCTGCATATCCCACGTATGTTAAGGGCAGTGACGGCATCTGTGTGAAATAAAAAGGTTACACATGAAAAAAAACACCTTAAAACCAAGACACAATCCAGAAGACATCAAAATAATAAGCAAAACTTATATACATAAAATTACAAAGCATATGCCTAATGCGAAACTAGGCAAAATACTTCTTTAGATAGAGCCCGTTGCGGGACTCCTCGAGTGGAATTCTGTTACAGTCCTGAAGCTCGTAAGCCCCTTTTGAGAGGGCTTTAGTAACGATGTAAGGACCAAGCCAGAGTGGTTGGAGTGTTCCTGCCCCCAAGAGGTCATGTTTCTGGTCATAAAGTAGAACGAGATCGCCCTCTTGGAAAGAACGAGGCTTGACAGATTTATCGTATTGAGCTTTAACTCGGCGCTGGTGAGCTTCGAGTGCTAGTGTAGCATCTCGACGAGTTTCGTCCAAATGATCGAGTGAGAGCAAGCGCTCTTCTGTGGCGGTAGTGCCAGGAAGGAGTTCAACGGAAATTTTAAGTGATGGGATTTCGCACTCGATTGGAAGTACGGCCTCCAGGCCGAACGCAAGTTGGAGAGGAGTGAAGCTGGTGGCAGTTTTGACTGACGTTCGGTATGCCCATAACGCGGAATACAACTTCCGATGCCAAGTGGTTTTGTGGTTTCCGACCAACCGACGAATCATGGTTTTGAGGACGCCATTTACGGCTTCGACTTTACCATTAGCTTGAGGATAATAAGACGAAGATTGATCTTGCCGAAAACCTAGGATGGATGTTAATTTGGTCATCATATGATTCTGAAAGTGGGATCCATGATCTGTGACAATTGATAGGGGGTACGCCGAACCGACAGATTACCTGATTAAACAGGAAGAGGGCGGCAGTTTCGCCATCGGCTTTGAACGTGGGAAGGGCTTCCACCCATTTCGTAAAATAGTCGACCGCGACCACTATGTAGTTGTGTCCATTTTCCGAAGTGGGATTGCAGGTGACGAAGTCGATTCCCCATTTAGCGAAAGGACTGACGGAGATAACCAGATGAAGGGGGGCAGGATGAGCGCGCATTTTCTTTGTGAAAATTTGACAGGGATGGAATTTCTGGACTGCTGCAATACAGTCTTTAAACAAATTGGGCCAATAGTAACCCACGCGCAAGATTTTTTGGGCAGTAGCTATGCCCGAAAGATGACCACCGCATGCCCCTGCGTGGCAGTCATTCAAAACGCGTTCCGCTTCATCGAAAGTGAGACAACGTCAGAGAATAGTATCAACACCACGACGATATAGCGTACCGTTTAGCACGAGGTAGTGCTTTGCTTGGTGTCGGATACAACGACGGTCGTCGGACGTGAGAGTCGGGCGAAAGCGTTGGGTTTGTAGGTAGACTAAAATGTCTCCATACCATGGGTCCGAAGAATCGACCAAGTACACAGATTCATCAGGAAATGGATCGTGAGCTACTTCTGCTAGGTCGATTCTGGGAAGATCCGATAATAATTCAGCGAAGACCAGGGATTTATTTTCTTTGGCAGCCGTGAAAACCAAATCAAATTGCTGGAGGATTATAATCCATTTGGAATATTTTCCTCCAATAATTTGTCTAGACAAGATATGTCGCATGGGGTTCTCCAAAGCAATGACCGTAGTTTGTCGCAGCAATATATAGTGTCGGAGTCGGGTGACGGCAAAAACTACCGCCAGAGAAAGTTTCTCCACATGTGAATTACGTAATTCTGGTCCGATCAGACCTTTGGATAAATAGTAAATCACATGTTCGCTGTCGTCATCGTGTACTTGAACCAAAACCATTCCAAGTGAGGATGGTGATGCTGCCAGATAGAGGAGAAAGTCGTGTGAGTAATCGGGGGCACTAAGGAGTGGGGCTGAAACAAGTGCATGTTTTAAAGCATCAAATGACCGTTGAGCTTGGTCATCCCACAAGTATAGTGTTCCTTTCTTCAATAAGCGCATGAATCCTTTCGTCATATCAGCATATTTAACGATGAAACGACGTAAAAAGTTTGCCTTCCCTTGCAAACTTTGGAGTTGGAGGATGGATTGTGGTGCCGGCAAATCGACAATTGCCTTAACCTTATCGGGATCAACCCTAATCTCGTGCTTGGAGATAATAAAACCTAATAGACGTCCGGACTCGACCATAAATACGCATTTATGAGGATTCAAGTGTATATTGTAGAATCTGCACCTAGCAAAAATTTCTCTTAAATGAGCCAGGTGATCCTGTCGCTTCTTGGAATGGGCCGGAAGGTCATCCAAGTAAGCCTGTACAATATGTCGAATGTCATGAAAAGCGTAGTCCATAGCCTGCTGAAAAGTTGCTCCAGCATTCTTTAGACCAAATGGGAGTTTTCGGTACGCAAAAATGCCCCAAGGACAGATGAAAGCAGTTTTATGTTGGTCGTCTTTTTTTATTGCAATCTGGTTATAGCCCGAGAATCCATCCATGAATGAGAAAGATTCGCATCCGGCACAATCGTCGATAATCTGGTCAATGAACGGTGTAGGATAATTGTCTTTGGGACAAGCGGCGTTCAGATCACGATAGTCAACACAAACTCTAATGGTGCCTTGTTTTTTATGAACGAGAACCGGATTGGAAACCCATTCCTTTAAAGGAACAGGATAGATGAAACCAGCGTTCAAAAGTTTTTCTACTTCAATCTTGATGGCGGCTGCTTTGCGCGGGTGGACAGGTCTGAGACGTTTCCGAAAAGGTTTGGCATTATCATAAATCTTGATTTCGTGCTCGAAAATAGAAGGGTCTATGCCGGGCATTTCGTCATAAGACCAGCAAACACATCACGAAATTCCTTAAAAAGTGATGTGAAGCGTGCAATTTCCTCTGGATTGCAATCGTCTCCAATCTGAATATTTTCCACGATACCCGTTTTGACCAAGATATCAATGAGCATTGTCTTAGAAAGATTACCCATGTTCCCTTCTGACTCTATAGTTTGGACAGTCGTGTAAGCAGAGGGAACCATCTCAGGTGGGTCAAAAGATGGGATTCAGTTTTTATCGCGTCCAAGTCAATCATCGAAGCGCGATGGTGGAACTCTCCCCAAGGTCGTTCTTCTAAAGACATGATCTCTCGAATAGCTTCGTCTGTCGGAAAGACTTCATTGAGGAGATCCTTAGAGAGAACAGTGATGGGAGGGAGTTTTGTACTTTCGGTCGAAACCATAGCAGTGGAGGGTTCAGATGCGGTTTGGATGGCTTAGTAAGCCAACTCTGCTGGTGAGAGCGGCATCTGATCTCCGTAGGAATCAATGTCTGAAGGTGCCGGAATGATCCATGGGTCAATAGAGCCACTCAAAGTGGTGGATATCATTGCAACCGTGTTTGGGATCGATGGCGGCGGGAGAGGAAAACAACCCAGTAGGGACGATGCCTTCAGAAGACTGGTACCGACACTGACGTAAGAGTCAGGAAAGCTTTCTATTAGGGGTACAGTGCTACTTGGAAATGTGGCATAATCAGGGGTGCAGAAGGATAGCTGGTCCACTGTGACTATTTTCCCATCCAATGGAAATAGGATGAGTCGGAAAACCGAAGACACAATGGCAGTCATGGCATACGACCAACTGCGACCAAGCAATAGATTATAGTCTAGATGACGCTCTACGACTTCAACGTCCACGTTTACCGTTTTCCCACTCAGAGTGATGGGAAAGCTAGCAAGGTATCCTTTTGGGAGGAAAGTGTGGCCATCGAAAGCTTTGAGGGAATTCGATGGCGGGGTGAGGGTAGGAGAACCTAAATTGAGCCAGCAAGCTTGTGACATAACGCAGGTTGAAGCACCTTCGTCTATGACAGTGCGATAGATTGGTCTCCCTTTCAACACAACCTGCAGCTGGAATGCGAGTTGGTGTGAGAGGCGAGGTTTAGCCTTTTCCATATCAAAGATAGCTAGCATAGAATCCTGGGGGTCTATTCCACCAATGGCCGAAAGCAAGGCTTTCCTTTGTGCTGGATAGGTTTGTAATACTTTGAGAGCAGACATAGCTGATGGTGCCTGCGCCAAATCTTCTACAATGTTGTAGTTTTGGGCTGCACGTGCAGAGGTATTATGAGTCGTGCATCGAAGTGTCCCTTTGGGGGGACGAATCACGGGGTCAGCAGTAGGTCGTTCGATATACAAATCGTTTGGCGGCGGCAGATTGGAACTAGTACTAGGTTCTTGAGCATCTATGGTAGGGTTTCCATAAAGCTTAGCTCGAGTCTGAAGGTCAACACTCTCAATGCCATAAATGGCAGATGGTCCTTCGCCGGAAGGATATGAACCACCATTTCCCCGTTGATGGGGTTGTGGCGAATTGTCAACCATGTGTTGATGTTGCTGCTATTGATTAGGGAAAGGATTGTGAAGAACGGCAGGTGTTCGCCCAGAATCCTTGTTAGCAATAAAATAGGTGCATTCCTGCAGCCGAGGACATTTGTATGTCAAGTGGTCCTCCGCACAGATTTTGCAAGGAAATTTCATGGGTTTATCCTTCCCTTTGTCATTTTTGGCAGCATTTTTCTGATTAGTGTTATTCTGATTATCTGACTGCTCTTCTGAAGAAGATGACTTTTTCTTGTTCTTCTTATTTTTCTCGCTAGGTTTTTGTGAGGTTTGCACCGTATTTACCTCAGCGGTGGGAAGAGTAGTCGTTTGGTGAGGAGCGGTGGCAGCCGAAGATGGCTGGGAGGCTTGCCCCCGAGACTGCTTTGTGGCTACGCCAGAGATCGTGCCAACGAGACCATCGGCATGAGCTCCGGTTTTCTGAATAGCCGGAGGGTTTGGGTTGCCAGGGGCATGGGGGAGCAAATCGTACAGCGTGCCAGATTGCGAATAGATTAAATCTAGATGCTGGGCATGGCGGATGCATTGATCTTCTGTGACCGCACCAGAAAGGCCAATGTCTTTAGCTATGTGGGGTAAGAGAGACTTGCAAAACCAATTGGCTAAGAGATGATCCGGAATTGGCGCTTTGACTAGCCTCCTCCTGCGTCACCATTCATGAATGTGATCGGAGATCTAGGTGGCGGTGTCTTGGCAGAGCGAGGTTAATAGTTCTGTTCCGGTCTCAAATCTAATTAGTAGTTGGAAGTTCTTTAGAAACTCCGTTGCTAAAGCACCAAACGTATTGATGGTGGCGCGTGGTAATTCAATGTACCACTTGGCAGCATTGCCTATAAGTGTGCGGGGAAACAGTTGAAGTCGGGCACTATCATCTACCATGGAATTGGATATAGACCATAGGTGAAAGGTAGTGATGTGTGCGGCTGGGTCGTCCCCTTGTTTCCCGTCGAACTTCAGGATGTCGGAAGGAATCTTATGCGGCACAGGAGGCCAAAGCGAGTTGTGATTGATGGGATCATTAGTCAGTTTATGGATATCGGGGATGTCCAAAGCTGCCAAGAATGGCAATTGTGGATTTGCCCCTGAATCTAACCAAGGCAGTATGGGCTGACTATTTAGACCATAGGGTCCACCCATCAGTGTGTTACCAGGAGGATAAGTAGGACTTTGGTAAAAACTTCTTATAGGCGGAGGAGTAGGGACATATGGTTGTTGTCCATAGGGCATGTTGTATTGCGGGGCAAACTGTTGGTTGCCCCCATTATAAAAGTTCCCTCCCATTCCAGATGGAGGTTGGGGTTGGTTAGTCCAAATGGATGCAATAGAGTTTCCCGGAGGCATGCTACTACTTGCATAGTTTGGCAACGGTATGGACCCTACACCTATATTTGAACCACTTAAGGGAAAAGTATTAACAATAGGTTGTCCTATTTGTCCTAAGGATTGCATAGGAAGTGAAATATTCCCTGCTACCTGAGTGCTGGTGACACTACCCCCTGGCATAGAGGCCAAGGTGTTTGAACTCAGCAAAGGGTTCCAACTTAAAGGGTTGCTAAAAGGTACCGAAGTAGTCATACTCGTGGGAGGAGCTACCGTGGGTCCCAACGTGGTCATGGTAGAAGTAGATGCCGAAGGATTCGGTAAGCTACTGACAGTTGTGATGACCATAGGGTTGGGAATAGGTATATGTTGACTAGTGGAGTTACCTAGTGATGGCATAGAACTGACCACCGGCAGGGAGGATGGTGGCGAACCTGGGATGGTTTCCATTGGTATCGACCCAGTGGATGCTGGTGGTGAAATGGATGTTGGTGCGGTCGAAGACATATCTTGGCGTGGTGGAATCTGAATTATCATAGGCCCCAACGGATCAGTGAGCGGAGGGTTGTAATGAGGTACAACACCTTCAGTGAAAGGGTCCTCCGGAAATTCCGGCTGGTATGAGGCTATGTGAAAATCAAGATTAGTCAGTGGAGACTACTCTTCCGTGGAAGGCACAGGGCCACCAAGGTTCAGTTCTTCCTCAATAGTTAGAGGAGGTAGACCTTGCTGTCGTCTAGACAGATAGCATGGGTCAGGGGACGCCACGGTGACCTGCTTAATTTTAACAAATTTTAATAAATTGTGATGTTTTATAAAGTCTCAGTGATAGTAACCACACACCTAAAAAAAAAAAGGACTCTCTAAAATCAATCAGCAAGCAGCCAGAATAGGGTTCCTTGTCTGAGTACTACCGCTCGCTGGTGATGAAATCCAGTATCACAATAGTATACAAAGAGGGTTGGTCGAAAGTACAGTTACGGTCACTCTAGAGCTTCGCCCGAACCTCAGACGATAGGTGTAAGCACTCTCGTGAAGACGAGTACCCTCCTAAAGACCGAAGACAGAGTGGGTCCGTCTGTTTCAGGTACTAGGACAGCCCGTCCCAGTCACCTTGTGTAAGTCCCTAAAAAGTATGGCCACTAAAGATACCTCAAATCACAGACATCATCAGGGGGGTCCACGGTCAAGGACAGTGTGCTATATGGGCAGAATACCTAGATCCCCGATCTAGTTTCGACATCCCCGAAGGGAACCCCAATATATAACACACCCACAGGATGCAGTCGAAGGCGGGCTACCTTCTTATGCACCCAAGTGTTGTCTCGCGCTGAGCTCCGGTAAAGGAACGGTCCCGATAATATGAGTGCAGTAGGATTTCGCTCGTTAATGACTCTAGTTTCAAGTTTTGAGACCTTGGGTAGTTTTCTCACTGTTCCTAACCCAAGATCCTAGCCTGAACTACTGTTTGTGTGAGTTCAAAAAGAGTTGATTGATTTTATTATTGCTTTATTCTTAGTGTACTTGATTATTAGTCTTGCGGAAGGGGAGTGGACGTATGAAATGTGATGAGACTCTGACTCAAGAAACCATGCAAAACATGCTCTAGATATTAAATTCGATGAAGAGTGTTTCTACAGGGAGAGGTTTCTGTTCAACATCCATGCACTAACATTCAAATAGCTTAGTTCAACTTTTAAAGATTCAGACTTCTATCTACCTCTTTTAAACAGTCTATGAACTGGAAATTTCAGAATAAACTCAGCTATATGCAGAAAAATTTAAAAAAAAACAGATTCTCTTAAAAAGTAAATGCTTTGGACACTAACTTTTCAAACAAGAGAAACAACTAGAAATTCCATCTTAGCAGACAAGCACAGGGATTCAGTCATCTAAAGGTACTGATGGCCAAAACTCTGCAACTAAAACACCATCACAGCAGTGAACAGTAAGGTTTTGGTTGAGTAACGCTCTGTCTGTGCGAAAAGACAGCGACTAACGCACTTTTTTTGAACAGAGACAGCATTATAACGCACTGGACAACCTACATAGGTAGCGTTAGCCAGGGAAAAGTTCTTCAGTTGGCCGAACAGAAACAGGATTGAACTCTGCGAGCGTTTGATATGTCTATTGGGCATCAAAAATGGTCGGAAGGGTCTATGAACAGAGAACAGAAGAGAGGAGGGAAAGAATAGTCCGGAAACTATTGGGAAACTCCCCAGCGGAGTCGCCAATTCTGCTATAGGGTAAACTGCTTGGTTTGTTGGTTTTCGAATATCCCTCTCAGGGCTTTCCGGTGCCCGAGGCAGACAGTAAGATTAGCTGTGTTGTTCACAAAGATGGCATGAGCATGTTCATATTAACTTAAGGTAACTGAATGGAATGCGATATAGAATTACCTCTTTGACAATCTTGGAGTCCCTTGGAGAGCGTTAAGCAGTGAAGCAAGAGTCCTTCTTCACTGGCTCCAAATCTTAGTCCTGCAACCAGTCAAAGCACCCGTGTAATTCCTAACATAACATATATCCTATCAATCAAGTCAATATATAATGAACTACTAACTTCTACACATCTGATCCATTCATATCATACTATGTAAATGTTCAAACAATAATGACAATATTAAGCATTGAATGGACAAAACGAACACAGTTCTATTAATTTTGAAAGAAGGAGGATTACAGCCGTCGGTTGTACCAAGCCCTCCTCAGTCTCCCAATCTCTCTTATCTCTTAAGTGAAGAAGTCCAAGTCAACAAGCTCTCTAGGAACCTCTTTGACTCTTGGCCTTCACAACACAACACTATTCTCTATTCCACAAGTATGCCAAAACCTTTAGCAATCCTTCGACCTTCAATTAAGAGCCTTCAGCTCCTTCTTATAGGAGAGGGAGAAAGCCATTGTTGCCCTTCTCTTTCCACTAGTTTGGAATGGAAAAAATTTAGATGTTTCTTTAATCTCTATGATTTTGCCTCCTTTGGAGTTCAGTCTTGTTATAGTAATGACCAATAACGAACTGATGCTCTGCACTTTCTTTTGTAAACTGACTCTCTTGTGAGGGAAAGTCGGAGATTCAAGTCATTCTCCGCGGGCTTTTCCCGATTCAAACTTAAAACACGGGTAACGCTTCTCTCCAGTGTAAACAGAGCGTTTCCCTAGCCACTAACGCGGCCCATTCACTGATTAGCTGCGTTATAACGCTCCTGTGTTGTTATAGACAGGCGTTACCCTGGCAGAAATAGGTTTAATTTAGGTCTTTGCACTTCTTCCATATTTGTTTTCCCCTCTGAGCTGATGAGGAGTTATTTTGACCTGTAACAAACTCCACCCTCAAGTACTACCAGGATTCACCTCCTTCCCAGAAATTCCAAGATCCACTTCCAGAATCAAATCTATATCTAATTTCCAATGCTACAATCCTTACGCTACATGTTCTCTCAATTAACAGTTACCCACTCATTTTTCCAGGGCACACTCCCAATGTGCTCCTAATTCCATCTGGAAATTCTAATGATCAAAACGAATTTATTCCCCCACCTTCCCTTCTATGCTTCCCAGTCCCTCGGGAAATTCGGTCACCCCCTTTCGTGCAGTCACACAGCTTCCAAGTTCCATCGGCATCCCCTTCTTGGGTGATCCATCCCTTGGCAAGTTTTCCTTGCATCAGAAGGTCCAAAAATCAAGCCATATCCCTACCTCAAAACCATCATATTGGTCATGGCATGCTCTACTCCTGAAATGTTTTACCAACATATTGTTGCATTTGAAATTCCAATTATTGTTGGTGCTAACACTCTTGCAGCCAATTACAACCACCCAAACCTAGGTATTTCCATGCTTTTGTGTACCAAGCACATAATTTCCATTAGACTCAAAAGGAATTGAAATAAATTCAAATCATACATCATTGGTAGCTCGTCAACAAGGTACACTTTTGATTATGTTTACTTCTTTTCACATCAAGTCAAATTTTTTCTTTGATCAAATCATCGTGTATAAGCATATCACATCTAGTTAGCTCAAAACTCAGCCATCATAAATCATAATCATAGACTATGTGCATAATTTAAAACTGAAATAAAATATTGATACTTATCTTTTAAACCGACTCTTGCTTTCGCCTTTTTTCTTTGTCCTTTCCGTACACACATTAGATCAGTTTCCAAACCCGAAAAGCACCTAGTGCCTTCTCTTCTCATCCATATATAGATGCTATACTAACCCTACCTTGAATATCAGCAACAAGATAATCCAGAGACTATACTACCTCTACCCTCAATATTAGCAACAAGGGTATCCAAAGATGGTATCGCCTTTACCCTCAATATCAACAACAAGGGCATCCAGAGACTATACCACCTCTACCCTAAATATCAGCAACAAGGGAATCTAAAGACAATTACCTCTATCCTCAATATTAGCAACAAAGGTATCTAGAGACTATATCACTCCTACCCTCAATATTAGCAACAAGGGTATCCAAAGACTATACGTCCTCTACCCTCAATTTCAATAACAAGGGTATCTAGAGACTATACCACATCTACCAGGTAACCTTGCCTCTAGTGTCTTTTTCATGCCTTACTACGTGCATCCACAACCCAAGTCTCGGGTTTGTGGATCTTTCCACTATCCATGTCTATCCCAGCATGTCGCAAATCACACTGCTTTCATTTTGTTGATGTATCCTTTAGCATTGTTCACCATAACATAAACATGGGCATAGTATAATCACATATTATAAAAATCATATCCATGTAATACTAACCTCATAGATCTTCCATGGCTACTTTTCCCACTTGATTCCTTATAAAACTAGGAACATTTTCATGCCATTCACATGCATAAAGAAATCATTCTTCCACAAGAATGATCCCTAACGACAATGTCAAAAAATGGCATATATATATATATATATTTGGGAGCTCTGATTTCTTCGACGAATTTTTTCGGCCCCTGCGGCCTTCGGACTCTGCAGCTTCCTCGCATGTCACTTTCGATTCCACGTTTGTGGGTTTGGGTATTCTATCTTAGGTTCTGGGGTCTCCTCTTCCCTCATCATTACATTACGCCACCACCTTTTCTCCCTCCCCTCCTCTGACAACGTCTCCCGATCTCTTTTCCTCTCGCGGGCAGCTGTTTCGTTGTGCGTCATCATGAGCAAGGATGAAACAGATCTCATTTACAGCCCTAAGGTTGGTCACGTTCTTCCAGGACAATATGAATTTATGTGCAGAGCAAATCATTCTTCCAAGTGCTCATCCCAAGGCACTTGGATAGATGATCTACCTTATTCCTCCATTCCTCGGCATGATGGTTCCTCTGTACTGCCTAATGGTGACCATACCACCTACACCGGGGAGGATCTATCTTAGGCATACGGTCCCAAATCCAAACAAGCCAAGAAAGGCATCCATCCAAAGTTTGGTAATGCCAAACTCGTTTTTGGGGAAGACATTACAATTTCGAAGGTACCAGACTACTTGGAGAACGCTCTTGTGGGTCGTTTATGCGGTCAAATGGCGTCTTTTGAGGCAATATCTACATGGATTGATGAACATTGGAGGCCCCTGCTAGGATATTCACCATCTTTCTCGAGGATGGATCCTTTTCAAGTTAATTTTGGCAGACGATAAACTAAAATTAACTGCTCGAGTGTAAAATTGTGGTCCGGCTCGCCTTGTTCTTCAGAATTGGGACGTTCATTTCAACGTTGATCATGCCCCTTAACACCTACAAAGAGTTTGGGTAATCTTGCCGAGGCTCCCTCAATTTTTTTGGCAACGTCCCCTCCTCGAAGCAATTGGAAATAAATTGGGCACGTTCATTTCCCTGGAAGAAGACTGGGATACAAAATTGGACCTTAGATGTGCTAATATCCAAGTCGAATTAGACGTACGCGAAGGTTTATATGAAGGAATCGTTCTCGATATACATGGGATTTCATGGACACAAAAGCTTGATTATTGGAACTGCCTTTCCGATGTTTCTTATGTAGACAGGTTGGCCACCTTGCCATGCAATGCCCGCGTCCTGACCTCTCTAGGCCTAAATATAAAAAAGTATGGAAAAAGATTAACCCTGGCCATAAATCTCAGACTAACTCTTATGTCGATCTTCCTCAACAAGTCTTTATCGACGTGACTTTTGCTGACAAAGGTATGTCCAATTTTTCCCTTCCCCCTCCTTTAATATCTGAAAATAATCTTCCTCAATGTTTTGAAAAAGGTGGCACTTCATCATCCTCCCCTGTCGTCTCCATGCCTCTCCTTGTTTCTTCTGGTCTGTCCCCTCCCTTGCCCTCTCCTCCATCTCCCCCTCTGGTGGAGTCTCCACTGTATGTTTCCCGTGTATCCTCCCTTCCCTCTCCATCCTATGTATCAAAGTTGCATTCTCGCTCCACTCAAATTTCTGACATTGTTGTTAAGGGTGGTTTGTCTATTGACCCGACACCTAAAATAATTTTAGGTCGTAAGACCCACCTGTCTAAAGCACAGAACTAGGCCTCTGTGGATATTTGTGCTAGAAGACAAAAAACTATTCAACAGGCCCTTGGAGCAAGGAAAGGCCCTAAAAAGGGTCTCTTATGATATTCCTTTCGTTGAACGTGCGGGGTCTTGGGGGCGCCCCCTCTCAATTAGCCCTCAAACGGTTAGTACAAACTGTTTCTGCGGATGTCCTACTTCTACAAGAGACTAATGTTTCGGGTTCCCGTGTTGTGGATTTTTTTTCAAAATGGTTAAAAGATTGTTCTTTCGCAACTAGTGATGCTGTGGGCCAGGTTGGAGGCTTGGTTATAGCTTGTTGCCCTTCCATTTCGGTCCTCTCCTATAATTTCCACCCGGCCTTTATTAACTTTATTAGTTCCTCCTGTGTTGACCATAAGTATAGTTTATCCTTCTCCTTAATTAATATTTATGGTCCCTGCTCTGAAAAAGGAATTTCCGGTCATCTCTGCTCTCCTCTGAAGTCGCTCTTTCACAATCCATGATTTTGGAGAAGACCTTAATTTTACCCTGTCTCAACAAGAGACTTGGGGTGTTTCGGCTAGAGTTGAGCCCTTGGCCCCTTTCTTTTTATCTCTTTTGGAATCCCATAGGTTGGTGGATGTTCAACCTCAGAAAATTACCCCTACTTGGTGAAATAAGAGAAAAAATGATGAGGCTGTAGCTAAGAGACTGGAAAAAATTCTTATTTCGGATGGTCTCCTAGACAGGAAT
Source organism: Pinus albicaulis (assembly GCA_034641835.2). NCBI lineage: Eukaryota > Viridiplantae > Streptophyta > Pinopsida > Pinales > Pinaceae > Pinus > Pinus albicaulis. Next base: position 1,461,454,460 of record CM076578.1, on the reverse strand, counting down.
TTCAAAATTCAGTCATGGGTAGAAGCTGGTGGTTTTTCTGATCATCTCCCTATTATTATTTTTATTGATGTCCCTGAGCCAAAACCTCCCTCTCCCTTTAAATTCAACCCAACTTGGTTATTAGAGGAGGATTATAGGTCTCTAATTTCCAAGTCCTGGATTCATCTATCTTCGGATCAGTCTGTTCCATATATGAAACAATGGGAATCTAACAATGCCAATATTAAAAATGTGATAAAGAGATGGTTTCAAATTTTCCGTGAAAATCAACAAGAAAGTTTAAAAAAGACTGAAGTTGATATTGCTATCCTCTATAATTCAAATAAAAATGGTATTCTCTCTGAAGCAGATCTTGACTCCTTAAAATACTTGGAGATTAAGTGACATGACCTCCTAAAGGAGGAACAACTATGGCAATTAAAAAGTTGTGCAATATAGATTCAGGAAGGAGATAATAACACTAAGTTCTTCCATCGATTTGCATCCCACAGACGAAATCAAAACACTATTCGGGAGATCCATAATTCAAATGGTTCAAAAGTAAGCCCTTTTAAGGAAAAATCAATAGTCGGTTTGCATCATTTCAAGTGTTATCACAAAATTGGATCTAACAGGCTACTTAATCAGTCAACTTCATGTAACTATTTCAAACCTAATATTTTGATTGAGGCTTAGCCTCCTCAGCTTGAGAGGGCTCTCTCAAGGGTTAATGATTTGGATAAAAATATAGATGGTTAACTCTATTTAGGTAACAAACATATAAATGATAGATGTAGGTTGAGAATCACATTAGCATGTATACAATGGGCTTACGGAGTTAAAACAATTCAGTAATCCAGTGAATCTACTTAACATGGAAGTTGAGGCATATCAGAGTTTTAGTCATGAGATACACACACATGAAATTGTAAAAACACAGTCAGTTCACTTATATAGGAAGTCAGAGCATCTAAAAGATGAATTCTGAGTAATATAGATGAACACCACTGCAATAAGATAATATAAGAGATGCAAATAGAATAGGAACACACTAAAACTCCTTCTGAATCTCAAGTTGGTCAAGTAGAAAATCTCTGTATTAGCTGAAAATCAGTCAATTCATAACAAGCACAGTTTTGCCAAAAATGTCCACCCTTGAAAAATTCGACCTCTTGGTCTTTAATAGGCATCTTAAAACATGAGATGATCTGCCTCTAGGCTATATACATCAAATTTCTGACCCTTGACACCTTGCATAACCATAAAACATGGAATTTATTACAAAAAGACACCTATCCTACTTAACAAACCTATTCCAAAAAGGACTCAAACTCCTTATCACTATCTATAACAACCTTATCTATTTAAATTTACATAATTTCCAAGTGTATCATCACATGGTTGAATCTGGCTGATGGGATTCATTTCTTCATGACCATATTGTTGACCTCCATAAAAATAGGAAACAGTACCCTATTTTGTAGGCACAAGTTCTTTTGCATTCTTTGAACATTATGACCATTATCTACTCTTCATTTCATGGTCCTTGGCTGTTGGAAGTTGGCTTAACACGTCCCCTAACTCCTCCCTCACCTCCAGCTGTCTAAAATCACTTTAAACACTGCTCAAAAAATGTTGTAATGTCCTGCGCTATGAAAACATGGTAGTTTCGTAGCGCCTTTTGTAGCACTGCCATTTCAAGTCTTTATCCTACAAAAATTCAATTATTTCCATTGCATCATTTAAATTACCCTTTAATACATCTTCCATAGAAAATTGAGTTCCTAACTCAGTCTTCAACCCTTTCAAATCTGATAAAAATAAGCAAGAAAAGCAGCTACAACAATTTCGTAGCGCTTTTCTGCTTTTTTACACTAAATGCGCTACGAAACTGCTGAGTATGAAAATTCTTCATAAATTTGCCTAGTGAAAACCGTGTTTGCCTCAAAAACTGAAAATATAATTTGTCCTCATCATCTGCAAACCATAAACCAACTTCACTTTAGGCTCTTTGAAGCATTTCTTCGTCATTCACATTTAAGACATCCTTGCATATTTTTCCTATTTTTTCTAAAACATAGGTCTTGGAACAGAGCCTATATCTTCTAATACATGATGTATTTTGAAAAAATTAAGGAGTTTTTTTTCGGCCATGATGTCTAGAAGAAAAACCTCTCTTGGTTTTTTGAAACACATCTCAAGTTGTCCAGAAACTACATTTGCAAAACATGTGTAAAACAGGAAAACTCTGTTTTCTGAAAATAGGGCATCAAAGAAATCTTTGTATCTCCCAACTGATAACATTTGTGAGAAAAGTGAGAAAGGTTATTGTTATTTTATATTTTTTTTTAAATAACCTCTCTCAGTTTCTTAAAATACCATTATGTTTTCCCAGAAACCACATTTTAAGTTGACTACTAAAATAGTCAGGTACAAGACCATTTTGTAACAGCAGTTTCGTAGCATATATTAATTTATCAATTTCTGCCACCTCCTAATGAATGTTTAGAAACTAAGAGAGGTTTTTGTATTTATGCCTTTTATGTAGAAAAACCTCTTTCATTTTTTCCAAATTCGTTTTCAGTTGCTCAAAAACCTCCTTTTAAGTTGATTGTTCAAAACCAAAAAAACAGAATTTTGCTTCATATTTTGCTATGAAACTTTCAGTAGTTTCGTAGCGCAAAGTGACTTTTTTCAATGTGAGGCACTACGAAACTATGGTTTCTTGGATAATTGGGCATTTTTGATACTAAAACTTTGGGAAATGAAGTGCAATGGAAAATCTTGAATGTTTGACATGAAAGGGTTTAAAAATGACTTTGTTTAAACCTTAGGGAAAGCTTCAAACTATAAAAAAATCTAAAATTTTCCCTTGATCAAACTTGAAATGACTCCTAAAATCCTATTTTGACCCATGAAACTTTGTAACCTTGTCAAAATGATGTTTGAATTTTTTGAGTGATAACATTAAGGATGCCTTCTTAGCCCCTGAAGGATACCCTATTCAGGAAATTCTTCAAGTCCTTAATCTTTTTACTCGGATGATTTCAGAAGAAATGAATTACGTCCTTAAAAAAGAAGTTGATGATGTTGAACTCGAACATATTCTTCGATCTTTCAAAAAGGATAAGAGCCCTGGACGGGATGGTTTGACCATCGAATTTTACTTGGGTTTTTTATCTATTAAAAGATGATCTTCTAAAGTTTTAAGGGAATCTCAAAGATCCGAAAAGGTACTGGGCTCTATAAATTCGACCTTTATTGCACTTATCCCTAAGAGCCAAAACCCCTCTTCTTTTGGAGATTTCCGTCCTATCTCATGTTGAAAAACGATTTACAAGTTTATTTCAAAAATTATTGCACAGCATTTGAAGCCCATTCTGAGCATTATTATCTCCGAAGAACAGTTTGGTTTTCTACATAAGCGAAAAATTCATGATGATGTTTCCATGGCACAATAATTTGTTCACTCTATACATCTAAACAAAAATGCCTCCTTTGCGCTTAAATTATATTTATCTAAATCTTATGACAGGGTTAACTAGACCTTTCTGAGGCTCTTATTAATTCAGATTGGGATGTATGTGGAAGTTGTGGAATGGATCATGGGATGCATTCAATCTACAACTTTTGATGTCCTTATAAACGGGTCCCCCTCCGATTTTTTCCATCCTTCTAGAGGGCTTCGTCAGGGATGCCCTATGTCTCCCTTTTTGTTCCTTTTAATTACTGAAGATTTAAGTCGTCTTGTCAAACAAGCTCGAGATTCAGGAAATTTTAACGGAATTCACATTGCGGGATGTGAATATATGACACTATTCTTTTTGTTGATGACATCCTCTTATTTGTTGTTGCCTCAAAAGAAAATGCAAAATCACTAAATAAGATTCTTGACCTCTATCAAAGGCTATAGGAATGCTGATAAATTTTAACAAGTCATGTCTGATCCATAACATCTCTTCAAGTTCCTTGTTAACAAACCTCAGATCTTCATTACCCTTTCCTCACTTAGACTGGGTGTCTGGGTTCAAATATTTGGGCTTCTCCCTTAAACCAAATTCCTATGTTTTCAGGGACTGGCTATGGCTTTATCAAAATATAGAAAAAATAATCATGCATTGTACCAATCGTTGCCTGTCCAGAGGTGGTCATTTTATCCTGCTTAAATCCGTTCTCGAAATTAGTCCAGTGTGTTGGGCCACTATTGCATCCATTCTGAAAGGAATTCTTCACAAAATTCGGAAAAAAATGTTTCTCCTTTCTCTGGACTGCCTGTAAAAAGAATGAAGGAATTACTTTATCAAAATGGACAACCTTAGCTCTACCCAAAGATCTAGGAGGTTGGGGAATTATAAATTTACCTATATTATGTTTATCATTAGCTGCAAAGTCATTATGGAGACTTGTTGAGAATCTAGGCTCTCTGTGGAGATGAATTTTATGCGCAAAATACATGCCTAGAACTTATGTTACGACCTGGTTTCGTTCACAAATCAAATCTCACATAAATGGTTCGATTGGATGGAAGGCTCTTGTCCAATCTTTCCCTATGATTTGTAATTGGACTGCTTGGAATATTGGTAGTGGAAATCAAGTCAGAATTGGTCTGGACCCTTGGTTTGGGGCAAGAGAAAATTTTAAGCTCTTGGAGGGGCTTTGAAATATATTACATTTAAATCATATTTTCTTCTTAGCAAATGCATCTACTTCCTATCCATAGGCGTGGGGATCTTCAGGTTGGAAATCAGCGGTCTCCCTGAAGCTAAATGAGGAGGATTCAAAGGAATGGTCTTCTTTTGTGTGCCTTCTGGTTAATAATTTCATTCATCTAGACCAGGAGACGGAAGACATGTTGGTTTGGACAAAAAACACTACTTCTGGATCTTACTCAGCAAAACAAGGCTATAAAGCTTTTATGGAGGAAACCAGTTCAGTAGAAAAAGAGGAATGGTGGACTCTTTTATGGAAAGCTCTAGTCAATTAAAAGCCAAAATTATGTTATGGCTAGCTCTAAACAATAGGCTCCTTACATGGGAAAATCTGCAAAAACGTGGATGGGAAGGTCGAGTCGATGTTCTCTCTGTGGAATAAATTCTGAGATCGGCCCTCACCTTTTCTTTTTTTGTTCTTATGCAAAGTCGGTATGGAACAAGTCGATCTCTACTTTTACTTCAGTTCAGCTTGAAGCAATTGATAGTGTTCTGTCCTGAATGAAACAATGGTGGAGCATTCCCGGGGTAAGCACCTTTTCTGCTTTCCCTTCTTTCTTCACTTATGGAATTTGGTGGGCAAGAAACATGGAAATTTTTCATGGAAAAGCTATCTCAGAAGAAATGACTTCGGCGTTAATTGTCCAGTGGAAAAACGAACACAAGTGTCCACCCAAAGTGTAGAAATTAAGGATAATTCATCCCCCAATCATAAACTATGCCATGCCTTGGGCCTTTTTTTACAGAGCCAGCCAAGAGTCTCCTCCTCTTGCTGGTGCAGGAGCCGCCCTCCATCTCAGCCCGAAAAAGAAGTATCTAATTAAGTTTGCACCTGGTCATGGCTCCAACAACAAGGCTGAATTGGTTTCTCTATGGGCAGTTTTATATGTGGCCCATAGCAGAGGTGTAACAAATTTACAGTGCTTTGGTGATTCAAAAGTAGTGGTGGATTGGGATATGCAGCGCTCATAGATTTTGGCTCCCCAATTACAACCAGTCTTACGATCCATTCATCATTTCTTCTCAAAATTCACCTCCCTTTATTTTAAACATCTATTTAGAGAGCTAAATTTAGAGGCTGATTTTTTATCAAAACAAGCTCTGACGCTGCAGCCAGGGCGCATGATGATAATAGATGCCTCCTCTACTGAAGAGGAAGTTATTTTGGTTTAACAGGTGATAGGAATAATGAATCTCTAAAGAAAGAATGAAACACAAGTTCACCCGAACGTATCTATTTTTGTTTTTTGATCAGATTTTTGGAATTTCTGAAAAATTTAAGAGGTTTCAGCAAACTTATACAGCTCAAGGAGCAATGTAAAACCCTTCGGGGCCGATCTATTATTCAAAAATGAATAAATAATTTTTTTTCCATGGAAAAAAAAAATTTAAAAAAAAAAAAATATATATATATATATATATAAACATGGGAATAGTATAAGCAAAAATTATCAAAATCATATCCATGTAATACTAACCTCGTAGATCTTCGAGGGCTACTCTACCCACTTGATTCCTTATAAAACCAAGAACCTTTTCATGCCATTCACCTGCATAAATCAATCATTATTCCACAAGAATGATCCCTGATGACCCTGTTAGACAATGGCATATATATATATATATATATATATATATATATATCATGATCACAACACAATTACTAGTGTTCATAAGGTCAAGGTTAAGAGAACTCCCTTTATTTGTGCAATACATGCACAACATTGAGAACAATAGTTCCCAACATAGCCAAGGGGTCTCATGCCTCAATTCCTTTTACTTTACCTCTCCTGTTACCATTATTGTGATTGTCCTACCACTGCCCATTTACCCTAATGGGCCTAACCAACCCAACTGTTTATCATACTCTTGCCTTTCACTGCCCTATATTCATGCATAGGGCTTCATCTGAGTTTTTACACTACTTATTGGGTTCCATGCATCTCTCCCTGAGCTCCATAAACTTTCCTCTTCCCAAACCAATTCTAATACCCTCAAATCATAAAAGGCAAGAACAAGAAGACAAGATAAAGAAAATATAAAAATCCAAGCAACCACAAACAAAGTGGCATGGCCATGCACCAGACACAATCAAAACTGCAAATCAAGCGCAAACAAATCACAAGACACCGAAAGCACAAAACTTTCAACAAACACCATGACTCAACCCAATGGTTTGTAGTGCTTCCAAAGGAAAGCTCAACCTAAGAATTTTTCAAAATTTCATGGCAGTCTCTTTACCCTATAATTCACTCTATCATACTACCATAAACACACAACTCTCAGTGCATAAATAAATAGAACAGTATACCAGTTGCCTTACCTTTTTGTATTGAGCATGCTACCTTGCAACTAAACACCTACATATATCATCTCCCAAGAGATTCCAATTCCCTTGACGAAACCAGCTATAACTGGAAACTAGTTGTTGTGTCTGCAACTAATCAATCAACTTCCATGTATCTTCATTGGCTTCAGAGTGCTTACACACACTTTAAATTTCTCTATTACTTGATTCTGTAGCATGAGTTTTTTCCGTTGCAATATGCATTGAGGCTCTATCTGGAACTCTCCCCTTGGTTCCACTTCCACCATAATGATGGATACCTAGTTATTTGTCTGCATCTTATCCACTGTTGCATAAATCCAAGGAATTCTTTGAACTACATCTCCAAATGACTGCACCCCTTGCACACTCTATATCATAGGTCTACCATGCATCCACTGTGTAGCTCTGATACAAAGGTCAATCCTTCCTGTAATTATCTCTACCACAGGTTCAACACCGCAGTAGTTATCTTCCAATTCCTTTATTTTGTTGCTCCACAAGATGACACCCATGTCCTCTCTTAGTTGCATTGAACTTCTTATGAGGTGCCATATTTTCTTTGTCACCTACTCCCTTCTAGTCATGGTTGAACTAGTATTTCGCTTTGAATATTCATAATAATGCTTCAAATTTTCGATGAATTCCTCCAATGAGGCTCATCATACTCAATCTAATCTTTAAATGTTGAAGGAAATCCAATGATGAACCTTTGAATCTTTTCTTTCTCGTCCTTGATATAAGGCACATGCCTCAATAGAATCTACTAGTGTATTCATCATCTATCATGGAACCCATATTCAACACATAGAACTCCTCTGGCAAATATTGCTTCTCACTCCTCCTAGAAGGATGTTGGCAGTAATGATGATGATGTCTCCTGGAACCAGAGCTAGAATAAAATCCATAAGTGCTACCCCTCCTGTCATGTGTATCCAAAGATCTGCCACCTCTGATTGTATCATCTTTGTCCAACCTGTTATTATATGTTTTACAACTTCGAATCTCTGCCCTCAAACTCCTCAGTGTATCATCTTGATTAGGAGGATACTCTTCTTCTTTTTGCTCGATCGACCTTTCCCATTCCACTGATTTCACATCAGACCTGTAAGGGGAGTCATGTGAACTATAGTCCACCACTCTGTTCTTCATATCTAGTCTTCTATTTTCTTACAACATACCATTTTAGATAAACCAAATAGAATACATAATCAAAATAAAACCTTAATGTATCTTAGGGGAGGCTATCACATCTACACAACTAATTCCATATTAGCATGACACATAACAATATCAATAACTTAACCGCAATGACAATAATCATCATGCATATGACTGCAATGCATATAACAACAATTTAAATATCATGCATGACTATCTGATGCACGTGCATATAACTACATTAATCAACTAGCATCTACCATGCATGTAACCATAACAACAATAAAATGACAGGCATGCATATAACAACCATTAACCATCATGCATTTATGCCAAACATACAAACTTGTATGGTGATCTGCTTTTACCTCAAGGTCTAGTGTTGCAACCTTACTCTGATACCAATTTGAACCGCCCACCCCACATTTACCCACTTTTAGAAGCTCTCCAGGGTAAACATGAGCTCAGTTCTACTATGACATGACCGACCTCCAAATTACAGTTATGGAAGTGGGGCCTACAAAGCGAAAACTTTCTGACATCCCTCAGGGACTACAAACCACTTAAGAACTATATAACCACCCTAGGTGATCAATCCCTAAGTTGGAACCCTTTTTCACTAGCCTAACTCCATAATTTCACCCTTGACACACTATGCATGTGGTTATGAGGCTCTAACCACACTCATAACCCTTCTTCCATATTTTTATGACCTAAAATCCCCATTTTTGTGCTAATAGTTCTAAGATCTTGACCACTTTTTCAAGCTAGCCTCCAAACCATTGTCCATAACTAATGTAACTTTCCAAAATCATAATTAAGATGATAACAATGCTAAAAATTCAAAACTAAAGCAAGAACTTTACCTAGACATGCCTAATCCATGATAGAAATTTCGTCAAGCATATAATAAACATATAAGCTACAGATCATGAACGCATATCTAATCATAAAATTCTAAATTTCATTTCAGAGTCACTAGGAAGGCTCAATTCCCTCTCAAGCTAGATGCAGCAACACTTATTAGCCCATGCATTCATCAACCATTCCATAACTTATCAAATCATGAACAAGAGCCATAGTAAGAGCACATCATATAACTGAGAATATAACCAGCAAATAACCAAAATAAAGACCATGACAAATTATCCATAAGATCAGTTAATAACCAGTACATGTGCTAATAAATCATAATGAGGAAAATAGCTTATATTAACATATGCAAAATCCAACCAAATCAAGGACTTCCACGTACCACCCGACCATAGATTGGTTTAAACCAAATATTTCTTTCAACCAATCACCCATGCGCCATATTCCAAGCATGAATGTGGGATCTCTTGGGATAAACCAAGACATAAACAATCAGGGACTCCAAAATTTAAACCACCTCCAGCCTCAAGCTATTGTGATCTCACCTAAGCCGGTCCCGAGATCACAAAACCAAACCAAGATTATATGCCTCAATATTTATTCACCATACCTTGAGGAATTTTCCTGTCTCCACCCACATGTCGAGGGCTTCCAGGAGAAAATCATCTCCACCCCCAATCCTTGGGATTTTTTTGAGACAACCTATGGAAATCACCCATAATGAATCACCTGGTTCCAAAACCTTCCGGCAATCCAAATTTCAACCAAGAATGAATCACATCACACCATGGCTATCCAGGAAATTGCAAGGCAAGGTTGAAACCATTGTCAAACTAGGCAAAACCCATGCCAATGACAAAAAATGAACCAAATAAATAAATGCTTGTACCATGCATTCACACCTTAGCTAGGAAATCACACATGCAACTTGTTACCTGCAAAATCCTCACATTGAAGTTGTCGATCCAACCTTCTCCTTGATTTCCTTCACTTTCCTTTGTTTGTCCTTTGTCTGCCTATACTTGTCCTTTGCTTGCTTTCTTGTCTTTCTCCAAATCCAAGTGAGTACTAGAATGCTTCAAGAATACTCTAAGTGTGAAAGAGTATGAGAGTATGAGAGAATATAGCCAAAATGAACTGACAAAAATTGTGAACTAATTCTCTGATGCCTTTTTATCATTGAGTCTCCCTTTTCTTTATTTTCCTTCACTTTTCCTCTAATTTCCCTTGCATACAAATTTGTGTATCTTCTCCTTCCTTTTCTCCTATTTTCCTTATTTATCATAAGTAAATGTCATTTATTGCCTCTTTGCCCTTGCCAATGCCTTTTCCAATTTTCATAGCCATTAATAAATCACAAGTGATTCCCACTAAAGTGTTTTACCAACATTCAGCTTGGAATATGTGTCCCATGACCGTGGTCTTATTTTTTCTTTATTATACTTTATTACATGAAACTTTAACCTGAAGTTGTTACACTTTCAAAGAGTCAAATTGTAGCTTCAGGTATATGTTTTGGAGGACGAGATTTCCCCAAATCTTGAATGTCGAAATATATCTCTTAAGCAGGATGAATTCAACTATTTTCAAGGATGATTTTCCTTCATCCACTGGAGGACAAGAACTATTCATTTGCAAATAAAACCTTTCTATTTGAAGGTTGAATTTAAGCTACTTCAAAAGGTTGAGGATCATTTATACAGAAGGTTGAATTTGTTTCTTTGGAGGTCACTTCATCTTGTCTTAGAGGCTGATTTACTTCTCCTAATAGAGGCCAAAATTCTATCTTGTTGGGAGGGTCGAATTGCTTCATATAGTGGCTAAATCTTCCTATATTTTCAAGAGGTCATATTCTCAATTGTTGGAGGCCAAGGAGGTCATGTTGCTTCAGGCCTAGAGGCCAAATTTCCTAGACTAATTGATTGCATCCATATTCTCAAGGAGGTTGTTATTCTTAAGAAATTTCTCACACACTCAAGTGTTATCTATAGGACGAATTATCCCTTAGATTTGTAATCCTCTAAGTGGCTAATCTTTCTCATCTAGTTAGGCCCAATACCTTCGAAAGGTAGGTCAAGTTTCATTGAAACTTGTGTTCTGTTGTCATGTCGAATTCATAAGTATTGGACCAGATCTTTTAAAGGGAGGATTGAGTTTATTGCTTTAAAAAGCAAAGTCTTCTCACATTGTGGAGGAGTAAATTTATTTCCAAGGAGGACGATTCTATTATTAATTTTCAAATTATTGTAGCATATGGTTATCTTGTTGATCTTCAATATCAGGTTCATTGTGATGCATTTCCTATTTGGACCATTAAAGGACTTTGAATTGTGCCCCTAAAATTTGTATTCATATAGTGTTTATTGTTTTATCTTAAAGTGTTTTAAGAAATGATTATTCATGAAGTGTTTGATGAAATTTCACAACAAAAGTTTTGAAAATTTCTAAGCATAAATATCAAAGGTACATTACACAATTTGAGGCCTTAAATGAATTTTTTTTTTTAATATGTCACTTGAAATTCATACCCCCTAACACTATTTGACACATGAATACCTCTCCAACAGTCCAAGAATCACATAAATCGGGGTTTGGATGCAAAATTTATGCCTCTCGAAAGTTGACCTATCATGAGCAACTGCCATAATTCAAAAGGATGCCACATTAGCCCCATTTACTCATGGAAAATAGGATAGCCATGTGGGGACTATGTAGAAGAATATAGAAGGGTAGAATTGTCACTAATGTTGATAATTGAATGGGTAAGATTTCACCCCTATTTGACTATTGAGTTGTATTATAACTGAGCCATTAGGAAGAAAATAGGTTTCATTCTATTCAAGTGCACTTTTTTTCCAAATAGAGCATAGTAGATAAGTGTGGATAGGGAGAGAGAGAATATAGGTGGTTGTGTTTATAGCATTCCATAGGCCATAGGTCTCAAGCAACTTCATAGAGAGTTCCTTATCCTTTGTTTTTGTATCATTTCCATTCCACACAAAAGAGATCAATGCATCCGCACCTTCCAACTGAGTTTTAACTTGAAAGGGTTTCCTAGAGATATCTTGGTGTTTATTGCGGTTTATGAGTGTTTGTATTTCATTATTATATATTTTGTCACATTTATTTATTGCATCCATAAGAAATTGGACGTTGTAGTTTCTCCACACACAACCTTTCCAAAAATTATGTCTCCAACAAAAAACAAGTTATTAATCAATCTAGAAATTTAAGGAAAATTAACCCTCATAACATAGACTTCATATTTTATTCTATTTTTATTACATATGTTATTACGAACAACCAAGTGGAATATCCACGATAATTTACAAACAATATTGGAATTATATTAAGTTTCTTTGGGTATATTATGGGAAATAGAGGGGGATTAGATTACTTTAAGAAAAAATGCACAAAAGCCCAACCATAGCTAATGAATTAGTTTATGAGAATCGTCGAGATCTGAAAGAGGATAGGTTCGCATAGCTAGAAGCACAAGTCACAAATTTAAACTGTAATGTGAGCCTCCTCATGGTAGCTTTGGAAAATAATATTTAGTTGTTATGAGAAGATTAAGTTTCCAACATAGAGGTCAGATTGGAGGGAAATTTGAAGGATCTGGAAGAACTAGAGAAGGAGTCCAAGAAACCCAAAAAAGAGCAGTTGAGTTCCAGCACCATGAACAATCCAAAATCTCTCTTTGGAACAAAAGGTGGATATCAATCCAAATCAATGTGAGGTTGATGTTTAGAATTAAATCACTAATAGTAATAGTTAGAATTTTATTTTAGTGTTTGTGAGATAGAGGAGGAACAAAAAAATTCATTTTCTTATTTAAAATTAGAAGGTCATGCCCCAAAATGGTGGGAAAGGCACACGGGAACCGTGACGTTGGAGAGATGTTCTCCAGTACCTAAATGGGGGGATTTTGAAACTCTCATAAATTCCCAATTATATGTTATCAAGTATGTAGAGGACTAGAAGATCTGGTGGTATTACTTTAGGCAAAGAAAAAGGCATAATATCCAGGAATACACCATAGAATTTAGGAAGACGAAAATAATGTTAGGTGTCTCTACTAAGAACTTAGACATACTCCTAAAGTATCTAAGGAGTTTACACAACCATCGGCAAAAGTGAGTGACGTTGTTCAAACCTAGAATGGTGGATGAGGCTTGTGTATAGGCACAATTCATGGAAAAAATAGGCCAAAATAAAGGAAAATCGAGTGGTTTAAAGTATAAGAAACACCAAGAACCTTACAAAAAGGATAAAAACAAATGGAAAGGGGGGAAGGATAAGAAGATCATAGCCACAAAAAATTTAGTGCAAATGTCTTAGCGACCATTGCAACCACTGTAATATTGATGGTCACACTGAGAAGAACTATTGGAAATTACATCAGAACTCAACCCAAAGAACCAAAATAAGAATGAAAAGAAGAAAAATGTCATCATCATAGATTCAATCAATCAGGTTGAAAGTAGCTTGGATCTGGATGAGAATATTTTCTGAACATTAGTGCAAAACGGGGTGAGTTTTCATAGGCTTTAACAACACGAAGAGAGAGATGACCAAACACTTCAATATAAAGATATAGTTTAAGAAGACAAAAACTGATACTTTATTTGACTCTGGATCACAGGTGAATCTCATTGTAGCATACCTTGTCAACAAATTGGGATTGGAAGTTCTGGGTCATCCTATTCCATATCCATTGTGATGCATAATTAAATATGCAAAAATCAAGGTAACAAAATAGTGCAAAATAAAATTACTATCATTGTTGATTTTATTGATGAAGTAGAATATGATGCAGTTCCACCTAATGTTTGTAGAGTGGTGTTTGGGAATCCCTATATGCACATGCAAGATGAAGCATTCACGTCGACACCCAACTAGTATCACTTCATCAAGGACAAAAAATAAATCATCATCGAAGCACATAAGTGCAATTATATTTTTTTGTTGGAAAGTGTCAACCAAACCAAGAGATCGATCACTTATGGCAAGAAGTATGTTTTAATTTTTTTAAGAGAAACACATATTGTAGAAGAGTCAATAGGAAAAAATTCATCCTTGGAGGGGTGCTCTAAAGAGTAGAGAAAGCAATTAGAATAGTTTCTACAAGCATACAAGGGTATTGTTTTAGTATCCTAAAGGGCTATCACCCAAGAGGGAAGTGAAGCATGAGACACAACAATTGTTGAACTCAACATTACCAAATATTAATATATATAAGCAACCTGATCTAGAAGAAAACAAGGTGAATAATTATTTGAAACAAAATCCACCCCTTTCTTTAGCCAAAATTTTGTAATAAAATTAAGAACATACAAATTTGGGGTTCCAACATTGATGGTATGATGCCAAACTCTATTATATAATGTAATTTTTGTTTTTATTAACAAAATATGCTAGAATTGAAGGAAGGAGGGGATAGACAAAAAAATATGATACCTTGCGAGGAAAATACATACCTTGGACTAATAATTCTCTTAATGTGATGGTTGGGAAAATGAAGGACCAAGGTGTGCTTAAAAAATGAAAGAGAGAAGCCATTGAGGAGATTATTATTTTTTCCCTTTTGTTTTGAGCATTACTCCATTATTCTTCGCATACACTCATTTTTTCTCTCTCTCACTCATAAATTTAAATTGGCATGGGAATTGGTGACATCTTTTGTAATGAGAATTGAATGTGTTGTAGTGCTTTCTTTCTGGACTAGATGGCTCTAACGACTTGGAGTTCTCATATTTGTGTGTGGCACAAAGAGCACTAAAGAAGGGAGGATTGAGGGACTACAAAGATTAGAGGACTCCCTTGTGTTATGCATATTTGCATTGTCATTTGTGAATATTTATGGGCCTATTCAAGGAATGGAAAGGTTGAACACTGAGATTCTTTCCTCTGTGTGGAGCAGAGAGGCCTTCAATTTTTATGTTAAATCTTGCCTAAAAATTGTGCGTTAAATCCTTTAGTTTAGTTTTTCCCTCAAGGCATCAAAATCTGGGTTAGGGGTGGCCAATTCTAAGAAATACTATACCATAGTTGAGCTTATAGTTGGGTGGATAGTGGCTCACCCTTCTTTAATTCCATAAAAAAATTTGACTCCTGATAAGTATCTATTGCGCATGATTATTTAATTTCTATTTTTAGCACATTTACATGTACATGCATTTAACCTTCAACAAATTTATCATGGTTGTAGTTGTTATACTATTTGGTTATAAATTTTTGTAAGTATTAAATTTTGTAACAAAATTGTTTTATAAAGATATGCTTCCTAAATTCTTCTTTAAAGGGGTCATGTTGGAATTTTGCTATAACTTTTCTTCTGGGAGGTTTAAGAAGTTGAAACTTGGGTCATAATGAGGGGAAATATCGTTGATCCTCTAGTCCAATTTTTAGATCTTGGTTTGTGAAATTTTATGAAATGTGATAAGAGGAATTTGGGCTTCCAAAATGCATATTTAAATAGGTCATGTTGCCATTTATGCTATAACTTTTCTTTTGGTAGGTTCCAGAAGCTAACACTTGGTCCATAGGGATGCGAAATCCTACTGATCATATGATCCAACTTTTAGATCTTGGTTCATGGAGTTTTAGGAGATATGTTCAGAGGAATTGGAGCTTCCTAGATTCCCCTAAAAGAATGCTTCAAATAGGTCATGTTGGAATTTTTTTTATAGCTTTTCTTCTAGGAGGTTCCAAAAGTTGAAACTTGGACCAGAGTGAGGGGAAATATCAATGATCATATAGTCCAACTTTCAGATTTGGGTTACGATATTTCACGACATATGATCAGAGGAAGTCGAGCTTCCTAGATGCTCCTAAAATCGTGCATCAATCGAGTCATGTTGGAATTTATGTTATAACTTTTCAACTAGGAGGTTCCAAAAGCTAAAACTTGGACCATGGTGAGGGGAAAACCCATTGATAATCTAGTTCATTTTTAGGAGATATTCCCTAAGGAAATTTATATCTTAGTTTGCATGCAAAGTGTTTGAAGAAATTCCTAAATTGTTTAATGATTCATTGCATGCAATATGTTTGATGAAATGCCCCAGTGAAAATGTTGTTTTTTGGATGGGGATAGTATTGTTATATGTTATCATTGTTGTATGATAGTACTGATATAACTAATCTATGTTAATTTGCATACAAAGCATTTGAAGAAATGTGTTAAATGTGTTTTATTACAATTTGTGTACAAACTATTTGATACTTCAAAGACATAAATCAAAAGTTGCATAGTTGAGTGGTGTATTTTAGCTAGTATGTTACAAGTGGAATCAGAGAAATGTTTCTTATTTGATTTCATACAAGATGTCTACAAGAAAAACACTATTTACTTGGTTGATACAAAATACATGAATAAAGGTTTACATGTAAAGTGTTTGACAAAATGTATGAGAGATGAAAACCAAATTTTTGCAAGTGTGCTTAGGATAAATTTAGTAGGGGTATGTGACAAAGTGGTATCAAAGCATGGTTCAACACTGGACTTGGATGGGTTCAAGAATAGATGAAATGAGAACTTATATACTATGTCAAAAAAGTTTTATCAAAACTAAGGTTCAACACTGAACCTGGATGGGCTCAAGTATAGGAAATAATTTAAGTTTTAAATTAATATCTATGCATACATGTGTACTTATGTGAAACTATTTTGTTGCATATATGAATACACGAGTTACTTGAAGACTAACTTGAGTTTGATGCAAGAAGATAAATATGCAGGATGCTAACTAGGTTCCCTATAGCAATCCAACAAAATCACAAAAATTTATGGGCGAGTGATGCAACCATGGCTATGAGGGGGAATCACTTAACTTATCTCTTTCTATTTTTAATACTTTTCATTAAGGTTTTGAGAAGTTTTCATATGCTAATGAATAATAGCATAGGCCTGATAAAAATACAAGAGATGAAATATTTCAAATATGCATGTCCATTGAATAGATATTAAATAATGATATGTTATATGCATGAATACATGATATGTGCATATAATAATGGATGTACATGCATAAAGACTCTAAGAAGTTTATTGTCATAACATGATTCAGATGACTAGTAGTGATTAATGGTGAACATGTAACCAGGAATAGATTGACAATATGATTGGGAAGCCAATTAAGGTGTTGAAAAAATGTGTTGCATGTAGTCTATTGAATTAAGGTTATGGAAGAATAGGTGTTAATGAGAGAATGGTACAAGTGGCACCTATGAATGTTGTGGCAGTGTTGTGAGTGTGTTTCTCCTTGGGCTGCCTTGTAGAAGGTTGGAGCCCTCGAGGGAGGAGTGTAGGGACAAGTGTTTGAGTGGGGGGTCTGGACAGCACTTAAAGCCACAAAGGCAAATGAAACTCCTATAAGCCACATGGCTCTGAGATATCCTTGGCCAAACCAAGTTGGAGAACTTGCAAGGATATTGGCATAGCCCAAGGGACTGTTGTGATTGGAGAAGGGTGCACTACCTTGGATCAAGCAGGCTAATGGGGGGATGTGAGACTGTTGGTTGAAGGTTGTCGGGGTTAGTATCTTGACCTTATTTGTTCTAATATTGGCTATGCATCATACTTGGCTCTTGGTAAGCCAACGTATTTGTGGATTCATGACCTAGCCTGAGAATGACCCATTATTGAACAAAACGGGAGCAGAAAATTCTATGCCTAAGAGAAAATAAGAGATTTGATGTCAACCAATGATTTTCTCTAGATAAATGTTAGAAGAATTATTGATTACGACTCTTGAATTTTATGTGCACTTAAAGAAATTTTTGAATGTATGATTAAGTGCATGATATTAGTATATGCTTGTGAGATTGCATGAAGGAATGATCATGTTATAAGAATATTGTACTAATATGATGTGTGTTAAGACAACTGATATACATAGAAGTGCAATGGGGAGAGACCACATAGTCGTTACAAGGAATAATTTTGGGTTATGAAACTCCTAAGAATTTGAGAACAAATATTTATTTTTTTAGTAAAATTGTTATGTTTATTCATGTGATGAAATTCCTAATGGGTGTGGAAGCCTTCCTTGCAGAGTTGCATTAGAAGGAAGATGTGGATAAAGGATCAGTCAAGGAGGGTTGATTGGGTCAATATGAACCAGATGGATAGTGAAGTCACAACTGTGAAAATGGATTGAGAAGGAAGGTTATATTCAGTGAAAATTGTGCTTGGCTGGTATATTTTATTTATGAAAGCAATTTGAATGCAAGAATAGTGAGCAATTAGAAATCGGTTCTTCCTATGTTTTGGGTAATACAATAAGGATTACCTAATGAATTCCATGTCACATTGAATGTTCATATGGCAAGTGTGCAAGAGTGATATACTACCACATGAAAGAAAGTATTGTACTTATGCTTATGCTCATGAGACTTGACATGTGAATGATTGAAAACAAGAGAGACTCCAAATCAAATTTAAAAATAAATGTGTATGAATGGCATGGAATATGTGCAAGTATGACACATGCACGACAAGATGTATATGCATATATTTGGGTTCATGATTGAAGGCACTATTTGAATGTGTAATTTGGATACAATAATGAAAATGTAATTTGGATACATAATGAAAATTGCCTTTATGAATATTCATTGAAACTTGTGTTTAAGCATATGAAATGATAGAATTGTGACTAATATGTGAGGTTGAGACCATTTCAAGGGGATTATGAATTTTTAAACATCAAGTATGCTAAGAAGGTAGTTGAACTCCTTAAAAATATCTTCGTTGGAAATGCATGTGATGGCGGTCAAGTATGATGGTCAAGTATGTGATGCATTGCATGGATGCCCAAGAAGGGGTATGGCTAAAGCATAAAATTGTGAGCACAAAAAGTTTAACAGCCACTAGTTGATTTTCCATGTAAATTAAATAAGACCAAGGTCATGGGACATGTATTCAAATTTGAATGTTGGGCAAACATTATAGTGGGCATCACTTGCGGTTTATTAATGGCTATGGAAATTGTCAAAGTCCAAGAGGCAATAATTGGCATTTAATTATGAGAAATAAAGGAAAATAGGAGAAAATGAAGGTGAAGAGAAACAAATTTGCATGCAAGAGTAATTATAGGAAAATGAAGGAAAATGAAAGAAAAAGGAGATATCAATGATAAAAAGGCATTAGAGAAACAATTCACAATTTTTTTCAGTTTAGTTTCGTCTCTATTCTTCCATGTTCACACACTCTTGCAAACTTAGAGCATTCTAGCACTCACTTGGACTTGGAGAAAGCAATTAAAAAACAAGCAAGGAATTGGAGGGCAGTGAAAAATAAGGTTGGATCATAGCTCCAACATGGATACTTTGTAGGTAACATGTTGCATGTGTGATTTCCTTACTAGTTTCTGGATGCATGGTACTTGCATGTGGTTCTTTGTTTATTTATTGTCATTGGCATGAGATTTTCATGGATTGACAATGGTTTGAGCCTTGCCTTGTCATTTCCTATATATCCTTGGTGTTGTGTGTGTCTTTTGTTGGCTTAACCTTTGGATGGTTGGTAGAATTTGGATCTTGGTGAGGTGGTCTCAGGAAATTCCCAAAGTTCAAGGGTGGAGATGGGATTTCTCTTGGAAATCTTGATGGATGGATAGAGACAGGAAGATTCCTCTGGATGTGGTGAAGAAATTCGGAGGCATCCAAGCTTGTTTTGGTGTTAATGATTTCTAGATTCGCTATGTGAAATCGTTGTGGTTGAGGGTTGAGGTGTTTTGGCCTCTGGAAGCCCTGGTTGGTTATATTTTGGTGTAAAACCCATATGATTCCACATTCATGCTTGGAATATTGCATGGGGGTGATTGGATGAAAGGGAGATTTTGGTTTAGCTCAATCTATGGTTGGGTGGTACGTGGAATTCCCTGACTTAGTTTGTTTTTGCATATGTTAATATGAGTTATTTTTCTATTGTGGTCTATTAGCATTTGTATTGGTTAATGTGTCAATTTTAGGCTCATTGTTCATGGATTTTGTTCTAGTTATATGTTGGTTATATGCACAATTATATGATGTGATGTTACTATGGATCGTGTTCCTGATTTGATGAGTGATTGGATGGTTGATGAATGCATAGGATGACAAGTGTTCTTGCAGCTAGTTTGAGAGGACATAGAGCCTTCTTGGTGATTCTCCGATGAAGTTCAGAATTTTATGATCATATATGCATTCATGACCTATAGCTTCTATTTTTATCATATGTTTAACGAAATGTCTATCATGTATTAGGCATGTCTAGGTAAATATCTTGCTCAAGTTTTGAATGGTTGGGTTCGATTGTGGAGTTAAGCTAGAGAAAAGGAGTTCCATATCAACGATTGACCACTTGGGGTGGTTTTCATGCTCTTGAGTGGTTTGTAGTCTCTGATGGATGTCAATATGTGTTCTAGCTTGTATGCCCCACTTCAATAACTAGAACTTGGAGGCCTAGTTATATCATGGTGACACTCCACTCATGTTTACCCTGAAGAGATTGTAAAAGTGGGTAAATTTGGGAGGAGGAATTAGAGGGTGGTATCATAGTCAGGTTAAAACACTTGGATTGGATGGGCTAAATGTTATTGTTATCCATGCATGTTAGTTGGCAATTTGTTTGTCATGCATTGTTAGGGTTATGGTTATGACATCTACATAATAATTGATATGCATGTGACGTTGTATTGTGCTAATCTGGATTGGCCCATACAGATGCAATAACCTCTCCTAACATACACTGAGGTATGATTTGATTATGGATTATATTTGGTTTATCTGACATGGTGTGTTTGTAGGAAATAGAAGATCATAGATAAAAAGCAGAGTGGTGGACTACTATTCACATGACTCCCCTTATAGGCCTGACGTGAAATCAATGCAATGGGAAACGTCAATTGAGTTGCAAGGAGAAGATTACTCTCCTAATTTAATAGATACACTAAGGAGTTTGAGGGCAGATATTATAATTTGAAAGGCATATAATGACAGGTTGATTGAGGCATATTAAAGGCTTTTCAAAGCTCAAGAAAAAAAAAACCGAAGTCATTGTAGTGATTCTTCAGAGCCTTTCAGATTTGTAGAAGGAGGAACAATTGGGGAATATTCATGGAGATAAATAGGATGAGAAGGCAAATATTCAAAGGTTCATCAGTGGACTTCCATTAACATTCAAGAATCGTATTGAGTATGATGAGCCTTGGTCATTGGAGGAAGTCATCAGGAAGTTGAAGAATTTTTATGAACAACCTAAGTGCAAGCTTGAGTTCTAGCGTGACTAGAAAGGTAATGAGAAGACTAAAGGAAAATGGCCTAAGAAGTGAGGAATATCTCGGGATGCAGGTGATAAGGAGAATGTGGGACCCCATCATAATTTTGATGCAGGTGAGAGAGGACATGGGTCTTAACTTAAGGAGTATTAGAACAAAGGTGATGGCATGAAGCCTTTCTGGAGTTGGACTTATGGTGGAGAGAATCACAAGAGAGATTTTCCATCACATCAAGGTGGAAGGCCTCATATTTACAGTGCTCATGAGGCATAGACGGTTGGAGATGTAGGCCAGAGTATTCTCAAGATTTATGTAGTAGTGGATAACAGGCAGGTTGATCATCATGCATCTATTATCAAGATGGAAGGTAAGCTTTGTGATCATTTTGTTTCTCTTTTGATTGATCCTATATCTAATTATAGCTATATTAGTTCTAACTTGGTGGATTATTGTCAATTTAATAAAAAAGCGCATGCAGAATCTTGGTTGGTGCAGTTGGATATAGGGACCAAGAGAAAATTTCATAACTAGGTGAGATCTTGTGCATTTGAGCTTAATGGTATGCCTACATCAACACATTTAAATGTTCTTACTTTAGGATCATATAATATGTTTTTGGGCATGGATTGGCTATTCATTCACGAGACTAAGGTGGATTGTTATGACACGGCTATTGATTGCTTGGATGATGATGGGGAAAGCAGAGTCTTGTAGGGAAAGAAGAAGCCTACATCAGTGAGAATGGTTAAAGCTATATAAGGTAAACGCAGTTGCCAGAAGGGATGTGTATTGTTTGTAGTTCATATTTCCAATGACAAAGGGAAAGAGAATGAGGATGATGAAGTCTTGAAGAGGTTTCATGTTTTGCAGCAGTTGCAGGATGTGTTTCCTCCAAATATTTACGAGTTACTGCTTCATAAGGAAGTGGAACTTTCTATTGAGTTTATGTTAGAAGCAACGGAAACATCTAAAGTACTGTACAGGATGAGTATTCCATAGTTGGTGGAACTGAAGTTGAAACTTAAATAAATGCTTGATGAGGGATGCATTAGGTCAAGTGTATTGCCTTGGGGTGCACTAGTACTATTTGTGAGGAAGAAGGATGGTACTCTGAGATTGTGTATTGACTAGTTAAAGCTAAATAAAGTGAATATCAAGAATAAGTATATATTGTCACATATTGATGAATTGTTTGATCAGTTAAACGGAGTGGTGGTGTTTTCAAAGATTGATCTGAGATCAGGATAACATCAAGTGCATATCAAAGAAGAAGACATCTACAAGACTACATTTCGTATGAGGTAAGGACATTATGAGTTTGTGGTGGTTCCTTTAGGTCTTAAAAATGTTCCAGCCACCTTCATGTGTTTGATGAACAATGTGTTGCATCCCCACCTTCATGTGTTTGATGAACAATGTGTTGCATCCTTATTTGGACAATTTTGTGATAGTCTTTGCTGTTGATATATTGGTATATTCAAAAAATGAGGAGGAGAATGCAAAGCACCTAACAACAGTGTTGAGATTGTTGAGAGAGAAACAATTTTATGGCGAGCTCAACAATTATGGTTTCTTTCAGTCTCACATTCATTACTCGGGACATGTTGTCTCCAAATAAGGGATAACATTGGATCCAGAGAAGATTAAAGCTATCATGGAGTGGCAAACTCCTAAGAATGTAGATGAGGTTAAAGCCTTCACGGGAATAGTAGGTTATTACAAGCGGTTCATAGGGAAATTCTTGAACATTGGCTATCCTATTACATCCTTAAAGAGAAAATGGAAGAATTTTGAATGGACTAAGGAGTTTGCAACTAGTTTTTAGCAATTGAGGCATTTTCTTACAAATGCTCCAATTCTGAAGATTGCAGATCCTAATAAGGAGTTCATGGTATATACAGATGCTTGCAAGGAAGGACTTGGTGGATTCCTAATGCAACAAGGGTGGGTGGTATGTTATGAGTCAAGGAAAATGAATGAGCATGAGAAGAACTATGTGACTCGTGATCTTGAGTTGGAAATTATCATTCATGCATTGAAGATGTGGAGACATTTTCTTCTTAGCAGGAGGTTTGTTTTTATGAGTGATCACAGTGGACTGAGGTTTTTATTTGACCAACCCAATATGTATGCTAGGCAACCAAGATGGCTAGCCACCCTTAGTGAGTTTGAATTTGAGATCAGATACATCAAGAGAAAGTAGAACAGGGTTGTAGATGCTCTCAATAGGAGAGTGCAGGTGAATCATATTTCAATTCTGAGCTCTAATGGGACAGATTTGCAAGAGAAAATCTTGCATGTTTGGCAGCATGATGAAAGGTACCAACAACTGAATAATAGGTTGCAATAGGTTAATACAGAAGAAGAGTATCACCTCACAACATATGGCTTGGTTAGATTTAAGAAAGGGATCTATGTGCCTGAAAATGGTGAAATCAAGAAACTTATCTTAAGGGAGTTTCATGTCAAGCAATATTCTGGCCACCCAAGATCCTAGAAGACTTTGATAGTTGTTAAGAAGTTCTATCATTATTCAAACTTGAAGCAAGGGGTGGTTGAGTTTGTTGCTAGATGTTTGGACTATCAACAGGTAAAAGGTAAGTGTAAGCACCCAGTTGGTTTGTTGCAGCCTATTTTGATTCCGGAATGGAAATGGGAGGTCATTTCCATGGAATTCATTACAGGTTTGTCGAGGACATCGAGACAACATAATTCCATCATGGTTATGGTTGACAGGTTGAGCAAGGTAGCTCACTTAATTGCATTAAAGTATGCGAATTCAGCTAGTGAGGTAGCTCAGATCTTCATTAGGGAGATAGTGAGATTGCATGGTGTTCCCAAGAAGATTGTACCATATCAATATGCCAAGTTCACTTCTAAGTTTTGGAAGGAGTTGTTTGAAGGATTGGGGACATAGTTAGCTTTCAACACAACTTGTCATCTGCAGACAGAAGGACAGACAAAGAGGGTTAACAAGATTCTTGAGGATATGTTGAGGATGTATGTCATGCATCAACAAAGAAAGTGGGAGGAGTATCTTCCACTGGTAGAGATTTAATATAATAATGGGTATAAATAATCCTTGAGGATGAGTCCATTTAAGGCTTTTTATGGGCGAATTTGCAATACTCCTATCAGTTGAAGTGATATAGTGAATAAGGTGTTGTTTAGACCATATACGTTGGCTAAGATGGAGCAGGATATGTAGGTTACTAGGAGAAATCTAAAGGCAACATCGGACAGGTAAAAGAGTAATGCAAATCAACATAGAGAATTCAAGGAGTTTCAAGTTGGGGATAACATGTACATGTGCATCAAATCCAAGAGGAGCTCGCTGAGGATTGGGTCATGTTCCAAGATGGCGCCTTGGTATTGTGGGCCTTTTGAGATCCTAGAGAGGATTGGACCAGTGCCCTATAGACTTGCACGGTCGCTAACAATGAAATTCCATGATGTTTTCCAAGGCATGATGTTAATCATGTGATTGATTGGTGGGTGTGTGTGTGTGTGTTTGTGTGTGTCATTTTAAATACTGCATCGAGTTGTGTTATAAATCTCTAATAATCAATATGTTTTTCATGTTTTCCATGTTGGTCATGGTTTTCAACGGTTGTTTATTGGGAATACTACATCAAACTATGTTACAAAGCTCTACGAGTGGTATTTTTTGCTAGTCATAAGTGTCATTGAACACCGAGGATGGTGTTCCCCTAAGGGGTAAGGGTTTGTAACAACCCATGGTTGATTTTCCATGTAAATAAAATAATACAAAGGTCATGGGACACGTATTTAAAGTTGAATGTTGGGAAAACATTATAGTGGGCATCACTTGTGGTTTGTTAATGGCTATGGAAATTGGCAAAGGAAAAGAGACATTCATTGGCGTTTAATTATGAGAAATAAAGGAAAATAGGAGAAAATGAAGGTGAAGAGACACAAATTTGAATGTAACGGAAATTAGAGGAAAATTAAATAAAAAGGAGGTATCAATGATAAAAAGGCATCAAAGAAACAATTCACAACTTTTGCCAGTTTAGTTTTGGCTCTCTTCTTCCATACTCTTGCACTCTTGCATACTTATAAAATTATTGGAGCATTCTAGCACTCACTTGGACTTGGAGAAAGCAAGGAAATAACAAGAAAGGAATAGGATGATAGTGGAAAATAAAGTTAGATCAATAGCTACAACACGGATACTTTGCAGGTAAAAGGTTGCATATGTGATTTCCTTGTTGGTTTCTGGATGCATGGTACTTGCATGTGGTTCTTTGGTTATTTTGTTGTCATTGGCATGAGATTTTCCTGGATTGGCGATGGTTTCAACCCTGCCTTTCCATTTCTTGGATATTCATAGCGTTGTGGGTGCCTTGTGTTGCTTTAATATATGGATGGTGGTAGAGTTTAGATCCTGGTGAGGTGGTATCAGGAAATTCCCAAGGGTAAAGGGTGGATATGGGATTTCTCCTGGAACTCTTGACGGATGGGTGGAGACAAGAAAATTCCTCTGGATGTGGTGAAGAAATTTGGAGGCAACCAAACTTGTTTTGGTGTTTGTGATTTCTAGATTGGCTAGGTGAAATCACTGTGGTTTAGGGTTGAGGTGGTTTGGCCTCTGGAAGCCCCGGTTGGTTCTATTTTGGTTTAACCCATATGATTCCACATTCATGCTTTGAATATGGCACATGGGTGATTGGCTAAAAGAAATATTTTGGTTCACGCCAATCTATGGTCAAGTGGTATATGGAAGTCCCTGACTTGGTTAGCTTTTGCATATGTTAATATGAGTTGTTTTTTATTGTGATCTATGAGTATTTGTACTGATTAATTTTTTGATTTTATGTCTAGTTGGTCACGGATTCTGTTCTAGTTACATGTTGGTTATATGCACAGTTACATGATATGATTTAACTATGGATCTTGTTCATGATTTGATAAGTTATTGAATGGTTAATTAATGCATAGGCTAACAAGCGTTGTTGTAGTTGGTTTGAGATGGCATAGAGCCTTCTCGGTGATTCTGTGATGAATTTAATAAGTTTATGATCATATATGCATTCATGACCCGTAGCTTCTATGTTTATTATATGTTTTACAAAATTTCTATCATGTATTAGGCATGCCTAGTTCAAGATCTTGCTCAAGTTTTAAATGGTTGGCCTTGTTATCATCTGAGTTATGTTTATGGAAAATCATAGGTAGTTTTTGGCAATGGCCTGAAGGATAGTATGAAAAAGTGGCATAGATCTCGCCACTACATGCACAAAACTAGGAATTTTGGGTCATAACTACATGGAGATAGGCTTGTGGGTGCGGTTGTAATGTTCCAATCACATGGATGTTGTGTTATGGGTGCAGTTGTGGAATTAAGTTAGAGAAAAAGAGTTACAGCTCAAGTATTGACCACCTGGGGTGGCTGTCAGGCTCGAGTGGTCTATAGTCTTTGAGGGATGTCAGTATGTGGTATAGTTTGTAGGCCCCACTTCCATAACTGGAAATTGGAGGTCAATTCATATCATGGTGACACGCAAATCAAGTTTACCCCGCAAAGCTTCTAAAAGTGGGTAAATGTGGGAGGAGCCATTACAAAAAGATTTAGTAAAATCTTAATAATACAAGAATGAATAATTTAATAAGTAAAAAATATGAATGAATAATACACTCATGAGATAAATTATGTTTGGTAATGCATTGAGAGAATGCATTAAAATATGGGATGTATGAAGAAAATGTAAGGACTACAATTGTGTTCATGATTCCATGAGTATTGGCCCAATAGTTTCTAAGCTCGAGACAAATGATTCTATCGTATAATGTTGAGCTTGTTGGTAAGGAACACGTTATTGAAGGATAGGTTTTTTCTGTAGAAAATCTAACAACGAGATTCAATCTGATCTTGTAATGTACTAAAACAAAATAATGAATCCTTCTAAAAATTGCGGAAACCAAATTCGATCGCACAATCACACAAGTAAGAGAAAGAATCAATCAATCACACAACACAAGATCTATCTAGGGAAAGAACACTCCCTAAATCCCCGCTATTTGTATATTGTATAAAGTCAAGGCCATGAAACAATACAATGCTTTTCTCTTACTGATAAACTTTTGCACTCTATTGATTGTCTCACTCTAATCTAGGAAAAAACAATCAAATACTTAACCAATTCTCAACCTCTTTCTGACCAGCCTTACTTACACATTCCTGGAGGAATTATGTCCCTATTAAAAAGGAAATTCCCAAGAATTGATTGCACAATTCCTTCAAGGCATCCTGATGACTCTATAACTGACTTGTACAATTTTCTAATTATACAACTGATAGTTATCATCCATTTAACCTCAGTCTCAATTGGGCCTTCCTTGGAATTGGCATGCAACAACTATTTATAGCAAATTATCAGTTAACTGATTGATCACTACTTGTGAATTAAATCATATTTAATTCACTGGACCTCTCACTAGCTCATCTCTCAGTTAGAACTAGTTCAACTAATTTTAACTCAATTAATTGAGTTAACTAAATACGACTCACAAATAACTATAATTGGACCCCCTAAAAATAGGGAAATCCTCTACATGCCTCCTCTTTGACCCTCAACTAGAATTTCCTAAGCTAACTCGGTCTTTCTGACTTAGTTAACTAATGCAAGCTGTCATGAGATGAAATTACAATTTCTCTTCCAATTTAATTAAGGGAAAATTAAATCAGAAGCCCCCTTTGGGTGCCATTTCAACGTTTTCTACTCTAATGTGAAAAATGTATGGAATTTGTTGATATATGAAAGAAATATTGGCATTAATACGTAGTGGTTTTTGACAAAGAAATAAGCCTTTAGTGTGTAAAGATTACTAGAATTTTTGTGATGCATCCATGAGTTTTTATGGCATGATTTGGTCATCACACTCATATTATGAATCATGATGGTACATATGCTTGGTGAATTGACTACATTCATGCTCGTATGAGATAATCGATTGTATTATTGAATGTCATCAAAATAAATGTCTTCTAATATTTTTTTAGGAATTGCTGAATAGTGGAATGATTGGCATGAATCCATCATCCTGCAAAGAAAAGTGCAATATAATTTTCCATGAATTTAGAGATATATATCTTTTAGTTTTGACCGTTTGGCTGCTAGAATAAATGTTTGAATGTATTATGGAATGCTTCAAGTGATTGTGATGCAAATAAATAATGCAATGATAACTTCATTTCAATTTATTTTTAAATCAACTAACGGTATTGAATTATTATGTGTATAATAATTATGAGATCACTTCAAGGGATGTTATAAATCTTGCAAATGAAAATGTCCTATGCATGAACACTTACCACTATTTGGTTGACTCAAAGTACATATTGTAGTTGAAATGGTCGTGTTTGTGATAATCATGGTTATAAATCTTGCAATGAAAAGATCGTATGCATGAACATTTACTAGTATTTGGTTGACTGAAAATACATATTGTAGTTGAAATGGCCTTATTTGTGATAATGTTGGTTGAGTACTAACATATGCATGAGTCAAACATCATGAGAAGAATCTCATATTTATAAAATTTTACTTCTATGTGCAGGAAGTTTGGAAAAAAAAAAAAAAAGATAGAATATTTGATTAAAATTATTATGACTAATCTCGTGGAAATTGTATTCTTGTGATACACATGAGATGATGATCTATCAAGGAAGGATATATGATGGTTTTCAAGCTAAAAATCTTAGGGAAAAGGCCATTGTGGTGACACTATAACCCTATGATGTACCTTGATCACCATGAGTTATGTTATGACGAATGTGTTTTTCTATTTATAGAAATCTAGAGGGATGTCTCGATTATAAGACCCCATAAGTCTCAATACTCTTCATGTGCAAGGAAGCTTTTCCAAAGAATGGATCACCCAAAGATGCCTGAACTTAGAAGGTATGTGATTGCAAGTAAGAGGAGGCTTGAATGGATTGGTTTTTAAAGCCTCACACACATATTCATTTGAATCATGAATGCATTGGGTGTGTCAAGGAAGGAAAATAAGAATTTGAACTTGTTCCATGTGGATGCCTTATGGAGCAATGGACAACCATGTAGGAATGTGTTAGAATGCCAAGAAGTCTAGAGGTGAATATACCATGAAAAACGAATGACATTCCTCAAAGTGGAAAGAAAGGAAATGGAAAGTGTTGTTGATATGAAAGCTGCATATCCCTTCTTCTCCATAAAATGGTTCTAAAGATTACCCAAAATTTTG
Organism: Pinus albicaulis; assembly: GCA_034641835.2. NCBI lineage: Eukaryota > Viridiplantae > Streptophyta > Pinopsida > Pinales > Pinaceae > Pinus > Pinus albicaulis. The sequence continues at coordinate 1,461,424,899 of CM076578.1, read as the reverse complement.
ACACCTCTTTCATTACCCAAAAATTTTGTAGTGTAATTCATAACATATAATGTTGGGGTGCCAACATTGATGTTATGATGTGTTATGATGTCAAACCCTATTATATGATATAATGTTTATTGTTATTAACAAAATATGATAGAACTAAAGGAAGGGGGTACAACCAACATATTATGATGACTTAAGAGAAAAATGCATACCTTGAATTAATAATTCCCTTAATGTGATGGTTGGGAAGATGAAGGATCAAGGTGTGTTTATACAAATAAAAGAGAAAATCCATTGAGGTGCTTTTTCTTTTTCCCTTTTCATTCTAAGAATTACTCCATTATTTTTCTCACACACTCATTTTTTCCCTCTCTTGGTTAGAAATTTGAATTGGCATGAGAATTGGTGACAACTTGTGTAACAAGAATTGTATGTGTTGTAGTGTTTTTTCCTTAAACTAAATAACTCTAAGGGCTGGGATTTTTCCTATTTTTGTGTGGCACAAAGAGCACTGAAGAAGGGAGGGTCGAGAGACTACAAAGATCAGAGAAGGACTCCCTAGTGTTGTGTAAATCTGCATTTTCATCTATGAATGTCTATGGGCCTGGACAAGGAATAAAAAGGTTTAACACTGAGATTCTTTCTTATGTGTGTAGGAGAGTGGCCTTCACTTTTTGTGCTAAATTTGGCGTGAAAACTATGTGTTAAACACTTGAGCTTAGTTTTCCCCTTAAGGCATCAAGATCTGGCTGGGGGTTGGCTAGCTATGAGAAATATTGCAACATAGTTGAGCCTATGGTTGGCTGTAAAGTGGCTCACCCTTCTTAAGTTCTAGATTAAAAAGGATTTAACTCAAGATAATTATCTCTTATGCATGACTATTTAATTTCTCTTTTTAGAAATTTTATATGTATATGAATTTACCCTTCAACAAATTTAGCATGGTTGCAATTGTTATACTATTTGGTTGTATCTTTTTATATGTATTAAATTGAATAAAAAGATTGGTTAAGGAAGATACACTTCCTAAAATCTTATTTACACATGTCATGTTGGAATTTATGTTATAACATTTCATCTCGGAGATTGAAGAGGATGAAACTTGGACCGTAGTGAGGGGAACTCCCATTGATCATCTAGTTATGTTTTCAGAACTTGGACTGTTATAATTTAGGATATACGCCCCAAGGAAGTTTCTATACTAGTTTGCATGCAAAGTGTGTGAAGAAATGCATAAAGGTTTAATGGTTCATTACCTACAAATTGTTTAACGAAATACTCCAATGAAAATGCCATTTTGTAAATGGGGATAGCATTGTTGTATGTTAGTGTTGTTGTATTATAGTATTGTTATAGTTGATATCTACATATTTGCATGCAAATCATTTGAAGAAATGTGTTAAAGGTGTTTTATTACAATTTGCATACAAACTATCTGATAAAATACCTCAAAACATAAATATAAAAAAAAGTTGCATGATTGAGTGGTATATTTCAGTTAGTATCTTACAAGTGTAATCAGAGCAATGTTTTATTTGATTTCATACAAAATGTTTAACAAAAAATCTACAAGAAAACGACTACTTAATTGGTTTTATATAAAGTATTTGAAGAAATTTTTACATGTAAATTGTTTGACAAAATGTATGAGATATGAAAATCAAGTCTTTGCAAGTGTGGTTAGGATAAATTTAACAAGCTATGTGATAAAGAAATTGCTGGAGTAAGGTGTTATTCAACCAAGTACCTCACCATGTGGGTCAATCATTATATTTGCACCAAAAAAGGATGGGACTTGGCAATTGTGCATTAATTACAAATCATTAAATAAAATTACACTCAAGAACATGTGCCCCTACCTCGGATTCATGACCCATTGGACCAATTGTAGTAAGAAAAATACTTCACCAAATTGGATTTAAATAAGGGTATCACTTCCCCGATCAGGGTGCAAAGCGATACAATATCCCTCTCGGGATCAGTGCGATGATTGATAGGATGTACAAAGAGGTCAAAGGGCGACCACTTCCCATCTCGAGTGTGTGGAGCAATTGTAGTGGGACAAAAGTTGGGGGTATGTCGATTAATGGAGCAAGGGATGATGAGGCCTTTAATATCCAAGTGGTGGAAGTCGGTCACCATATTATTGCACCTGTCCTGGTTGGAGGTGGTGAAAGAATAGGAAGGCTTGGGCGCTCGACTCATTTGGGTATGCACCATTGGGTTTCATACGAGATCACCACTCTCTAGTTCATGGCACTGGTTTATCGGTATGTTTCTTTCTCTATTCCTTTGCCTCAATGATTGTGGACTATTCAAATGGATGTACGCAGTAATGGCTATCATGATGATGATAGTTGGAATGATGGAAGGTTTAGCAATGAATGTCTATATATGTGGAAATTCTATGTCATTGTTATATGTTATGTGTGTGATGGAAATATAGTTCTTGGCAATTGGAAAGTTGGTTGGTTCAGTAAGCAAAATTTGGAAAATTGGAAATTTCTTGCAGTTTATGTTTGTTATGCATGTGTTGTTTCTCTGCATATCCATCTTCTTTGGCATTCTTTTGTCTAGAATGGGTATGTGTGCTTGCTTTTGGGTTCCCTGCAACATAGATAATGGCTGGTGTGATGATGGTGAGGGATATGTGAGGGCTCGGTTCATTTCGAGCTTCGCATCGAAAGATCCCTTCTTGTATTTGGTCTATATTGTTTATGTGGAGGCATGCAAAGGAATAAATCTCAAGGAGTTGGTTCCTGTTACTTGGCTTATGCATGGACAAAATTTGTTGTGCCTCACTCTGTGTTATGGTCATTTGAACATGTGGTGCTTCATGGCGTTCATTGGTTTTTGAGGCTCCCATGGTTTCCCTTCAGTTTTCGGGCCAGGATTTTACTTAACATAATTGTCTCTTGCATGCCTTTACTGTAATTGTCTCAGGTCGATTTAATCAAAGTTTGTTATGTGGTTGTGGGTCTACCAACCGGAATAAGCCCTCGTCATTCCCTTACTGTTGGTATGTTCAGTGACTAGCTAAATTTTCAATAGGAAATATGGTTCATTAGACCCCTGGTGCCAGTACGTCAGGTAACAAAGGTCGGGGTCGGAGCATGAAGAATGGAACAAGAGGCGGAAAAGGTTCCTTCTTAGTTGGGCCAATGAGAAGAAGTGGTAGGAGGAAGGATGTGCAGGTTATTCAGGAAGCATTTCAGGCTATATGGTTGGTTCTCCAGCCCAGGCGAGGCATTTGATTGCGTCATGGGAGGCAGAGTTTAATTAACAAGTGGATATTGAATTGCAGGTGTAGGATTAGCAGCTTCTCGCCCATGATTCGGCACATACCTATGGTCATACCACCCAGTACAAACAGACAATTCATATTTATTATCTCCTGAATAATATCATGGTTAAATCCATTATGACTTTGTCAGTTAATTCAGCTAAATCTGACCCTGGTCTTCAGGACAATCAGAAGGAATTGCAGTTGATTCAATTCCAAATCCAACAACATAATATCTGCCCTGGTTGTATTGTAAAGCAACTCCCATGCCTCTTTCAGTCAAAGTTACCAGATTCCAGTGCTAAGGACCCCACTCCTGTAGAGTTCTTCGAATATGAGTAGTGTTTAGTATGTTAGAATTTTTTTTGAATATCGATATATGTTGTATATGTCAGATAATAAAAATTGTTATAGTTATGTAGATGTATATGCACCTTGGTACTTAGACATTCATTCCTATAAGTCCAAGTTTGATAGACTTAAACTTATGAGATTTTAGATGGCTTATAATGTGTTTCGGTGGCCAACAAACATGGTTTCCCAATGGGCAGGTTGAGGCCACCAAACGTCTTTTTATGATTGTTACCTACCTTTGAATATGAACGAAAGAAGAGGTCCTACGAAGCTTACAAAAAAAAAAAAAAAAGGTATCACTAGGTGCGACTCAAAGAATAAGATGCTTGAAAGACCACATTCAAAATTAGACAAGGTTTGTTTGAGTGGTTAGTCATTCCATTTGGTCTAGTAATGCACCAACTACATTCATGAGATCAATGAATGATACACAACACCCATATCTAATTTCATTAGTTATTTTTTATTTAAATAATATATTGGTATACAATGCTACCAAGGAGGAGCACATCTCACACACGTGCTAAAGACATTGAAAACACCCAACTGGTGGTAAATCTCAAGGAGTGTGAGTTTGAAAAACAAACTTTGGTGTATCTAGGGTATGTAACTTACGAAGGTGAGCTCAAGATAGATTATGCCAAGATGGGGGGCATCATATAGCCAATGCCTACCAATGTTTCTAAAGTTAGGAGTTTCATCAGGGCATCACAATACCCAAGGAAATTCATAACCTATCTTTCAGTATTAGCCACACCATTCCACGACATAGCAATGAGTGGAAAGAGTTTCTAGTGGGGGAAGGGTAAAAAAAATGCTTTTGACAAATTGAAAAGAAAAAAAATCAATCAAGCATTAATTCTTGCATTGCAACTTGCAGGAAGCCTTCGAATTGGAGACAAATGTGGGTGGGTGTTTTATGGTAGTATCCTTGATGTAAGGAGGAATCCTTGTATGTTACCATCCTAATGTGTTTCATTTAGTGGTTCTCAACTACCCTACTTGTGTGAAGGATATCTATGACCTGGTATAATATGTTAAGAAGTAGAAGCATTATATGATGGGAAATGAGACAGCCATCCACACAGATCACAAGCCACTACAGCACCTACATGGCCAAGTAAGCCAAAACAGATTATGCATTACAATTGGATGTGTTTTTTCAATAATTTCATTTAGTGATAAAGTGCAACAAGGGCATTGAAAAGAGGTTAGTTGACATGCTTTCAACTCCACCTACATCAAAAATCACATCCTTGGGAACTTTGATGTACATGGATCCTTTCACCCATGATGCATCAGAGATGCATATACAAAGGATGATGACTTCAAGGAGGTGTTTAAGTATTTTAAAATCCATATTCATGAAGAAAATAGAGATAAAATTGTTGGTTGTCATGTACATAATGGGTTACTTTACATGATATACAAGTTACGAGTTCGTAAAGGTGAGTAATTGCAACTAATCGAAGAGGTTCACACCTCCAAGGTTGCAATGAATTTTGGTATAGAGATAATAGTGGTGAACTTATAGAGGTAATGCACTATCTCGAAATGCTATAAAATGTAGCTAATTTCATAGGACAATGTATGCTTTTTTGTACCATCAAGCCTAATAATCATAAATAGGGTGTATACCATCCCTTACCTGCACCCACTCATCCATGGGAAAAAATTTCCATGGAAGTTGTGGGAGATTTACCAACAATAAAGAATGGACACAACTACTTGTTCATGGTAGTTGACAAGTTCAACAATATGTGCAACTTCATGCCCTATAAAAAGACCACCAATGGGTAATAAGCAACAATTTTTTTCTTTGGATAGGCGTGGGTGCACTTTGGGACACTAGATTTTCCTGTGTGTTTTAAACTACATTATGGGAGAATATGGACACAAAATTGAAGAGTTCTACAACATTTTATCCACAAATAGATGGGAAAACAAAAGTGATCAATGGGACTTTGGTAAATATTTTCAGGGGTTATAATTAGAAGCATTCAAAGATATAGGATGAAAAATTAGTTTATGTACAACACTCCTGTTACACCAATTTTCGGTCATATAACCTGTTACTATTAGATGGACCAAAGTACACCATGTAAGACCAATTTTACCCCAAGTAAAATTGCTTTCACTATGAAAATAACTTAGTAATCCTTAATTTATTAAGTTGTTTATGGTCTAAACAAGAAACCCCATGAGGAAATATTGAGTAAATCCATATTTGCTTGATTTTCCTCAAGGAATAATTAGTTAAATAGCAGTGTAATTAATATTCCTGGTCATATTTAACCCAAAACAGGAAAATTAATTAGATAAATCATTATTTATCTTATTATTTTCTATGAATAATTATTTAAACCTTATTTAAATAATATTCCTTCTTAAAATAGACTAAATCATTTATAAATAATTGCATAAATCATTATTTATTTAATTATTACTCAACCACATCCTTAAAATAATAAATAAATCATTTATTTATTTATTTATTATTTACAAATAAAGGGATTTGACCAAATTCAAATCATTTTTCCATCCAACAAATATAATAAAATATTCCATAAAAAGTTGGACCTAGATTTGGTTAATAACATATGCACCAATATCTAGACTAACTCGATATTTTGCTATAAATAGAAGGGTTTTTCCATTCACTCACTACCTTTTGTTGCCTAAAGATCATTCAGGATCTATACTTTTGGTCTGACTTTGATCCTCCATCATTGTCATATTTTGCTACCCTTTTGCTTGTGAGCTCCCTCTGAGTTCCATTTTTTGTCTGGGTTTTCTACACCATCAAGAGAGAGAGATCTTAGATCTGAAGTGTTGAGGACATACAAGAACCCATCCCATTGAGGGTACTGGTAACATCTTTCTATGTTCCCTTCCCAGGTGTCAAAAATACAAAAATTCTTTAAAAATGTTCTTGTCTTGTCTATTGGATGCATGGAGTAACTCTTGTTTTTATTTACTGCTTAATGTCTTTTACTGCATAGATCTGGATTTTGCAGCATTTATCTTGGTCAACTAACTGCAAATCTAAATAAATTGGCAGCCATCTTTGATGTTAGGGCTGTTTTTTATGCACAGTTAAAGTGAGCTTTTTTCGTATGCTTGCAATTAGAATTCATCCTAACAACTCCTACAAAATAGGAGTCCACGCTTCTACTAGCAAGCTCCCATTTGAAACTTGTATGGAATATTTTCCACCTTCACCTTTGGATATTGCATATGGAAAACAAGGAGTATTGAGGGAATATACCGCAGGGGATGTTTCCGGGGAAAATAAATTTATTGAGAAGATCATATAGACCCATATGCAAGCACACGAGACATTGAAGAAGTCACGAGAAAAGTATAATGCGAGGCATGCTCAACTTAGAACAATTTTTTTTAGAGTGGGGGACAAAGGATGGTTACAACTTAACAATGAGAGGCTACAAGGTCCTAGTAAGATAAATAAGGCTCTATGTTATTGTCCTTTCAAGATACTAGAAATGGTCGAAGATAATGCATATAAACTCATCCTACCCCCATACATTTGTGTTTACTTGGTGGTGAATGTGGAAAATTTGAAACTCTATGATCCTTCCATGTTTGACCAAGAAGGGGAGCAGGTCCTACCTTTCGTAGAGGAATTAGCACCATATCTTCAGGCAGAGTTGATATAGGATTAAAATTTGCAGAACGGATCCAAAGCTATAAGGCAGGGGCAATGTGACCTTTGGCAGATTGGAACGAAAAGAAAACTTCCAAATAAGGCTAAACGGTACTCTAGGGAGAATGTAGAGGGAAAATTTCCTCACCTCATTGAGTAAAATATTTTGGGAACCGAAAGCCTCTGTAAATGGGAGTTACGATCCAAATTGGATCACTATATTATTTTTCATCCATTTTGATGCTTTTTAAGGGTGGGAAAATTGAAGAAATAAACTTATAGGAGCAATTTTAATGGCGGGACCTAGTTTGGAGAATTGGGGTTAAAAACCTCTTGGGCCAATTTGAGGCCTTAAATGATGTTTCTTGGAGGTAGAACTTGTCCATGTAAATGTCACATGCCCCACATTATTTTACACACAAAGACCTTTCCAACACTCCAAGAATCATGTCAGTCGAAGTTTGGATGCAAAATTTATGCCTCCCAAAAGTTGACCTATCGTGATTGACCACCATAATTCCAGAGGATGCCACGTTAGACCCCATTACTCATGGAAAAATGGGCCAACCATGTAGGAAATTTGAAAAAATTATAGAAGTGTTGAATTGTAACTCATGCTAAGGGTTCAATGGGTCAAGTTTAACCCCTAGTTGGCTATTGAGATATGTTATAACTATGACACTAGGAGGAAAAGGGTTCCATTCTATTCGAGTGCATTTTTGTTCCATAGTAGAGCAAAGAAACTCACTGTGAATAGAGAGAGAGCAGAACAAAGGGGGTTCGTGTTCTGTAGAATTTCACGGGCCACATGTCTCCATAGAGAATGCCTTCTCCTTTGTATTTGCATCATTTTGATTCCACATAAAAGATAATGTAACAACCTCACCTTCCAACCATATATTCTCTTGAAAGGGTTTCCCAAAGCATATCTTATTGTTTATTATGGTTTGTGAGTGTTTTCATTTTATTGTTCTCTATTTTTTGCATTTATCTATTGCATGCATAAGAAAAAAAACAATAATCACCAAATCCATAAATCTAAGAAAAATTACCCCTCATAGTATGGATTTCACATTTCAGTCTATTCTTATCAAAAATGTTGTGATGAACTATCAAATGGAATATCCACAATAATTTACAGATCACCTAACAAGAAAAATTATTATTAGTCAACCAATGGAGTTAAATGATCATAATAATAACAGAGGTAGAAAGTATGGTGACGTTGATTAAAGAAGTAATAAATCCATGAGTGTCTAGAGGATGAGAACAAAGAAGACAAAATAATAATTGCATAATGGTTAAAAAAGAACTCAAGAAAGACCCACAGAATAGGTTTAAAAAAAACAAGGAAGTATCTCAGGAGGAGAACAATGAGAGCCATGAGGCACAAGAGGAAAAGAAGTGAGAATCGACTAATAGAGGGTATACTTAGACTAATATACGCTCATTGTTTTATGAGTGGACTGATGATATACTAAGACTTCATATAGAACATCGTATCAAGTTTGTGCCATTATCATTGGAGAAGTTGTTGCTAAAGCATACCAAGCATATAAAACATTCTTATGCATGATAATGGTAGTAATGGTTCTAAGTTCTTTAAATCAGAATTAAATATATTATTTGACAACTCTAAAAGTGAAGGGAAAGAATCATATCCTTTATGATGCTTAAACCCTATTCTTCATACAATGTGGTCAAATGAAAAGAAGCCCAAACTCAATACACTATGCACAAACCAATTAACATTCATTGCACCATTAAAAAGAAACTATGCACTCAGTTATTGATAACTCTTACTCAAATCCATAAATCAAGTAAAATATTCAAACCATGTAAAAATATGTTTTTTTCAAGGTATATTAATCCTAGACTAAGACCAACCCCAATGTTGGATATAAAATTATTTTAAAATATATTTTTTTTCAAGGTATATTAATCCTAGACTGAGGCCAACCCAGCATTGGATATAAAATTATTTTACCTCACTATTGATGCTACCACAAAGATATACAGTGCATATTACATACTACTTGTTAAAAAAATTCCACTAATACATATATGTAATAAATTCAATGCACATTGGCATTATTAAACAAATATTTTAATATTTTTCAACTTATATGTTTAAAATCTAATTTAAAAATAAAATGTTTTCAATACAAGTGTACCAAATGTCAAGCTAAAGCCTCTTTCAATTATTTGCACCATAATCAACACAAAAGTCCCATGTTCTCTTAGACAAAACATCTCAAAGAAACTATTGTCGATTTAACCCAAAAACAAATCCAATGTCCTCTACAAGACGAGCTGCAAGCAGCCGCAATCTGTGTCGGGTCTGAAATCCCTAACTAGTTATTAGTGTGTAGGACTGCAACATGCAAGATCTAACTTCCCATTGTTATAGGAAACATACACCTAATGACTTTATTAGGATTCATCTTTTGCAAACCATCTACCATGGAATGTTTTTTCAAGGAAAGATTTGGTCGTGGTTTGGAACATGAAAACAATATATTAATTTATTTTCTTACAATTATTTATGGTTGCTTTAGCCATAATAATTTTGTTGTTGATTGCTCAAGTGGATATATATATATATAATGTTTTTTCAAGGAAAGATTTGGTTGTGGTTTGGAACATGAAAACAATATATTAATTTATTTTCTTACAATTATTTATGGTTGCTTTAGCCATAATAATTTTGTTGCTGATTGCTCAAGTGGATATATATATATATATATATATATATATATATATATATATATATATATATTATAATTAATTTTTATTTAAAATTTTAGTTATTCAATATTGAAGTTATATAATTTAAATGGTTTTTAAATATTAAATTTACATGCATATTTAAATTATAATTTAAATAATAATAAAATTATGATTTAATCGCAATTAAGAGCATAAATAGATGTACTGAATATATATAATTTAAATAGTTTTAAAATAGTAAATTTATATGTATAATGGAGACGTCTTTTATAATGATGATAAAGCTATTTTTATGTGAAAGTATTTGCTCTGTGCTTAACCATATGTTACAATATGGGTTGGTTCAGTATCATTTTTAACTATTTTAACAACTATGTGCTTAACCATGTGTCACAATTTGTGTTGGTTCAATATCATTTTTAACTATTTCAGCAACTATCTATCTCACTGTGTTGCTTTGTAATGCCATATGCAATTTTGACAATATGATTATTTAATTGCATGGATTTGTAACCATATTCATTATAGTATTTGTTGTTCACGTTGTGAAGGACCAATCATATATTTTACTATCTACGGTCTTCTCATTGGGAAATTTCACATTAACACTTTGAAGTAATATTCAAGTCTAATAAACAATGGTAGGGAATAGCATTGAATGGTTTTAGATATAACGAGGTAGACTTGTTGTTTGGGAACTTTGGCTAAATGCCTCTTTGTTGATCTTAAATTGGTATATAGATGGAAACTTTAATTGGGTTGGATAACCAAGTGTAACATGCTCAAACCCATTGTAACCTTTAGGCCTTTAGTAAAAAATGATGAAACCATATGATTCTTGAGTCTTTAGTTAAGCCATGGAAATAGCCTCACATCGATTTGGCTGCCCAACAAAAGTTTAGTTATATTAATTAAGTGACTCTTTGATTCTCTTGGCGTACCTAGAGGTATGTTATATCATTTACGAATGCATATTCATATGACTTCTGTGGTTTGCACTCACTTTTGACGTGGAATATATGTTAAGGCAGTTGTCAGAATGAATTATATTATTTGTTTTATATTTTTATTTATGATAAAAATTGATCTATGAGAAAGTGGGGTAGTGTAAATATTATAGTTTGTGACATCGGTTCTTGTTTACTTCACATGAGTATACATAATATTAAATGAATACGTAAATTGTTACTATGTATATGGATTGTGCACCACTCTTATATATATATATATATATATATATATATATATATATTGCAATAAGTCGTGGACTATCTTATTTATTTAGACTCATATTATGTTAAAACATAATTGGTCAAGTGATATATGCCCACAATATTGACCATAGCTATGTTATATATTAAATGTCATGATAAGAGAAATAATTAATTGCCATTTCTCTAACAGTGGTGTCACCATGGAAGTATTGATGGTGTTGTTGTCAACATGTTGTCGTGAGTGTACGATTGGTTATGTGTTTCTCATGCACTTGTATTGTTCGCGCACACTTGCTTACATATTGTACATGCATTGCTTGTTTATGCTAGGTCACATATTTTCCATGCTTGTGTGTTGTCTGTGTATGTTTTCTTGTGTGATGTCATATGTTGAACATGCATTGGTCGTTCATGATTGGCTATACATGTCAAGTGGGTGCATATGGTCAAGTTTGCATTGGTTTGATTGAGGTTCTTGTGCATAAGATCATTGTATGCAATTCAGACATCATGATGATATTGGTTTGTTATGATGATAATGTGTTGGTTAAGATAGAGGAGGAGATGCATATCATTAAAATGAAGTTGAAACAATGTACTTTGGGGTAAGATTATATCGTCATACAAGTTTGTATGCTTGGCATGCAGGTATGTGATTCATGGTTGTTGTAAGCATTAAGGTTACTTATATGTTTTTCATTCCATTATTATGGTTACATATGTGATAAATACTAGTTGATCATCATATTCATGTGCATTATGGTTATGACAATATGCCTTTCATTCTATTGATCTTATGGTTACATACATTATAGATGCTAGTTGATTAGTGCGGTTATATGTACATGTGTCGGATAGTCATGAATGATAACAATCTGTGGTGGTATGCATTGCTATTGTTGTTTTATGTTAGATAACTCATATATTTTTGATGATCATGTTATAATTTAACTTATTATTGTTGTATGATGGTTAGCTTGATTATTAGGTTACATGTTGTTGATGAGAATGATATATAACTTGTTGTTGTTACATGCTAGTGACTTGATGATTAGGGTTATTTCATTAACATCTTGATGTTATATGTACTATGCTAATTTGGATTGGCTATGCAAATGGTTAGGGTTATGACATTTAGGCATGATTCGACCTAATTATGATAGTGTGTTTTATTATGTCTAGACTGATTGTGCATATGTGATTGTTATGCATGAATGACAAATGTTTATGAGCTTATAATGTGAATGCGTTACTTAGTCATTATTATGGATATCACGATCTTATTAATGTTTAAGTTAATGTGTTGTGAAGTTATATTATGCTAATCTAGATTGATTTTGCAGACAAGATAGCCTCCCCTAAGATCCATTAAGGTATGAGTTTGCTTATGTCGTATACTAGGTGGTTGACTGTTTGACTAGGTCATCTATTTTTTATTTGATTGTTTGGTGTATATTATGTCGTCTAGTTGATTTATATAACATGGTACGTTTATAGTTTGTTTGAAGGTTGGATTAATCATATGATATGAGTATGTGCCTGTAATATTGCATGAAGAATGATTTTGTTTTAATATGGTTGTGCTAACACATATGTGCTAAGATAGTCGGTATATACTTGAGTGTAAGTATGTGATAGTTGTACCATTGTGTATTATGACCGATGAATGTGAGTTGATAGTTGATTATGACATGGTTGTTAGTCTTGGTAAATGTTGATTTCGAATTGATAGATATGTTGTCTCGATGTTGATACATATGGATGGCATGTTTGTGTTTAGTTACAAGGCAGGGTGATTGGCACAACAAGGTAAGATAACTAGCTTGTTGTTATGTTTATTTATGCACTGGAAGTTATGTGTTTATGGAAGTATGATGCAGGGGATTGCGTGGCAAAAGAGACTGGCATGAAATCTTTGAAAAGCCTCATGTTGAGCTTTCCCTTGGAAGCTTTGGGAACCCATGGGGGATTGGGTCATAGTGTATCTTATTAGTCGTGTGCTTTCGGTCTTTTATGATTTGTTTGCGCTTGATTTGCAGTTTTGTTTATGCCCGGTGCATGGCCTTGCCACTTTGTTCATGGTGTCGTATTGCTATTGGTCTTCCATGGTTTTATTCTTTTATTTCTTGTGCTTTCCTTTTATGTAAATGGACGGTGGCAGGACAATCATGAGAAAGGTAAAGTAAATGGGTCTGACATATCAGATGCCTTGTCTATGTTGGGAATTGTTGTTCTCAATATTGTGCATATTGTGCATGGATAAAGGAATTTATCTCAACCTAGACCTTATGATATATGGTAATCATGTTATGACCATAATTATGACAATGTCTATATATGTATATATGCATGTATGTATGTCGCTATCTGATGATATCATGATTGCTTTATGTTGATGTTTATATATGTATATATGTATGTATGTATGTCGTTTATTTACAAGGTCGTCATGCATCTTAATGGTTTCTATGTGTATATGACATTGTCTGATAGGATCATGATTGTTTTATGCTAATGATTATATATATATATGTATGCATATATGTGTCTATGTCATTGTATGATAGGGTTTTAAAGGATCATTCTTGTGGAGGAATGATTTCTTATGCAGGTGAATGACATGAAGAGTTTCTTGGTATTATGAGGAATCAAGTAGGAAGAGTAACTCTGACATATATATGAGGTCAGTATCACATGGACATGAATTGATATTATATTCTTGTATTATGTCTATGCTTATGTTATGGACAAGTAATGTTGAGGGGTATATCAACGAAGTGAAAGTAGTGTGATTTGTGGGATGCTAGGATAGGCATGGATCGTGGAAAGACATCAGAAGCAAGGTTTCTTGTGGGGTCAGTGTTTGGTATATGGATCTACATTGCTATTGTTGTGTATATGTTGTGCATGTTTTATATTCAGTGATTGTACCTATGGTGATGTGTAAAGTAGCATATGTAATATTGTGTACATATGATGTTGTATGTCTGTCGTATATATGGTGTTGTGTGTATATTGCATATGCAGTGTTAGTTATGGAAGGTGTTGTGTACATGTTAGATATGTGTTGTTGTGTATATATCATGTTTTTCACATGTTAGATATGCGGTTTTGTATACATATCATATTGTGTGCATGTTGGATATGTGGTGATGTGTGCATATGGTGTTGTGTGCATGTTGGATATGTGGTGTTGTGTACGTATGGTGCTATGTACATGTTGACTATGCAGTGCTACATACATATGGTGTTGTGTGTGTGATGTACATATGATGTTATGTACATTTGGTGTTGTGTACATTATGTACATATGGCGTTATATGTTGGTGGTTCCGTGTACATGTCGTCTACATCTTGTGCATGTGGTGTCGTGTACATATGGTATTGTTTACACATTGTATAGGTGGTGCAATGTACATTTAGCGTTGTGTACACATTGTGCAGGTGGTACCGTCTACATGTGATGTTGTGCTAATGTTGTGCAGGTAGTGTTGTGTACAGGTGGTGTTGTGTATATGTTGTGCATATGGTACTGGTATACATGTAGTATTGTGCGCATGTCGTAAATGTTGTGTTGCGGCCATGTGGTAATATGTATGTGCATGGTGTAGTCGTGGTATTCTGGCATGGGTATGAGCTGTGTTGTACACTGGGTGTAGGTGTATATGTTGTGTTGTACACCGGATGTATGTGTATCTACATGTATTGTGTTGTACACTGGATGTATGTGTATGTACATCTATTGTGTTGTACACTGCTGGGTATAGGCATATATATTTTGTTGTGCTATACACCGGGTGTGAGTGTATGTATTGTGTGGTGTTTTACACCTTTAGTGGATGTATGTGTTTTGATGTACATTGTGTGTATGTGTACGTGAGGAGAAAGGGCACTGGGTGTTTGCCAGGTGTGGCAATCGATTGGATGTGTGTACAAAAAGAACAAAGAAAGAAGTATAGATCGATGAAGGATAAGTATCGATATTTTATTTTAATCGTGTTATGCATGTGATCTATGATTCTGACTTATGATGGTTACCCATGATTTATGATCATGGTTTATGGTGGTTTCATGCGATTCATGATTTTAATGTATGATGGTTGCGTTTTGAGCTAACCAGGTGTGATATGTTTATACATGATGATTTGATCAAACAACCAGTTTGACTTTTTGTGATGGGAAGTAAACAACATTGCAAGTGTACCTTATTGACGAGCTACCAGTGAGGTATGATTTGAATTTATTTCAATTTATTTTGAATCTAATGGAAATTCTTGGTACAGGAAGCATGGAAATGCCCGATTGGTTGATTGGAACTAACAGCCAGAATTAGAAAACGATAAAAAAAGGAATTAAAACAAGCAGTAGTGTGCTGGTAAAGCACTTCAAGAGCAAGGCCATTGTGGGACACTGGTACCCAATAGTGTCCACTGATTTCCATGAGAATTCTATGACCGGTATGATGGTTTTGAGGCAGGGATATGCCTTGGTTTTTGTATCTTCCAATGCAAGGAAACCTTGCCAAGGGATGGACTGCCTGGAATGGGGGTGCCAAAAAAACTTGGAAGGTGAGTGACTGCAAAGAGGGGGATTACCAAATTTCCCAACGGACTGTGTAGTAGATAAGGGAATGCAGGGGATGGATTTGTTTTGGTCATTAGCCTTTCTAAATGGAATCAAATGCACATTGGGAGTGTGCCCTGGAACAATGAGCTGGTAATTGTTCACTGAGAGGACAAGTGGCGCGAGATTGTATCGTTGGGCATTGGCATGAGATTGTATCGTTGGGCATTGGATGTAGCTTTGACTCTGACAGTGGCTTCTGGACTTCCTGGAAAGGGGGTGAATCCTGGTATTACTTTGAGGGTGGAGGTGTGAAACTCTTGATTCCCTTGTTGTTAATATATGCATCGTATCCTTTTATTTGCTAGTTGAGAAAATGTGTATGTGTATATTATTATAAATATTGTATCGAACTAGTTTATAAAGCTCCACAGACATTATGGTTATTTATTGGTTGAAACAAATGTGCTTCAGTATATGTGGTTGTTATTGTAAATATTGTAATGAGCTATGTTATAAAGCTCCAATAAACAGTATGTTTGTCATGTTTTAGCAGATGATCATTGTAAATACTGCAACGATTTGTGTTATAAAACTCCATGGCTAGTATGTTTTGTTTTCAACGGTCTTGTTGGTTATAGGTGTCATTGAACACTGAGGACGATGTTGCCCCAAGGGGGAGGGTTCTGTAACACCCCTGGTTAAAAATCCATGTAAAAATATATAATACCGCAGTGATGGGACACGTATTCCAAGTTGAATGGTGGGAAAAACATCCTAGTGGGTGTTCATTTTACTCATTATGGCTAAAGGAAATCGGAAAAGGCAACGACAAAGACATTGGAAAGACATGAGGCATTTTTGGCACATTTATTTATGAAAATAATGAAAATTAGGATAAGAGGAAGGTGAAAGGTCATAGGTTGCATGTGAGGAGGAAAATGAAGGAAAATAATGGAAAATGAAGAAAATAGAGGTCTCGTTAATAAAAATGCTTCTGAGATCAGTGGGTAACCTTTTGTCAGTGCATTTTTGGAGCTCTCTAATTATTCTCTCTCTCCCTCATACTCCTGGATACTTAGATTTTTCTTGGATCACTCTTGGAGAGTGTGGATACTTGGTGATTTGGAGAAAGAATGCAAAGGAAGAGTAGGAAAGCGCAAGTGGAAATAGGGATCAGTAGCTATAGTGGGATTTTATTGCAGGTGCTGAGTTGCATGTATGTTTTCCTCACTAGTTTTGGCATGTTATCACTCTAGTAATTCTAAAGTTGTGAGATTTTGGTTTAAAGTCCAAGAACACTAGAGGTAACTATAGAACAACTTTTAAACTCTAAGATCTAGCCTTCTTAGGGTTCAAAGAGGGCTCTCTCTATAAGATTTAACTTTGTTTATTTTATAAAATATTAGGCTAGTTATGATGGTGCAATTTGGTTTTTCTTTGGTTGATTTGGTGGGAAAAATTACCTAATGAGATGGATAGTGGGAAATATTTTTGTCCATTGGGCTGAGGAGTCAAAAATCAAGTAGACAGAGCTAGGATCAAGGTCAATAAGTCAAATGTTTTCAGGGCAAGATAGATAACCCATGAAGATCTTGGAAGGTTGTTTGGTGAGGTGATATGATCGAGATAAAGAGCAATGAAGGGTTCTTTGATCCTGAAAAGGGAAGTAGTAGGTAGAGGTCAAACGAAAGAGTGAGAAATTAAGGCTTCCCTACTCTAGAAATCAGCAGAAAACATAGAAATGATAAACAGTAAAGAAATGGTGCTTTTAACAAATCCTGAAGTAATACTCTTGTTTATTCATTCAAATTTGGAATACATAATGGATGCATGTAACAAATAAAGATAAACAATGACAAGAAGGAAATGCTTCACTTCAATAGCTCATTACATGAATACTGAAATATGATGCCAATTAATCCAATCTAATCTGCTACTTGATATTTGAAACACAAAAGCTTTCATGTCCAATAAAAAATGACTATAGAAATCTTCAACAATTTTTTCCACACTAATACTTCTAATATGAAGTAGTTATACATAATTGTTTACAAAATATCCTAGAATGATTCTAGGAATTATCTAAGGAAAATAGAAATATCTTTACAACAAAATAGGGACAGTTGCTTAACAAATCAGTAAGTTGTCATATCTATCCAAATAAAATAAAAACTAATTGTGGATGAAGTGCAGTTGGTTGCCTTGGTGTCCTTCTTACTGGCTTTAGATATTTCAAGTTGGTTTTGAAATCTGATTTGTTTTATCTTATACTCTCTGACTGATTCCCTTTAATCTCTGATACTCTTTTAAACTGAGATACTCTTTAACCACTGTAAAATATGTTTACTGATGTAATAAAAATTTGTTTTGACTGCAATTCAACAAACTATTTTTCTCTTTTATTTTTATGCATTTTTATCTTTCATAGTAAATCTGTTAATGACTGCCAATCTTCATCATTTGGAATTTGTATTTTCTTCAGCTTCCTGAAGTTTTCATCTGCTTCTGTATACCTGGAAAAGGTTGGTTTAATGACAAACAAGTTTCTTATCTCATTCTACAAATAAAATAAGTCCTTCAAACTTCTTAGTAAGACTTTTCCTGTTGGAGTGCCTTGTTCACCTATCTTTTCAACTTGCTCCTTTGCATATTCTCTGATTTTTTTATTGTAATCCTTTTGAGGCATTAATTTGTCATTGATGACCAAAATATTAGGCAAACTTCTTTGCCTCAAATTCTCAAATTTGACCATAAACCTGGTTATGGTGATATTCATATTTTCACACTTTTCCTCAAGATGTTTCATCAAGTTCTTCTTGGTGAGGACTTTCCTTATTTCAAGGATAGTTTTAATCTTGTCAGTAATCTCAATTTCTTCTAACTCTTGCTTGTTTTTGCTGTTAATAAACTTGATCAATTCTATTGCTTGTTCTAGTTTTTTATCAAGTTCATCTTTAGTCTTCTGAATTTCTTCTTATGTTGCTTTGAGTAAATCTCTCTGTTCGAAAATCACTTGAATTGAGGGCCACACATCATTGATGGCTTCAATGATCTTGTTCCATAAACGATTTTTCACATATGAAATTTGTTCATTTAAGGTTAATTCCTTTTGTAACTTCTTCAATTCTTCATTTAGTCTAATAGCCTTTTGCTCATGTGTTTTGGCATTTATTTGAGCCAACTTGTTTGTATTTTTAAGGTTATCAACCATATTTTTCAATCTGTTAATTTCACTTCTCTGAAGTGACATTTCTTCCATAGCTTTCACTAGTTTGGTGGCCTCGTCTATAGGGTGAGTTGCTGTAGTGGATGACTCTATAGATAATGTCACTGGCACTACAGTAGCCAGTGGCTCTTTGGGTGCCAACTCTTCTGCTAGAGTTGATGGCACAACTGTAGTGACCATAGGAATAACTGAAGGAATTTCTGGTGTTTTTGGTATTTCTTTTTCATGGACAAGATTATCCATTTGAATCTCCATTTCTTTGATCTGTGCTATCAACTGAAAGATCAAATTCATCACATCATCATTTTCGTTTTGTCCTTGTATTATTTCCTTAGCTTGAGGATGTTCACTTGATGGAAATTTAAGTTGTTTCCTCAATGTTGCAATGTCCTCATTTTTCTTCTTTACTAATTGTTCTACTACTTTGACATTTGCAGGGTCATATCCAACCTGCAAGACCAATTCTTCTAAATATTTAATTCTGATATCTTTAGCATATAAGGATGCTTTGTCAAGTTTCATTTGATCTTTCATGTTTGTGATAGTGTTCTGAAGTTTTTGAACACTCATAGCTTTGGTTGTAACAGTAGAGTACAACATCTCTGAACTCTGTCTATGAAATTCTATCTGATCAAGAGCATGAATTTTTTCTGTTTGGACTTCTAAATCAATCTTCTTGTAATCTACCACTGTTTTTGGAGTTTTCACTGTAGGCTGCAATACTGACATGATTATCTTTTTATTTGAGTAATCAAAGGTAGATAAAAGTCTATTTTGAACAATTGGTGTTTGTTTCAGATATTGAGAGTAAATATCATTTTTTATCTCTTCATTCTTTAACTTGATATGTTTGTACTTTTCCCTGATATATAGAACTTTCTCCTCAGTTGTTTATGAGGATGAAGCTTCTAGGTTCTGATGTTTCTCTATCAACTATATATTTCCATTATCAACCTATTCTTCGTTTCTATTCTCTGTATTTTGCTCATTTCTGATAATAGTAGTAGCATCTATGTTCGTATCTGGGAGATCTGTTCTTCAACATCAATGGTAACCTTTTCTTTACCCACTGGATCTGTTTTGGGCCTTTTATTATATCTTATTTTGAACTTATTTTCAGTAATGGTTTCAGCGACATAAATTTCTTCTTCTCTTACCCTCTTGGTGGCTTTTTCTATTTGATCTGCAGTTTGTAGAGTGTGACTAGTATCACTTTTCTTCACTACATCTACTAAAGTATTTTCTGTCCACTCAGTCTGATTGGCATATTTCTCTATCTTTGGTTTTGTCTCATGAAAGTAGGGTGTCAGTTTACACTTAACCCTCATTTTACTCAACATCCCTTGTGGATCATAATTCCAAGAAAAGCTCTCTTCAAATCTGTACTCTAATAACTGGTTAGATGCTTCTGCCTCTGCATCTCTATGATTACAAATGAATGGTCCCACATGATTCTTCAATTTAAACTGTATTTTTTTCTTTGCTACTAGGAAATTGATAGAATCAGAGTTTAATATTTGCCTGATATACTCCAAGGCAAAAATCCTCGTTGATACAAATTTGGGTAGCTTTTAGGGTAACAAATTGGATCCAAACACTCTAATCCCAGTGTGCTTTTCATACAAGTACCAATCACCAGTATTGGTTTGCTCTGACAACTGTAAAATCTTCTTCATCTCATCATTTATCCTTGGCTGCTCAATATTTGTTAACATTTTAATCAATGGATGGATGAAGCAATTTGAAAACTCTGCATATGTGAACTCTGTGGACTCTTTCCTGATCAAAGAAGTCCAGAAAATAACTGAAAGAGGATTCCCTTCTATGTCAAGATTTTGAAGGGTTAATAGAAAATTATCCTCTTGAAAATACAAGAACATGGGGAAAAGGAAGGATGTGTATCTAAACACTCCTTCAATTGGCAGTTTAACCAATTGGTCATGAATATTGTCAGCAATATACCTAGCATAATCAAAGATAACAGATGGAGGTTGTCCTGGTGTGAAAGTGGATAGGAAAGCTAAGATGGATCCATCTATATGTTCATCAGTAAAGTACCTTAGGATGAAAGATAACATGGAAATTACATGCCTAGAACCCTCTGGAAATTTTGAAGTGGAATATGGAGGATTGATTTAAGGAATTTCTACATGTAAGGGCATTAATATTTGGAAGATTTGGAATCTTTTAGGAAATTCAAGGCCAATATACAACTTGGTAAGTGCTTCAATGGACAGAGGAACTACTTGAGGATCAGGTTTGAGATGTAACATTTTATTAATGGATTCAACAGTAATGGTGAAAAGTATTTCTTTGTTGGCATTGACTATTGCTCTTTGCTCAGGCATATAATGACGATGGCATAACCTAATGATCTCTAAGCATGAGTGGGTACCTCGAACCATATATTTGAGCAAGTGTGATTCCCAAATTTGAACTTCTTCAACATTATCTAAAAAAAAATTCATAGTTCCATTTATGAAGTTCCAACAGATTGAATTCTACAATAGGGTCTGCTATCTTCTAGTCAACATCTGCTAATAGAGTGTGCTCAATGTATACAATAGGGGGTTGTAGAGGATTTATTACTATGGCATTCTTAGAAGATGCAGCTGGATTAGGTTTAGCCATTTTGAGGCTTTTTGGACAACAAAACTCTGCTTTTTGGCTTTTTTGGTTTCTTCTGCAAGATTAAACAGTTTGCAGAAGTATTTTTTTATTCTGGCAGAGGTTCTTGGATTCAAACATGCAAAAAATGGTCTTTTCTTGGATTTTTCCTTTCAATTTCAGACTTCTCAACTTGATTTACAGACCTTCACTGGTTATAAAACAAGAAATAGGGGTTTCTTGAGTTTTTTCAATGGATACAAGGCTAAAAATCCCTTGAAATTAGGCACATATGGTTTGGCTACCTTCAGAGGATTTCTGGGCTCAATTGGGAGTTTAAAACAATACGCAGCATAAATAGGGTTTTTTTGGCAATTTTGACAGGGTTTGGACTGTTTTTTGGATATTTTGATAGGCTTATTTTGACTAATTTTGAACTTCTGAGTGAAATTTTTCTTTAAAGGTCTTTAAAAATTGATAACAGGTTTGAATTCTGGAGGAATACTTGTTATATGCAGGTATAGGGCTTTGAGGATGTATCTAAAGGTTTTTAAAAAATTCTATGGTGTCTTTTCGATCTCTGGAGCAATGCAAAGCTCCTCGGCAATCTTCAATAGGTTCATGCGGAAATTTGCAGGTTCTGGGCAATAAAACAGTGGAAAAATACTTCTTCTCTATGAGTCCAAAAGGTGGATACAGTCAATAAGCGCTAAAAGGGATAAATGATGAATTTTCAAGGTTTTTTAGGCAAATTGGGTTTAATTGGCGCCTTCAATAAATGGCGGTTAAGTCAAGCAATGGCGGTTTTCAGGCACAAAGGGTATAAAACTGCGAGTGGTTATCGCATTCGTTTTAGGTGGTAAGTAGTTTTGGATGAAACAAACGCGATCCAGTAAGAAAGAACCACGTGGAGGAGGGAGAAAATTTGAATACCACCCATTTCGCGTAGAAATGAGATGGTGGATATCACGCAACTTTATTTGCGATATGGACTTTCTGTCGTTGGATTAGGGAGTTTGAATGTGAACGGTTGAGATCTAATGTGAAAGTTGCATTGGGATAGAGTGGGGTCCATGGTTTATATATTCGGCGGGGATGAATTTTAACTTTATAAATATGCATTTAATAAATTTTAAACCTTAGGCTCATATAATGGTGGGGGTTGCAATGTTATATAAGTTTTAATTAAAACATTTTAAACAATGTTCTAACCAATGCATAGGCGCAAGTCTTATTATATAGTTATTAAACGTTTGACAATTGTTTAATAACCATAGGGGGGCGGGGATTATATATTATTGATAAGTTTAAACCAATGGGAATAAGGGTGGGGATTATTTCATCGCGTGGGGTATAATATCCTTGGTTTAAACATTAAATAGAGGGTTTTGTGGGTTATTTAATATAAAAGGTTTTAATACTATACAGGAGGGTATAATTTAGGGATTTAATAAAATAAGTTAAAAATTGATATGAAAAAAGGGGTAATGTATGAAAAATACATGTTTTAACACTAAGTAAAGTGTAAATAAAACATAGTTTGTACCTTTTGTATTTTTCACACTTTGACTTAGGATAAAATGCATTTTATGGGTTTTGAGTATTTTTTAAAGGAAATGAAATTATTTATTTGGGGTTTTTACTTTTGCCAAGTAAAAATGGGTTTTTACTTAGGAAAAAATGGATTGTGATTATGGATGAAGGGTAAATGTTGATGAAAAATGGGTTTTATATAGGAATTCAATATTTTTAACTAATCAGTTATCGAGCCTTGGGTCTGGTCCCAACAGAAGTCAGAGAAATGCTCTGAGCCTTTTTAACTAATAGTTCAGAATACTGAATTGTGGGGTAGGGGAATTTGTATTTTTTTCCCGATGATGCTCTATTACATGATTACACAACTGATTTCTACCTATCCATCATTATTTCTAACATTTTTTACTTCATTTTCATGCCAGGTGCATTTAGGCTTGCAACCCTAAATCATTTTTTCTTTCAAAGCATAAATCTATCTAAGTCTAACCTTATTTCATCCGAGGGCTCAGATTAAACTGTTGAGCTCCTCGTTTGTTCTCTATCTTATCTACTGATTTGTCAAGTTTATATTGTTTGACATATTTTTATCCTCTATCTAAAACATGAAATTCAAAGCATGAAAAGTTAAGATTAAATTGTTTAACTGATCATGGATTATGGTATTTATTGACAATCTGCACATAATAATTATTCTTGCAGTAAATTAAATAGTAGTGGCATTTTGACTTTCTCACGTTTAGGTCTTAATTTTATTTCTTTTTCTTTTGGGGTCTATTTTTCTAAGTCCTTTGATCTTTCTTTTAGGACTTTTACCCTCTTTTCATTTTATTTTTATTTTTATTTTTTATTTTTTTTCATTTTTCAAAATATGGAAAACAACTTGCAGAAAGCAAGGTATGTACATATTTACAAGACTATCAAAGTCAATTCAAAAATTATGAATCCTATTATTATAGGACCCTAACAGCATGCATGATGTATACATGTGGATTTTCCTAGCCTTTCCATTTCCTGGATATACATGGTGTTGTGGGTTTATTCCATTGATTTTTTTCTGGTTGGTTCTCATGATTCCTTTAGTTGTTGGGTCGAGTTATTAGTTCCTAGAGCCTTGGTTGGACAAACACTCTCGAGCTCGGTGGAAAACTGTTGGGTTGAGTTACTAGTCCTAGAGCCTTGGTTGGACAAATGATCTGGAGACCTAGGTGGGTTAAGTTACTAGTCCTGGAGCCTTGGTTGGAAAAATGCTCTAGAGCACGGAAACAACTGGGGTTGAGTTACTAGTCCTAGAGCCTTGGTTGGCATAAACACTCTAAAGCCTTAAAGAAACTTAAATAGATACAAATATGTGACTGTTGTGATGTACGATCATGAGGTGGAATCACTGATTGAGGGTTGCGGTGGTTTGGCCTCTGGAAGCCCTGGATTGATTGTGATTCATGTGTGTTATGAGATCCCACATTCAATCTTGGAATATGGCAAAGGGGTGATGTTGTGTAACCAGCTCCAAAAATAAAATAAAAGAGATATCAACGCCTTAGAAATAAGCCACTTCGAGGGGGCAACCTCCAATACATTACATAAATGAACAATTCTTGGATGATAAAATTTACAAAACCTCCTTTCTATATATAGGAGTCCATGTGGCCATAATGTAATCCTAGTGGGCCACAATGTAATCCTAGCCGACCTAACAATAATAATTTAAGGGCACAATAATAACAAAATGGGGATTACAAGGGTACAATAATAACAATAAGGGGGTTACACTAACAACAATAAGGGACTATACTAGTAATATAGGGACCTAACATGCCCCTCTCCTTGAAAAAAGTGTTGTCCTCAACGCTTGAGTAGCTCTGGGTGCTTCTGTATAAAATTCTCATCCTCCCATGTAGAATCTTCAGTGGGTAAGTTCTTCCACTTGATGAGATGCTCTGAAATTGATCGATTCCGTAGTTGTCGAGTTCTTGTTTCCGTGACCGCTTCCGGTTCCAATATGATTTTTCCTTCCTCATCAAGTTCTGGCAATATTGTTTGAACTGGAATATTTTCACCTATAACCTTATTTAAGCACGAAACATGGAAAACTGGATGTACTCGCGAAGAAGCAGGAAGCTCCAATTTGTATGCCATAGTACCAATCTTTTGCAACACCTTGTAAGGACCATAGTACTTTGGCGATAATTTATTATCCTTCTTAGCTTGCTTGAGGGACATTTGTTTGTATGGTTGTAGGTGTAAAAATACCCAGTCTCCTACATCAAAACTTCTCTCGCTGCGATGTTGATCTGCCTGTTGTTTCATTCGATTTTGTGCCAAATTCAGGTTGTCCTTTAAGAGTTGGAGAACTTCTTATTGATGCTCGATGTGATCTTCCACTGCTTGAACCTTCGAATTTTCTCTTAAATATGATGTGATGGATGGTGGATGATATCCATAAAGTGCCATAAATGGGGTCATTTTTGCTGCAGTATGGAAGGAAGTGTTATACCACCATTCAGCGAGAGGTAACCACTTGACCCATTATGCTTGTTTATCAGATACAAAACAACGAAGATATCCTTCCAAACATTTATTTACTATCTCAGTTTGACCATCAGATTGAGGATGATAAGATGAGCTATGAGCTAATTGAGTACCCAAACAAGAAAATAACTCCGTCCAAAAATTTCCATTAAAAATGGGATCTCTGTCGCTCACAATAACCCTTGGGCTTCCATGTAGCTTTTGAATTCTGTCCATAAATGTAGTAGCAACTGTACTTGCTTTAAATGGATGAGATAATGCACAAAAATGTGCATACTTGGTAAGTCTATCAACTACTACCATGATGACATTATTTCCTTCGGACTTAAGTAAACCTGTGATAAAATCCATTGAAATCTCCTCCCAACATTGACTTGGAATGGATAAAGGTTTTAGAAGTCCCGGGGTCTTAATTGTCTCAACTTTATTCTACTGGCAAACCAAACATTCCATCACAAACTTTTGAATATCAGATTTAAGGCCATCCCAAAAAAATTCTTTCTTCACCCTTTGGTAAGTTTTTAAAAATCACGAGTGTCCTCCTAAAGGAGAAGTGTGCAATTCCAGAAGAATCTTTTGTTTTAGTTGGGAATTCTTACAAAGATATAAGCGATCTTTGTACCATAAGGAATCATTTTCCAACTAAATGTATCAGATGTACTAGGATCTTGCTGCAACTTTTGAATGAGTATCCATACATCTTTGTCCTTCTTCCATTCATCTCTTGCTTCAGTTATCCAATCTGGTTGGATAATAGAAATAGCACAAAGCAATGCTTCCACCTCTTCATTCTTTCTTGAGAGTGCATCTGCAACAACATTAAGCTTTCCTTTTTTGTAGATTATTTCAAAGTCATAACCCAACATCTTTGTGACCCATTTTCGTTGCTCTTCTGAAGATAGTCTTTGTTCCAAAAAGTGTTTAAGACTATCATGATCAGTTTTTACCTTGAAGTGTCTTCCCATTAGGTAAGTTCGCCATTTCTTTAGTGCATGCAGTATTGCTAACATTTCCTTCTCATAAATAGGTTTCTGTAAATACTTTCCTTTGATTGGACGACTTTCAAAATCAATGGGTCTTCCTTCCAACATTAAAACAGAACCAATTCCATTTCTTGAGGCATCACATTCCACAATAAAGGTTTTTGTGAAGTCTAGCGTAGCTAAGACCGGTGCTAGGCACATTGCCTCTTTAAGATGTTAAAAGGCCTTGATTGCTTCAGGAGTCCATGAAAATGCATCTTTCTTCAATAATGTTGTTAGAGGTGTGTTGTGGAGGTAAATCCCCTCTGCGGACAGAGGCGATACCTACTAGCCCAGATCGGGTTTAGCAACAATCGTATCACGCTAAGGTGCAAGTCCCTAATTGCAATAGACCAAATTGCGACGAAGGCCTACCTCAAGTCCAACGTTGTTGTTCATAGAGAAGATGGCGCTCCCGTTTCCTTGCTCTAGCAGATCACAATCCTCTCGCTTGCTGCGATCGAACACCTGCACACACAAGAAACACGACAAACACAAGCGTAAAACCCGATATATGCAATTATGTATCAGTCAGAGAAGACACAACTCATGATCATAATGAACAATACGAGTGGAACCATAAACAATAGTCGCTTATCATTAATTCATACAAAGGAAAATACAACCTGGATCTAACGCTGAATCTTCCTTCGGCGGGTTGTCAGCGGAATACGTCTCGGTAAAGCTTGTCGGGAATGGGGACAAGCCTCTCTCTTCGATCGTCAATCTCCTTGCTATTGATTTGGCTCTATGAGGACTATTGCAGCATTATTTAGGCTATGAAGGCTCTTGGAGACTCAACCATTCATCCATTCAGCCCTTTAGCTATTCAGCCATTCAGCTCTTCAACTATTCAGCCCCTTCATAAATGGATGAAGGCTATATTTATAGAGGAGAAGAGGAGGTTGGGATCCCTACAATAGTGGAAGGGAGGCCTTATCCCTTGGGAGGTTCCCCATAAGGTGGAAACAAGAGGCCAAAGGAGGAAGGCCGTGGCTATTCAGTCGAAACCACTCCTGATGAATCATCCACGAAGTTTTTGTAATCGAAACTTCACCTCTTTTTTTAAAAAAAATTCCATAAGCAGATTGGTGCGGGTGCTCAACTGGGACAGAGCGCCAATTGGCGCGGGCTCAGCATTACTTTTCCTCATTGGCGCGAGGACATAACGTACTACCAGCGCCAAGGAAAAAACAGGTGTTTTTAGGGGTCTGCTCAGGAAATGATCAACAGAAGGAATGTTGTCCTCATGGCAAGGGATGCAATGATGGTATTTGCAAGGCATGACACTGATTATTGGTCATAGAAACTACCCTCCAATGGGCGATATTGGGATTGCAGGGACGGTGACAAATTACTGTGTAACAGATGCCCCCTAAAACATGAGGCCCGAAAGAGAGAGAGGGGTGAAATGCTTTACGAGAACGTGTCCAACTGAAAACACTGTCGTCGGAAAACCTGCGTAGAGAAGTACAATTGATATCTCAAATACATGATATATGTGGTATGGGCGCAGCCATCCATAACAGAGTATACAATAATCCAGATCCAAGGCATGGACGCAGCCATCCAGTAAGGATCGATAAAGAGACTAAGGTATGGTCACAACCATCCAATGAATGATTCATGTAACTAATCATAATAATCCACAAAATCGTAGCCTGGATCCCAACAGACAAAATCTAGGGTCTTTCGCTCCATCTCGACCCAAACAAAGTACAAGTTCAAGCATGTGAATAAGTGAGTTGAAGTCAAACATGCAAGAACATCGCCTGATTACCAGCCAATGATGAAAGTTGTTAACAGATGCGAGAGGTACCACCAATAATGACAATGGCCCTCAAGGTAGTACAGGTACAATCTACGGCATGTGAATCAGTGATCTGGCGTCAAACACCCATAGAATCACTCAATCAGAGGCCAATGATAAAAACCTCACGTCGAACGCGAAGAACCTGCCATTGAGGCATGCAGGCTCCAAGGTACCAGAAAGGAGTCTCTAGATCAGCTTCTCGGATAATGAGTTGATGTCGACAGGAAGTGACCTTGATCGAAGGTGGGCCACAGTGTTTCCCACATCATCGACACAAGACAGAGGAACATAATTTCTTTGTGAATCAAGATTAGATGAGAATCAGAGGAAGGTTAAAACTTGCAGAGGTCAACTTCTCTTGAACATATCGGCGGCACGACAGTGGATTTGGCAGTATTTGACATCAAAAGATCAGAGGTCATGATGACGAGGCAAAGATCAAATGAGAGGTCAAAAGGGATTACCCAAACCCACGAAGGCAAATAGATAATGAGGTGAGATGTCCCCAACCCGACACGAATGCAGACAAGTGCCATGTTCAAGAGAAACATACTGCCGACACGACAATGATGCTGGTTCCATTTTTCCCCACCATTCCTGGCGAGTACCCCAATTATTTTTGAAAACAAGCTTGAAGGGGATAGCATATGCTTGTAACATAAGTCTGTCCTTCAGACGAATCCATCCTAGTACATTTAACGAGCCCTAGGAAGGAGAAACTCGAATATCATCATTATGACTAGATCCGATGTCATTAGGGTTTAACGAGTTTGACAAAGGAAGAACTCGGCATATTTTCATGTTTAGAGAGTTTGAAAAGACAGCATAAAAGTAAACTCCAATGGTCCCTTTTCGTAAATAGTTCCTCAGATCCGAAAAGGTAGAAAACTACGTCTGAGAAAACCTCCTAGTCGCGATAGGCTAGGGTATTCCTTTTTCGTAAATAATCTATCCCAGCCCGAAAAAGGGGTAAACGTATACTGGGTAGATGTCATTTCGCAACCACTTTAACGAGATCGAAACGACAAGGGACTCGACAATCTTTTCAATTTTCGAGAGTCAGAAAAGAGCTGAAAGTTGACTCCTCCTGGAGGAACGAGTGGTATAAAGGGTAGCACCTGGTTCCGGTAATGGTGGAACTGCTCAGAACAAGTAAAGGTTAAGGGGCTGGCTAACAAGACCACTCATCGCAGCAGTTCTTTAGGAACAGGTAAAACAACCAAGTGAAGGCATATGATCAACCAAGCAGATAGTGCGGATGGAATGAGAAAACCAAGGCTCATCTGGCAAAAACAGGCTGATAAAATGACAATCACAAGAGGTAAAATGGGGATGGTTTCATTTTTACACAAGCTTGAAATCAAGAAACTCTGCTTGAAGTTGGTTTCATTTTTACACAAGCTTGAAACAAAGATAAACTATGCTTGAAACCGGTTTTCATTTTTACACAAGCTTGAAACGGAAACAAACTATGCTTGAAAAAGTAAGCATGCCCCCAGCATGGTGACTCAATTTGAAGCACATTCCCCCCAAGCTTCAGTCCATGCACCTGAGTAAACAGATGGAGGGAGTGAAGGTTCAAGTTATGAGATCTAAGAAAGACTCAACTCGGATTTTACGAGATCTAATCAAAGACTCAAATTGAACAAGAACGTGTTTCATTATTTTAACGAGGTTGACACATTAAAAGAACTATCCTCAGGACACCTTGTTTCATGGTTTAAGGAGCTTGGCACAAGACAAGGAACTCTGCTCCGACAACCTTGTTTCATTTTTTAAGGAGCTTCACACGAGACAGAACCATGCTCCGAGACATTTCATTTTTTAAGGAGCTTGACACAAGAAAAGCAGGCCCAACATAGATGACCTTGTTTCATTTTTAAGAGCTTAGCACAGAATGAGAGCGTAACTCTGGCTTGACCTCATCGCAATGAGCAAAAGTCCCGCCATTCCAAGAGTTCCACTCCCGATGGAGAGGAAAACATCCTGGAAATCGGGACCCAACTTTGACACTTCGATACACAATGGCACTATCATTTAGCACGAGGCACGGAGTAGGTAGCATGCTCGTTGACACACGGTGGGCGGATACATGGGTGGATAAAGGCAGGAAGGATGATGGCAGGCCGGCTTATATAGGACAAAGAGCAGTGATCAATGGTCACGATCCGTCCTTCATGTGGAAAACAGACCACACGAAAAAGGGAGGAGACAAGCGCTCCCATGGCATAGGTGTAATCGCGCCCCAAGAGCATATTGAAATCCAAGGGGCTTGGAACAACCATCACGTCCATATGGACAGTTTTACCTCCCAAAGTAACAGGTAACCTTGGAAGGATCCCTAACGGTTGAATAGTTCTTCTGTTAAATGCCAACAGATTCTGTGTAACAGGCGCAAGCGGCGGTGAACCGAAAGCGTGCCAAGTAGTTGAGGATAAAATACTAACAGACGCGCCTTCGTCTATAATGGTGTTGGGTACAACCAGACCAAAGTCCTGTACTGTTATCTCGAAAGGCACATAAGAGGGAAGGCGGTATCCTGCAAATCGACTCCAATCAAAGGAAGTGACCAAACTACTTGGAGGGGCTACCATCGAACCGAGATGGTCTTCCCCTGGTGTTACGGAAGAGGAAGGAGCATGCTCCACGACCTCCATCTCGAAGGCGGGAGGAGTATCCTCCGGGACCTCCATCACGGGAGGCGGAGGAGCAGCTTCTTGAGATATAAGGACGGGAGAATCTTTCCCCAAGTCCGAGGAATCTGAAGAAACAAGAAGAACCTGAGGGGGATGAGATCCACTCTTAACGGAAAAGACCTGGTGCACCGTAGACGGGGCCAGTTCAACCGATCCCACGACCAATGGTTGGTTGGGATTGGATTCCTGAATTTGAATTTCTGAGGGAGCGAGATCAACCAAGGATGACTCTTGACCAATCATAGGATCAGCTGGTGGAGGACTCAAAGAAAGTTGTTTATAACCAACCGGGAGGCATGGTGTAGAAACAGCTGAGTTGTCCAAAACTCGCTTGGCTTCCTCCATATATGGACAAAGGTGAATGGCATGGTGCCTTCACACAACTTACAAGGATTGGTAATCTTACCCTGCTTCTTAGGATCCTTACCAACACCAGTTGAAGACGTGCCCCCAACTTGACTCCCAGAATCCAAAGGCAACGACGAATGACCATTGGACCATACTTCGAGCACCTTGGGAATGTGAGGGCAATCTCGAAGAAGATGGTCTCCCATGCACAACATGCAAGGGAATTTGACTTTACGTGGAGGGTTGGAAGGTTTATCGACAGAAGGCTTCTTAGGCGCAATAGCCGCAGAGCTAGCCTCTCCTTTATCGGACTTATTCTTCTTTGTCTTCTTCTTCTTCTTCTTAGCCACCTGGTTACTCGAATCCAGACTTTCACCAGGTGAAGTAGAAGAGGAGGACGCAGAAACAGGTGAAGAAGGGGAGAGGTCCACCTTAGAATCAACATGATGTTGTTCAGGCGGAGGAGACGGTTGAACAGTAGCCGGGACATTCAGGACCACAGAGGTTGAGAACAACCAAACAGGCAACCCAACAGTTAACCCAGGAAGGGACAACGTTGCCATCTAAGGAGCACCAACATTCCCAAAAGGAGGAAAAAGACCCGGATTCCCATCAGAGGGGATTCCTTGGTTGGTTTATTTCGGAAAAGTTGCCATCGGAAACGATATTCAAAACAACACCCTAAGGAAACTAACTCTAACCAGGAATATTTCGTGGGCAGTTAATTTTTAAAACATTGAAACAAAACTCTACCGTTTCATCTTTTAAGAGTCGAGAAACAGGAAAAAGGTGACTCTATCACTTTCAGATTGGAAACAAGCGTGAAAGGACAAGCGCTTGATGACCTTTTCAAATTTAAAGAGTCAGAAAAGATCGAAATGACTACTCGGGAATGCTAGGCAAAGGGTGTACCAAATAACCATGAACTGCAATATACACCTTGGTTTCAAAATGAAAGAGAAATCAACCAAGGACTTAACGTACATACGAGCAATCTCCCCGAATGTTGTGTCGATGTATCACAATTTTAGGGCGAGCAGACTCGGCTTCCTATGGATAAAGGATAGAAACCTAGTGGGGTCTCCCTTTATATACGCGACGGTACGGGGAGCACAAGTCCGTACTAGCACTGTCTAAAGCCAAGAGGCGAACGACAGCTACTAGGTTTAAAGATGCCGGAACACGACTCTAGCCTAGACCTCTAAATATTTCGTTAATGTTGCAATGCTGCCTTAGTGTAAATTGAATGAATTTTAATGTTTATCTTCAATTATGTTTTAGTTTTCAGGTCCTAGCGAGTGTTATGTCTCAAAATCTCCTAAATGCACACTACATGCCACAGTATATCATTTCATTCAATGAAAGCTAATTACGAGAGAGTTAAGATCTTTTCACACGATAACAAAAATGATCAGGCAACAATCAGTAATATCTTTAATGCAGCTAATGGAAACTAAAATATTTTCTTCCCAAGTTACTAATCACTAATAACAGAGAAAAGATTTAATTCACACTAGCTAATCAAAAGCAAAAGAGATTTTTTTTTTTGTGTTTTCAATGTTTAAGAGCAAAGTGCACTAAACAAAATGAAAACTAATGGACAAGCAATTTGAGAAGCGAAAGCAAAAGAGTAAAAACAATCAAATTTCACTCAATGCAAGCACACAATCAGACTTCAAATTGAAAAAACAATCTCTCAAAACCAAAATAATCCCAAAGACTCAAATGAACCATGTAATATAGGCCCAAAATGAGACAAGGCGGAATTCGAATGAAGAAGAAGCCAATCACTCAAATAATGCAATGAAACAATAGACAATCACCAAACGAATGCAAAGAAGAAATCACAGAGTTGACTGAACAGACAGAAACCACAAACTCCCAAGGGAGGCTCGACGCACAATAGCACTTAGATGCCCTAGGGCTAGAATGCAAAATAGATAGAAGAGGGCAAACAACCAAACGATGAAGGTCGCAGTCAGTCAAACAAGGCTCCAGAACACTCAGGCAGTCGAAGAAATGAAACCAAAATCACAGATCAAGCTTCGAAAGCTCAGAACAGAGAAAACCCTAGCACCTCACAGCATTGGCGCGACTGTCAGGCTAAAACTAGCGCCATAACAGGATTGGCGCGGGTAATAAACTGGAAACTATCGCCAATTGGCGCGACCGTCAGGCTAATAAGCGCGCCAGTTAAGTTTACTATGTAAAAATAAAAAAAGCAATCAAAGAAGCAGACCAGTGATGTTGAATCTCAAACCAAAAACCAAAATCACGAAAAGAGCCAGCCAAAAGAGCTGATCAAGCAAGCAAAGTCAAGAAACGACCGAAAGACAAGACAATACTCCAAGTGTTTAATTCATAAACTAGACCGGAGATTGACTGAAGCAGCGTTCATCTACTTTCGCTAATGCAGAGCAAGAGCGTTTCGAAGGCTATCTGGCTAACTTCAGGCTCCGTTTGTATTTTATAAAGCAAACAACAAGCTAACTCCCCAGTGGAGTTGCCAATTTTTTGTGGAGGTAAATCCCCTCTGCGGATAGAGGCAATCCCTACTAGCCCAGATCGGGTCTAGCAACAATCGTATCACGCTAAGGTGCAAGTCCCTAATTGCAATAGACCAAATTGCAATGAAGGCCTACCTCAAGTCCAACGTTGTTGTTCGTAGAGAAGATGGCGCTCCCGTTTCCTTGCTCCAGCAGATCACAATCCTCTCGCTTGCTGTGATCGAACACCTGCACACACAAGAAACACGACAAACACAAGCATAAAACCCGATATATGCAATTATGTATCAGTCAGAGAAGACACAAATCATGATCATAATGAACAATACGAGTGGAACCATAACCAATAGTCGCTTATCATTAATTCATACAAAGGAAAATACAACCTGGCTCTGACGCTGAATCTTCCTTCGGCGGGTCGTCAGCGGAATACGTCTCGGCAAATCTTGTCGAGAATGGGGACAAGCCTCTCTCTTCGATCGTCAATCTCCTTGCTATTGATTTAGCTCTATGAGGACTATTGCAGCATTCTTTAGGCTATGAAGGCTCTTGGAGACTCAACCATTCAGCCATTCAGCCCTTCAGCTATTCATCCATTCAGCTCCTCAGCTATTCAGCCCCTTCATCAATGGATGAAGGCTATATTTATAGAGGAGAAGAGGAGGTTTGGATCCCTACAATAGTGGAAGGGAGGCCTTATCCCTTGGGAGGTTCCCTATAAGGTGGAAACAAGAGGCCAAAGGAGGAAGGTCGTGGTTATTCAGTCGAAACCACTCCTAATGACTCATCCACGAAGTTGTTGTAATCGAAACTTCGCCTCTTTTTTTAAAAAACTTTCCATAAGTAGATTGGCGCGGGTGCTCAACTGAGATAGAGTGCCAATTGGCGCGGGCTCAGTGTTAATTTTCCTCATTGGCGCGAGGACATAATGGGCTACCAGCGCCAAGGCAAAAACAGGTGTTTTTAGGAGTCTGCTCAGGAAATGATCAACAGAAGGAATGTTGTCCTCATGGCAAGGGATGCAATGATGGTATTTGCAAGGCATGACACTGATTATTGGTCATAGAAACGACCCTCCAATGGGCGAGATGGGGATTGCAGGGACGGTGACAAATTGCTATTATTAACGAGTCTTCTTATTCTCCCATAATTCTTAACAAACTTGCGATAATACCATGTTAACCTGAGAAATCCTCGCAACTGCTTTATGGTCGTGGGGACTTTCCATTCCTTAATGGCTTTAATTTTGTTAGGGTCTACTTTAACACCCTCGTGAGATATAATATGACCTAGATATTCCACCTCTTGTACTCCAAAGAAACATTTGGATATTTTTTCATATAATTGTTTCTCCTGCAATAGTTTGAGCACCCTGTCAACATGTTCAACATGATCCTTCCAAGACCTGCTATAGATTAGTATATCATCAAAAAATACCGGCACAAATTTTCTAAGGAAGGGTTTGAAAATGGAATTCATCAACCCTTGAAATGTAGAAGGTGCATTGGTAAGGCCAAAAGGCATGACCAAAAATTCATAATGACCCTCATGAGTTCGAAATCTTGTTTTTGGAATATCTTCAGTCTTCATTCTAATTTGATGATATCCTGAACGAAGATCCAACTTGGTAAAATAAATTGCTCCATGTAATTCATCCAATAATTCATCAATCACAGGAATTGGAAATTTATCTTTAATGGTGAGCTTATTGAGCTCCCTATAATCCGGACACATTCGCCATGATCCATCCTTCTTGTGTACCAATACTATAGGAGCAGAGAAAGAACTTTGACTAGGTTGAATTATACCCGCCTCTAACATTTCTGCAATCATACATTCAATTTTGCTCTTTTGGACGTAAGGATATCTATAAGGCCTGATGTTTGGAGGAACACTTCCTGGAATCAAATGAATAGCATGATCATGATCACGAATAGGTGGGAGTCCTTTGGGAGTTTCAAACACCTTGGAATGATTGTCGAAGACTTGTTGGAGATCTACAGAAATAGATGATTTTGATGTTGGAACTTCTAGTGAGCATAATTGTGCAATTACGCCTCGCTGTTCTTTCTTTAGAAGCTTTGTCATGACATTAGAGCTTATTATCCTTCCTGGCTTCCCTGCAATACCCCGTAATTCAACTTCCTTTCCTTCTAAAAAAAATTTTAAGAAAAGTTCTTGAAAATTAAAAGCTACCGTCCCCAAAGATTGTAACCATTGTACTCCTAGTACAACATCGGCACCTCCCATAGGAATGGCAAGCATTGGACTAGTCAATACATATTCCCCCATGGTTAGCTTGATATTATGGCATTTTCCAGAGCAATTTATAGTTCCTCCATTTGCAACCATCACTTGACATTCTGGTGCTGGGTATAGGAAACAATTTAATTCCTTGGCCACCTTATAATGAATAAAATTATGGGTGCTACCTGAATCAATCAACACTATTACCCTTTTCTTCTTTATATGTCCTTCTATCTTGAGAGTTTGAGGAGTGGTAATTCCTGCCGGTGCATTACACGATATGGTCGGATTCATTTCTTCCTCTTCTAGGGGTGGTTCCTGGTGTATATCCTCTTCTTGTTCATTTTCTTCTTCTTCTTCACAATCTATGTAAAATAATTTCTTCTCAGCACACTTATGACCTTTAGTGTATTTTCTATCACAACTGTAGCAAAGCCCTTTTGCTCTTTTTCTTCCAATTGTTGTGGTGTCAACCTTGTAGGTTGTGGAAATCTAGGCGTAGCAACACTTCCTTCTTTATAGAATTGAGTGGTAGGCTTCCTTGTCGCCATAATTTTACATTCAACTTTTCTTGCCAACCTGAATGCCTTCTCCAATGAATCGAGTTCCAAAACGCGAACTTCATGTTGGATGTTATCCTTTAAAGTGCCTATGAAGAGATCAATCCTGTGTTCCTCTGGAATATCAGTTACCCTTATATTCAATTTTTGGAAGTCCTCAATGTGCTGCCCCACTAAACCCCTTTGTTTGAGATTTATCAATTGGCTAAAGAAGGTGTTGCTCTTTGTATCCTCATAATGTGCTATCATTTCCTCCGTAAAAATTGACCAAGTGACAATTTTTTTACGGGAGCAAAGCCATCGATACCATACAAATGTATTTTTTCTAAATGTAAAGTTGCAATGCGTACCTTTTGTGTGTTTTGCACATTATGGAGATCAAAATATTGCTCCATCTGTAGTATCCATGTTACAGGATCCTTTCCATCAAAATTCCTCATATCCATTTTGGAATATGGTGGTTCTTCCCGCCAACATTAGAGTTTATGAAATCACGATTAACATTTATTGTGTTCTCATCACGAGTTTCCTCTACTATCTTTTCACCATTAGGAAACATTTCTTGTATCAACTTTGTCAAACCTTCTATGTCTGCTTTTAGATCATTCTTCATGTTGTCCATTTTAGCTTCCATGTCATCCATCTTAGATTCCATGCCAGCTTCCATGCCATCTATCTTAGATTCCACGCCTTTCTTCAAACCATCCATATTATTCTTCACACCATCCATCTTTGCTTCCATGCCTTTCTTCAAAACTTCCATTTCATTTTTTGCTGCTCTTTGCGAGAGCGAAATTTGGTGCACTTGCTCTTGTAATTTTGATAGATCATGTTGCAATTGTTCATTTTCATGAGACATAGTAGAGCCTTCTGAAGGCTTAATGGGTGTTGAATTATTTTTATGGGGCATTTTTTAGAACCCAATACTGATATATATTCTACAATATTGCCTTGGAATCAATTCAAATTGATTTTTTAAACAAGACTTATGCAATTCGGAAAAGAATACACACCTTTTTCTTACTTTTGAGGAGCTCGATATTGAAATTTGATTATCTCTGTGATTGCGGCTCTTCAATATCTGAAATCCAACACTAAAGTAGCCCTCTGAATTCTCTTTTGAATGCCATAGGTCTGACCTGATTTGGATTCTCCAAGACAAAGTTATGTCCAATCTCCCACAATGACCTAATTATGGACTGATTCAGTAGATCAAACTTGTACGACTTGCCACGTGTCATTGTTTCGTCCTTCGACTCTGAAATTTATAGCCAAGAAACTACAATCCATGTACTTGCAACCACTTTTTACAACACTCCAATCCGATTCTCAAAGAGAGAGTTATTGAAATTTTCCCACGATCACCTCTTTGAGATGAAATTCGGGAGCCTGAAAAAGCACCACCTTCCACAGATCATATCTCCAAAAATATTGCGAATCAAGCTCTGAAATTTTTTTATGAGTTTCCTTAGAATTTCAGCTTCGCACCCTAAAAATTTCAGATTCTAAACCTTCGTAGAAAAAAAGTTATAGCGCAAATGCCACGATGACCTGTTTAGGAGCCTGAAAAAAGACCTAACTTCCACAGATCATATCTCCGAAAATATTGCGAACCAAGCTCTAAAATTTTTAGACGATCTTCCTCAGGATTTTGGCTTCGCACTATAAAAATTTTAGCTTCTGAAACTTCGTAGAAAAAAAGTTATAGCGAAAATTCCACGATGACCTGTTTGGAGCAGCGAAACCCTATAATCCAAAGCTCTGATACTAAATGTTGTGTAACCAGCTCCAAAAATAGAAGAAAAGAGATATCAACGCCTTAGAAATATGCCACTTCGAGGGGGAAACCTCCAATACATTACATAAATGAATAATTCTTGGATGATAAAATTTACAAAACCTCCATTCTATATATAGGAGGCCATGTGGCCATAATGTAATCCTAGTGGGCCACAATGTAATCCTAGCCGACCTAACAATAATAATTTAAGGGCACAATAATAACAAAATGGGGGTTACAAGGGTACAATAATAACAATAAGGGGGTTACACTAATAACAATAAGGGACTATACTGGTAATATAGGGACCTAACAGGTGATTGACTAAAGTAAGTTTTGGGATAGTCAATCTATGGTCAGGTGGAATGTGGAACTCCCATCTCTAGTTGGTTTTTACATTCAGTAATGAAGAGCTCATTCCTTTAGTATTTGGTATGCAAATGTATTGGTTTATGTATGGATTTTATTTTCATTGTATCTGTTATCACAAAATCAAACTTGATAAGCTGCCAATCAAATCAATCTTATGTAACTATTTCAAACCAATGTTTTTTATTGAGGCTTAGCCTCCTCAACCTGAGCGGGTTTTCTCAAGGGTTAATGATTTTTGATAGAAATATAGATGGCTAACTCTATGTGGGGTAATAAGCAAATAAATGATAGAAATGGGTTGTAAATCACATTATCAAGTGCACATTGGGCTTATGGATTCAAAATAGCTTCAGTAAAACAAAACAATCTACTCAGCATGGAAGTCGAGGCATATCAGATTTCTAATCCTGAGAAACACATGTCAAACTGTAAAACACACACTCAGTTTGTCTATGAAGGAAGTCAGAGCATCAATGATGAATTCTGAGTAACATAAGCAAACACCACTGTAATAGGATAGTAAAAAGATGCCATTAGAACAAGAACACACTAGAACTCTTTATGAATCTTGAGTTGGCTAAGTAGAAAACTCTATATTAAGCTGAAAATCAGTCACTTACAATAAACACAGTCTTTTTGCTAAAAAATGTCCAACCATTAGAATTTCGACTTCTTCATCTTTATAGATAATTTACAACATAGGATAACCTTATCCTGAGCTAGATACATCGAATTCCTACATTTTGACACCTTTCCTAACCATGTGACATGGTATTTATTACAAAATGACAGTTGCAAACCTAATGAACAGTTCTATTACAAATAGGACTCAAACTCCTTAACAGTACTCATAACAACCTTATCTAAACTAGATTACATCATTTTCCAACTGTATTCTCGTAAGGTCGAATCCAGATGATAAGCTCCAACACTTTATAACCTTAATGTTGATCTCCAGCAAACTAGGAAACTGTCCCCTGTTTTCTAGGCTTAGGATTCTTTGCGTTCTTGAGACACTCTGACCACTATGAACCCATGACTTCGAGGTTATTTGCTGTCAGGAATTGAAATAACATATGCCCAAAATCATCCTTAAGTGCCAGCTGTACAAAATCACCATCAAACTGTCCAAAATAGCAGAAATAGACCTGCGCTACGAAAACAACACAGTTTTGTAGTGCTTTTCTTAGCGCGGTCTTTTAACCCATTTGCCTTCAAAATTTTGTTTTCTTTCCTCCAGGGTTATCTTCATATTCATTAACACAATTTCCCTAGCAATTTCAGGTCATAATACACGCATTTGCCCTCCAAAAATTTATGAGAAAGGGTGAAAAAAGCTGCTACAGCAGTTTCATAGTGATTTTCACCCTTTTTGCATTGTTTGCGCTACGAAACTGCTGAGTGAGAAATTTTGCCCAAATTTCTTCAAAATTCAAACCAAAAATGTACCAAAACTTCAGAATACCACTGGTTTAATCAAAACAAATAGTCATATGAACTAAAAACCCAAATTTCATTAGATTTATTTTTCATTTTTCCTTTGATTTAGCCTTTGAATTTTTAATAATTTGTCATTCTGCACCTTTGGTTTTTAGTTCATCCTGAGTCAGTTTCATCTGTAGCTCAAAATCCTCCACTTGGTCTCTTAGTCTTCTATTACTAGCTCTCAAGTGAGTATTAATCACTCTGGAAAATTTTGCTTCCTTGATGGCTAGAACTGTCCATGTAAAAAATTGTTCTACACTGCTTGGAATCTCAGACCTAGAACCAGATTGGCCTTCCCATACTGCCTTCATTATTTTGAACTTTGTTTTCTCAACACTATGCTTTCTGGCTCTCTTCCTCATCATAGTAATCTCTTGATTTTCTAACCTCAATTTCTCCTCGAGATGTTGACACTCTGTCACCTCTTCTTTTTCCTTCATTTTTCTGTTAGCTGCATGCTCCACTGTTGGTGATGAGAGGTCAACCACCTCTTCAGGGTCTTTGATTGTTTCAATAGTTTCTTGGACCTCCTTACTGCCTTTCTTGAGCTTCTTAGCATGCCTAATTAAAAGTTTCCTTGCTTGAAAGATAATGGCTGCATTTTCACCCTCAAATTCAAGTTTCTTTGCTGACTTAACCCTTTTCTATTTGTGTTCATCTACTCCAATGAAATCAGCTTGCACAATGGGTTATTCCTCTATATCAATTACATGAAGGATGTCATCTAAATTTCCTTTTATCACGAGGTTGTCCTTTGTACCTGAAACAATTATTTTTCCCTTTGATGCCACTGGTTGGCTTCTTATCACTCTCTTGATTTCCTGCTTGCTGGCCACTTGTTTTTGTTTAGCCTCTTTGACACCATTTGACCTCTGTTTTGCAGGTGATGGAGTTGCTGCAACAAGAACTTGTGTCTTCTTTGTCCTTTTCTCAACTTGTTTCCTTGGTTTCAACTTCACAAACCTCTTTGATTTTGCAACCACAGGTTGACTAGACTCTCCTACTGGTGGTGAAGGAGTCCCTTTAGTTTTAGGGTTTCTATCTGGGGTTAGGGTTTCCAGTTCAAATCCATTCATAAACAAAAAAAAGACCAATCCCTGCTTATTTTTCTGAAGCTCATTCAAAACCAATAACTTTATCAAACCATGGTGAAACAAATATGTTTCATAACCATCAGACTTGGCTTGTACCTTATCAGACATTTTGGCAAGGCTCCTATGCAAGTAAAAGGGAAAATCTAGT
This sequence comes from Pinus albicaulis, assembly GCA_034641835.2. Classification (NCBI taxonomy): domain Eukaryota; kingdom Viridiplantae; phylum Streptophyta; class Pinopsida; order Pinales; family Pinaceae; genus Pinus; species Pinus albicaulis. The sequence goes on along the minus strand of CM076578.1, from coordinate 1,461,383,130 downwards.
GATATCATACCTGTGAAATGCAGAATCAGCTTGAAATGATAAGTATAAACTTTATGGTACCTACCTTTCACATGTAAAGTATCTTTGAATGTTGAACAACAACTTGGCATAGGTGTCTTTGATGTAGCTTCTAGGTATTGCATTGTTCAGGTCCATATCTGTATACTCAGGTTTCATGAATTCCTTGCATGGTTCCATGTCAAACTTAAACCTTTAAACCAATTCTCTTGCCCCCTTGGTATTTCTTGTTGGGTATGTGTTATATTCTTTCCATGACTAGTCACACGCGAGGGGTTGCCCCCCCTGTACGTTGCACTAGGCGCAATTTTGGGGGGGGGGGGTCACAATTTTTTGGTCCTTATTTTCCGGTGGGCGGACCTGCCCATGGTTTTGTGCATGGGTTTGCACATGGTTTTGGGGTATGATGGTTTTCGGCCCCTGGTATTTTGTAGATCCAGTCAAGGGAACTATGATTATGTTCTAATCCAAGGTTAATGGATTGGGGTTTATGTATGCTTCGGCATGTATATATATGTGTTGTAACACTAACATGAATATAATGAAAAATTAAGCTGGTTGTCCCGATTTGGGATCCAGGGGAAAATCTCTGTGTTTATCTGTTTTATGTTTTATGCTCTCGCTATTTTTTATTTTCTGTTTTAAGATTCATTTGCAGATAATTCCTGTACGGGGTTAAAACCTACATTTAGTATCAGAGTTGTTTCGGCTTCAATGGGACGCCTTTGCTGCTGAGGGTTTTTTGCTTGGCCCTGTGGTGGACCCTGTTCAATGGGAGATCTGCGAGATCGATTCTTGCGGTGAAAGAAGATGGCGAGCGGCAGGAAGATAGAGATCGAGAAATTTAATGGTCCGATTTTTGAGTTGTGGAATCTCAAGATGGAGGATCTTCTGGTGGATAAGGATCAGTGGATCGCGGTAGATCCGAGTACTAAACCAACAACAATGTCAGATGAAGACTGAAGAAGCTGGATCAGAAGGCAAAGAGCACAATACGGTTGTGTGTCTCAGATTCAGTATTGTTGAATGTATCTGGGGAAGCTACGACGAAGAATTTGTGGGACAAAATTGGGACTTTGTACCAATCTAAGTCTCTGGTGAATGAATTGTTCCTGCGGAAAAAGCTGTATAACCTGAGGATGAAGGATGGAGACTCGGTGACAGAGCATCTAAATGCCTTCAATGCTGTGGTAAGTCAGTCGTCATCTGTTGATATTAAAATCTTAGATGAAGATAAGTGCATCAGGTTGTTGTGTTATCTACCATACTCGTGGGACAGTCTGGTTATTGCAATAGGTAGCAATACAACTAACTTGACTTTTGATGATATTGTCTCAGCCTTGCTGTCGGAGGAAATGAGACAGAGAAATATGGAGGGTCAGAATGGAGATGACTTATCTGTATGAGGAAGGTCCCAGAACATAAACAAGAATAAGGTTTCGAGTGGGAGATCGAAATCTAGTGGGAGATCTAAATCTCCTGTAAAGTTTGTAAAGGTGTGCTGGAAATGCGGAAAGGAATGGCACTTAAAAAAGGACTGCAAATCTAGAGCTCTTGAGAAAGGAAAGGGATCTGATGATGCTCCTTCTGCAGAGGAAAAAAACACCTCAGATGAAGGTGGGGATGTGTATTTGGCTTCTTCTTCAAATACACATGTAGATCATGAGTCATGGTTGATTGACTCGGGTGCATCCTTTCACTTCACTCCCCATAGGGATTAATTTTGCGAGTATGAGAAATATGATGGCGGTGATGTCTTTCTAGGGGATGATAGGAAGGCCACAATCGTCGGACGTGGAAAAGTCAAGTTGAAGCTGCAAGGTGGAAGGATTAGAACACTTCTTGGTGTTCTACACATTTCTGCATTGGCTAGAAATCTGATTTTTGTAAGCAAGATGGATGATGCAGGTGTAAAAACAGTGTTCGAGAAAGATAACTGTAAGATGGTTCGGGGAGCACTGGTATTAATGCGGGGAGTTCGGATTGGAACTCTGTACAAGCTTCAGGGCAGCACTGTTGTTGATGGGTGCAACAGTTTTGTGGTTCCTGAAGGTGGAGCAGAAAGCCTAGCGGTCTCTGGAGAAAATACCATGCTATGGCATCAAAGGCTTGGACATATTGGAGAGAAGGGCCTTCGGATACTACATGGAAATGGTATGGTAGAAGGTATGTCTAATAGATCTCTAGATTTCGATTACTGTGAACATTGTGTATATGGGAAGCAGAATTGGGTGAGTTTTCCTTATGGAGCTAAGAGGGAAAACAAGATATTAGATCTTGTGCATAGTGATGTGTTTGGACCTGTGTCGGTTCCATCACTGGGTAAATCTGTGTACTATGTTTCATTTATAGATGACTTCTCAAGGAATACATGGATATATTTCTTGAGGAAGAAATCTGAAGTCTTTAACAAATTTAAATAATTTAAGGCTCGGTGGAAAACCAGACAGAGAAGAAGATAAAGATGTTGAGGACAGATAATGGTGGGGAGTTCTGCAAGAAGGAATTTGAAGAGTTCTATAAGAGTGTGGTATAGCACAGCAGAAGACTACTCCATACACAACTGAGCAGAATGTTGATGGAAAAGGCAAGAAGCATGCTCAGTGGTACCGAGTTAGGACAAGAATTCTAGGCAAAGGCAGTGGAGACTCATGTTACCTAGTTAACAAATCACCTTCATCAGTGTTGGAGGATAAGACTCCACATGAGGTATGGACTGGTAAGAAACCCTCTCTTTCACATCTGAGGGTATTTGGATGTGATGCATATGTACATGTTCTGAAGGATAAAAGGACCAAGTTGGATAATGAATCTGAAAGGTGCATCTTTATTGGGTATAAGGATGGTTTAAAGGGTTACAAGCTCTGGAACCCGAAAACAAGGAAGGTTGTGTACAGTTGAGATGTGGTGTTTAGAGAGGTGAAAGATGTTGTTAAACATGAAGTCCTACCAAAGGAACCTGAGAAGATAGAGTTTGAGCTAAAGGATGATGAATCAGACTCTACAACAGAAGAAGAATCAGAAGAGGAAGAGCCACAAACTCCAGTTGTGAGAAGATCAGCTCGGGAAAGAAGACAACCAAAAAGGTATAGTCCATCTACTTTCTGTTCAAATTTTGCTTTAACTATAACTGATGATGATCCCAGAACTGTCAGGGAGGCAATAGATTCAGAGGATGGAAAACTCTGGAAGGAGGCCATGGTTGATGAAATGGCATCCTTGCATAAAAATGAGGCATGGGATCTGGTGGATTTGCCAGCTGGAAGGAAGCCCATCGGGAGAAAATGGGTGTTTAAGAAGAAGATGAATGTAGGAGGCAAGGTGCAAAAATACAAAGCTCGGTTGGTAGAAAAAGGTTATTCCCAAGTGTTAGGAATTTATTTTGGTGATATTTTTTCTCCTGTTGCCAAAGTTACTTCTATTAGATTACTTTTATCTGTTGTTGTTGCATTTGATTTTGAGGTAGAACAGATGGATGTGAAGACATCATTTCTTCACGGGGATCTGGAAGAGGAGATCTACATGAAACAACCTGAAGGCTTTATGGTGAAGGGGAAGAAAGAACTAGTATGCAGGTTAAAGAAGTCTCTGTATGGGTTAAAATAGTCACCAAGGATGTGGTATCATAAATTTGATACCTACATACGAGGACTTGGCTTCACCAGAAGCAAGGAGGATCATTGTGTTTATTTTAAATTAATTGGTGATCATGTTATTTATTTGGTCTTGTATGTGGATGATATGTTGTTGATTGGAAATGAAAAAGAAATTATCCAAGATTTGAAGACCCAACTGTTCTCCAAATTCGACATGAAGGATCTTGGTGCTGCAAACTATATTTTGGGCATTTAAATTAAGAGAGATCGGACAAAGAGGAAGCTCTGGTTAAACCAGAGGAAGTATGTCAAGACTATATTGCAGAGGTTCAATATGTAGGATAGTAAACCGGTGAATGTTCTGATTCATATAGGTACAAAGATCTCTGTTGAACAGTGTCCCAAGACACAAGAAGAAGAGGAGGATATGTCTCGTGTTCCATATGCAAGTGCAGTGGGTAGCCTGATGTATGAAATGGTCTATACTAGACCAGAAATTGCACATGCAGTGGGAGCATTCAGCAGGTTTATGTCAAACCCAGGGAAGGAGCATTGGACAGCAATGAAACGGGTTTTCAGATATTTGTTTGGCACTAGTGATTATGGCTTGTGCTACCAAGGAAGACCAAGATTGGAAAGAGTGTTGGACATTCATGGTTTTGTTGATGCAGACTGGACTGGAGATCTGGACCAAAGAAGATCTACAAGTGGATATGTGTTTAGCCTATTTGGAGGTGCAGTCAGTTGGATGAGTAAAAGACAGTATGTAGTGGCTTTTTCAACTATAGAGGCTGAATACATAGCAGCCACTCATGCAAGCAAGGAAGCAGTTTGGTTGCGGAGATTGTGTTCAAATATGGGGTTGGTGCAGCAAGCTATAAGGATAAAGTGTGATATCCAAAGTGAAATTTTCTTGGCTAAGAACCCTGCTTATCATTCAAATACAAATCACATTGATGTTCAATATCACTTTGTGAGAGATATGGTTGAGGCTAAAAGGGTATTGCTGGTAAAGGTGGACACTTTGAAGAATGTTACAAGTGCATTGAAAAAGTCTGTAAGCACTCAGAAGTTCTCTTGGTGTAGAGAAACAATGGGTGTTGCAGAACTGGGCTAATGACTAAGCTCTCTTGTGGCCCCGTGCGGAAAGAAAACAACAAGTGGGAGAATGTTGGGTATGTGTTATATTCTTTCCACGACTAGTCATGCGCGGGGGGGTCACAGGGGGGGCAGAAGTCCCCCCTGTCAGGGTCCGGGGCAGGGCCCCGGAAAAAAATTTTGGTCCTTATTTTCCGGTGGGCGGACCCACCATGGTTTTGTGCATGGGTTTGCACATGGTTTTGGGGTACGATGGTTTTCGGCCCCTTGTATTTTGTAGATTCGGTCAAGGGAACTGTGATTTTGTTCTAATCCAGGGTTAATGGATTGGGGTTTATGTATGCTTCGACATGTATATATATGTGTTGTAATACTAAAAGGAATATAATGAAAAATCAAGTTGGTCGTCCCGATTTGGGATCTAAGGGAAAATCTCTGTGTTTATTTGTTTTATGTTTTATGCTCTCGCTATTGTTTATTTTATGTTTTAAGATTCGTTTGCAGATAATTTCTATACAATGTTAAAACCTACATTTCTGTCACAGAAGCAATAATTTCAGTTGTGACTAGCACATTTAACATCCCAACTTTGGTAGTTGTTCCACTAAAGTTTAATGCAAATTCTTTAGACACCTGTGTGTGGCAACCCTGCAGCTTTTCACAAAACCAGAGACAACCTGCTTTGCTAAAAGCCTCCATCACTGTTTGATCTTCAATTATAGCCTTCACATTTTCAGGCTCATATCTTAAGCAATGTCCCCCTCTGTGGACTTTCTTCTCCTCTACCATGCTTCTTAGAAAAACCTGTCAATTTCTCTTGAATCTGTAAAACAACCTCGCTTGATTAGGATATGAAACAACCTCGCTTGATTATGGAACAACCTCGCTTGAGAATATGGAAGATAGCCTTTGTATAGAACACCCACAAGCTTAGCTTAACTGTTTCAGAGCTTAGACACTCGTATGGAAGCAAATGAAAATGAGAATGACCAAATTAGGCAAGATTTTGAATTTAAGGTGTCATCTCATAACTGAATGATGCTTCACTCATGCCCTATCATGACAATGATGACTGTGAGATAGGTAAGTACATTGAATTTGATCTCTAACTGAGTCATCATACCCCTTTCCTATCATTCCCCAATGGATTCTGACAGATTTTGGCTTAATTGACAAGACGGTTAAGAAATCGCGCTTTTGTAGCGCCCACAGTGTATTTTTCGCAGTTTGCGCTACGAATATATCAGTTCTTTCATAGCGCAAATCCTCTTTTTTGAACTAGCGGCGCTACAAAACAAAGGATTCTTGGCTAATTGCGGAAATTTAACCCGAAACCTTGTGAAATTATCCCTAAATGAAAAATGTGAGTATTTGATCATGGAATGGACCTCTAAAGATTTTATTTGATTCAATGGTGACATTTAAACTTATAAAAACTATTAACCTACCCTTAACCAAAACCTAAAATGACTTTCATACCCATTTCGAGACCATGATCAAAAACAGAGTTGACACAATGATGTTTTGAATTTTTTTTGCGTGATAACAATATCCATTGTATTTATGTTTTTATTGTGTTGGTTATAAGTATGTATTCGATCAGTGATGATGTATGGCTCTATCCATGTTTTTACCTGTAAATGAATATACAATGTGTATAGAGTCAGATAGATTTTATTGCAATTTATGATGTAGGGGAGCAATTCTTCTTAGTGATTCTCAGATAAGTAAGAGACCCATATGCTTAAATCTATTGTTTACACATGTAGATTGAATGTTTGTCACACGTTTGACAAAATGGATGTCATGGCTAGGAGGGTTCCATATGAGTTCTTGTTGATTTTATTGTTTCTGTATCATTTTTCCAATGTTATTTATCATCCCCTAAGTTCTCATGAAGTTCTGGGCAGTGACCTGGGCTCTGGGTCTAAAAAGGTGGCTCAAATCCCATAGTTGCATGCACAAAACTAGGTAACTGGGGCCCCGACGGCATGCTTGTTGTGTTGTGCCTACGTTTATAGCTTCCCAACCACTACCTTGTTGTGTTAAGCCTGCGGCTAAGGCTCAAACATTAGTCTAACCCAAGGGTAAGAGGCATGAAGTGTTGGGATACCTCTTGGGGATGTTGTTGGTGTTGTGTAAGGTTTGTTTGTCATGTTTCCATCGGTTCCACTTTCTTAAGGTCATCTAGGAGGTTCAATCTCGTATTAGTAGCCTCTCGTCACATGTTTACCCCGGTTGGTCGGTTACTTGGGTAGATGTGGGAAGAGGGTGTTCTAATTGAAACCATACATTTTATATCTCAACAAAAATTCATTATGTACATAACAATATCATAAGTCCAAAAAGCCAAAATTTAAGAGTGGAAAAATAACAGCAATGATGTGCAAAATTGCTTTTCAATTAGTTTCAAGGGTAAAAAAAAATTCCTACTGCTCGCCTTATTCACTATTTGTGATTTTAAATGTGCCTTAGTCGATATTTAGTCTAGCTTTTGAGAGGGAATCCATGATGTGGTTCTCGTTTTTGTAAATATGATCAAAATTAATATGAGTAAAGTGAGTTATTTGTTGTTGTATTTTTCAATATAAAGGAAGAAAAGTGTAATTTCTTAATTTGTGCACTTCCCTTTATCTGATATATTACAGCCTTGGAGTTTCGAGAAACACTAGACTGAAGTTGATATGCATTTGAATCATACACAAAAGAAGAAGAGGGGGCGGCTTGAAGACCTAGCCACCCGACCCCTAGTTCGTGACGTCCCTCACGTAGTTGGTCAAAGTATCTTCTAGTGTTTCTTGGGTGTCAAAGGTTTTTGGTGAGGCCTATCGGAACATCTCTAGGCACTTACTTGTCAGCCAAAGTATCTTCCAGTGTTGTTCTCACTTGTCGACCATAATATCTTCCAGTGATGATTATTCTTGCTAGTCAGAGCATATTCTGGAAATGTTTGGGTATCTTGGGGTTTCGACTATGAAATTTCTACGACCCATTAGGGTCTATGATTGGGCCTTGCGTCCTTTTTTTCTTTTAGTTGTTTTTTTTTTTTAATGGGGTTTGAAGACCCTCATTGTAATATTTGGTTGCCCGTTGTTTGACCTATCTATGGTTCTCTCTATGGGGTTTTTTGGTGGGTATGTGTACCCTGTTATCTATTTACTTTCATCATTTATGTAAACAATTTAAATTTAATGAAAAAAGTTGATTTTTTCTTTCTAATAAAAAGAGTTCCCATAAATATGTATGAAATTGATCCCCATCGAAATGGCTACTTGTAGGAGTAGTTTAAAGTCAAATAATTCAACATAGTTGTTTCAATTTGTCCCAATATTAGTGGGTAAGATTTTGTTAGTGCATTTTTGGAGCTCTTTAATTATTCTCTCTCTCCCTCGTACTCCTAGATACTTAGAGTTTTCTTGCAGCACTCTTGGAGAGTGTGTATACTTGGAGATTTGGAGCAAGAAGGCAAAGGAAGAGCAGGAAAGCGAAAGTGGAAATAAGGATCAATAGATATAGTGGGATTTTATTACAGGTACTGAGTTGCATGTGTGTTTTCCTCACTAGTTTTGGCATGCATGGTGTATACATGTGGATTTTCCTAGCCTTTCCATTTCCTAGATATACATGGTGTTGTGGGTTTATTCCATTGATATTTGCTGGTTGGTTCTGATGATTCCTTTAGTTTTTGGGTTGAGTTATTAGTTCCTGGAGCCTTGGTTGGACAAACACTCTGGAGCTCGACGGACAGCGGTTGGGTTGAGTTACTAGTCCTAGAGCCTTGGTTGGACAAATGATCTGGAGCCCTAGGTGGGTTGAGTTACTAGTCCTGGAGCCTTGGTTGGACAAATTATCTAGAGCCCAAAAACAACTGGGGTTGAGTTACTAGTCCTAGAGCCTTGGTTGGAACAAACACTCTGGAGCCTTGGAGTAGCTTGGATAGATACAAATCTATGACAGTTGTGACGTCTGACTGTGAGGTGGAATCACTTATTGAGGGTTGAGGTGGTTTGGCCTCTGGAAGCCCTGGATTATTGTGATTGATGTGTTTTATGGGATCCCACATTCAAAATTGGAATATGGCATGGGGGTGATTGGTTGAAGTAAGTTTTGGGTTAGTCAATATATGCTCAGGTGGAACGTGGAAGTCCCATCTTTGGTTGGCTTTTACATTCAATAATGAAGAGCTCATTCCTTTGGTATTTGGTATGCGAATGTACTGGTTTATGTATGGATTTTATTGTTTTTGTATCCATTTTATTTCTGTTGTTATTGTGTTGGTTATAAGTATGTATTTGATCGATGATGATGTATGGCTCTATCCATGTTTTTACCTGTAAATGAATATACAATGTGTATAGAGTCAAATATATTTTATTGCAACTTATGATGTAGGGGAGCAATGCTTCTTAGTGATTCTCAGATAAGCAAGAGACCCATATGCTTAAATTTATTATTTACACATGTAGATTCAATGTTTGTCACACATTTGACAAAATTCTTGTCATGGCTAGGAGGGTTCCATATGAGTTATTGTTGATTTTATTGATTCTGTATCATTGTTCCAATGTTATTTATCATCCCCTAAGTTCTCATGAAGTTCTGGGTAGTGACCTGGGCTCTAGGTCTAAAAAGGTGGCTCAAATCTCGTAGATGCATGCACATAAAAAAGAAATTAGGGCCCTGGCCGCATGCTTGTTGTGTTGTGCCTACGGTTATAGCCTCCCATCCACTACCTTGTTGTGTTAAGCTTGCGGCTGAGGCTGAAAATGGTCAAAAAGTCAGTCTAACCCAGGGGTAAGAGACATGAAGGGTTGGGATGCCCCCTGGGGATGTTGTTGATGTTGTGTAAGGTTTGTTTGTAAGACAACTTGAGTGGGCTCAATGGTTAAGAACTTGTGATTTCTCTTGAGAGGTCACAGGTTCAAAACTGGTGGGGGGTAGGGTTGTATATGGCCCGTCATGACCAAGCTAGAGGGATAGACGTCCCGTTGGAGTTTGGGACCTTGATCTTGATGTAGGATCTTTCCATGGTCTCCGGACGCCTCGGTCTTTGTGAAGTCATGAGTTACTGGTATATGTGACTCGAGGGTTGTTGCATATACCCGGGGAGGTTACTTAGTTCCTTGTCTAAAAAAAGAAGAAGGTTTTTTTGTCATGTTTCCATCGGTTCCACTTTCTCAAGGTCATCTAGGAGGTTGAATCTCGTATTAGTAGCCTCTCGTCACATGTTTAACCTGGTTGGTCGGTTACTTGGGTAGATGTGGGAAGAGGGTGTTATATATATATTCTAACTGAAGCCATACATTTTATATCTCAACAAAAATGCATTATATACATAACAGTATCATAAGTCCAAAAAGCCAAAATTTAAGAGTGGAAAAAAAACAACAATGATGTGCAAAATTTCTTTTTAATTAGTTTCAAGGGTAAAAAAAAAATCCTACTGCTCGCCTTCTTCACTATTTGTGATTTTAAATGTGCCTTAGTCAATATTTAGTTTAGCTTTTGAGAAGGAATCCATGTTGTGGTTCTCGTGCTTGTAAATATGATCAAAAGTAATGCGAGAAAAGTGAGTTATTTGTTGCTGTATTTTTCAATATAAAGGAAGAAAAGTGTAATTTCTTAATTCGCGCACTTCCCTTTATCTGATATATTACAGTCTTGGAGTTTCGAGAAACACTATACTGAAGTTGATATGCATTTGAAGCATACATAAAAGAATAAGAGGGGGCGGCTTGAACACCTTGCCACCCGACCCCTGGTTCGTGACGTCCCTCACATAGTTGGTCAAAGTATCTTCTAGCGTTTCCAGGGTGTCTTAGGTTTTTGGTGAGGATTGTCGAAGCATCTCCAGGCACTTACTTGTCAGTCAAAGTATCTTACAGCATTGATCTCACTTGCCGACCATAATATCTTCTAGTGATGATTCTTCTTGCCACTCAGAGCATCTTCCGGAGATGTTTGGGTATCTTGGGGTTTCGACTACAAAATGTCTACGACCCATTAGGGTCTATGATTGGGCCTTGCGCCCCCCCTTCTTCTTTTTTTAACAGGGTTTGCTTACCCTCATTGTAATGTTTGGTTGCCCGTTGGTTGACCTATCTATGGTTCTCTCTATGGGGTTTTTTGGTGGATCTGTGTGCCCCGTTATCTAGTTATTTTCATCATTTATGTAAACAATTTCAATTTAATGAAAAATGTTGATTTTTTCTTTCTAAAAAAAAAGAGTTCCCATAAATATGTATGAAATTGATCCCCTGTGAAATGGATACTTGTAGGAGTAGTTTTATGTCAAATAATTAAACACAGTTGTTTCAATTTGTCCCAATATTAGTGGTAAAGGAGAGAGTTACATAATTTGATAAGTGAAGAATTCCACCTTCCCCTCTAGAAAGAAGGAATCCACAGTCTAACCTTAGGACAATTATTAAGTCCTTCTTCAAATAAATACGAACCTTGATTTTTATGATTCAGGTTCTTTGCTCTCCTTGGTGTCACAAAGGAGTATGCAATACTTCTGTGATATTCGCAGATTCTTCCTTGAAACAAACGTTGTGATATCCGCACTGTAACCCTGTACTAGATCTCAGCTATCTGCACTTATATACTTCTTTAATTCTGCACCGTATTAGCCTTCTGAAATCCGCAAATTTATCCTCTGAAATCCACACTTTCACCTCTGAATATTCCACAAATTTTTCTGTGGGAATCACAGAGAAAATCTGCCATTTTTTTGTGTTCATTAGCCGCAGTGACTAGGGTATATATAGTGCACAGTCTTGGTTTTTAGGCCGACCTTACAACAAAATTTTAGGCCGAATTTATTACTGATTATCAACCAACTTTATTACATCATTTCCAGCGTTGAATGAGAGTTGACTTGAGGGCTGTTATGAGCCTTTCTTCCACACTGTTTTGGAGGAATTATTCAAACTAGATACTTCATAATCATGACTCTTAATTATACTAGAAGACAAAACCCTATAGACATCAAGAATAAGTCTATCTACATAATAATAAAATCTTGCTAATGAAACCCATGAAGCAAGTACACCAAGAATACATTTAATTATCTTTGACATCTTCTTTACATATATACACAATTACATAGTCAACATGAAGACCAACCTAGTTACACTTTTCAACGCTCCCTCTTAACTAGGGAGGTATTCATACAGGTACATAGTTACTTTCAAACTGAAGAATCTCGTAAGAAGAATCGGATTGTTAATCGCATCTGTATAGCATCATATCAACTAGCATTGTCCTAGTGCAAGGCCTTGACTAACAACCCCATCTCTCAATGAGACAATGGGCTACAATGCTCGCGAGACACATGAATTATAGACACCATCGTCATTGTCTCTCCAAGGTACATACTCCACCCAGGTGTTCCCATAGTATGACCTTCTTGGACTATTCTTCTCTTGGGTAGCTAGCCCTCAAATAATATCGGTCCCCGAATACTCTTATCTTGAATGCCCTAATACATTCTCAAAGAGTATCAAATGGCAGATGATTACCCAATCCTCCATTTTGTCTTCCCAACTGAAGACCAAAATGATGTGTATATCTCTCCCTCTCAACTAGGGAGGACCTATTCCACAAGGGAATGTATTCATTCCTATACAAGGCATGTACCTAAGCTCATTCTTAGGAATTACCAAGTTTCTTCCAAGTAAGAAACTTATCATCATTCTCCCTCTTAACCAGGGACTTCCAGCAGCAATGGTGAGACACCCAGCTGCTCATGAAGAATTCACGTCCTCGATGTCATGTATTTCGATATTGAGGAACCTTCAATTTTTAGCTTCATAGGGCACAGATCATCCATCACTTTCATCCTGAGTCGTGTCAGCTGTCAGAAAGTGATTCATCAGAATTCCTAATTTGGTCCACTATTGTGTCATGTTGCTTTCCTTCGAATCGTCTCCTAGGATCAAACATCCTTTCTCATGATTAGCAACCCTGCACAAATTTATCCAGATAAACATATACATATGAACTTTTCAAACAAAAGTTACCTCAGTGATGATATTTTACCATCACATCTTCTTGTAGGCATTGACGTCCTTCATACAGATTGACACATCTCCTAACAATATGTTTTTCCAAGGGTCTTCTTCTTTACCAGACTTCCATCAGAGTCTACATATCTTTCCAGGAGATCTCCTAGTCACATCTTCTTGGCCTCCGGATGATAACTACCTCTTGACATGGTTGAATTTCCTGATCTCTTCCTCTTTGCACATTCTTGATTCCTAGGAACATACAATTTTTCTAGTTTCTCGTTCATATACAACTACCTCATATTCCATGAGGACATATTGTGTTGATTTCATCTATCTGTGCATTGAGAGATACTCCTCCATAGATCATACTTCTAAGTATAGAAGTCCATTACCTGCAACCACATGACATGACTTCACAAAATCCAATGTCAGCATATAAATATATACATACCTCATACATTTTTCACTTGAGTCATCTTGTAGAAATTTCTCTTGAATGAAGAGCTTCATTCCTTTGACCTGCTTCAACAATATTTCATCACATCCCAAAATTATGTCTCTATGATGACCCTTGTTCTGATGACTGCATTAGCTTTTCCAGAAGCTTTTTCACCGAGAGCTCCTTCCATGCTTTTATCGAGATGCTTCTTAATGTACATGCTATCATACAATTTTACAACTAATCAAAGATCACTTACAGAGGAAGCTGATCTCAATCATAATAGAGATCTCTTGCTTACTCCTTCTTAGATATTTTAGCGTCAGGTTCTTCTCTTTCATAAGTGACACAGCCTTCTTCCTTTTTCCTCTTGTCATTTCCAAATTTAGGACAATCTCTTTTATAATGTCCAAGCTCATCACATCCAAAGCATCACATGTTGTCCATATTTCTTCTTTTATTATGAGGGCCAAATTTTCCGAATCTTCCTTTCTTCCTGTATGAGGCTGTAAAGGCATTATTCTCTTCACTTGGTCATGCATCAGCTTTGGCCTTTAGTCTTGTTTCCTCTATTTTAAACGGAGACCATAAATCATGGAATGGAGTGGCTTATTTCTTCCCATATAGACTAGGAGTGAAGCTTACCCATTCTTCTGGTAGAGAATTCAACACCACTGTTGTCATCTCAGTGTCAGACATCACTTCTCCTAGTTCCTGTAGTTGATCTCTTATTTCATAAATCCTCATAAAGTATGGTGCGATTCCTACTTCCCTTTATAATTTTATTTTGTATAGTTCTTGTCTCAAAGAGATTGCTTCTCTAGCAGCACTCACAGAGAATAGCTCCACCAATTTCTCATATATTTGTTTTGCAGCCTTTTGTTTTGATACATAGGGAATGAGAGAATATTTGATGGATACTATGAGAATCCTTTGGGCTCTAATTTTTGCCTTCATGTACTTGGCATTTGCTGAAGTATCTTCTTTTGGAGGTTGAACAATAGATCCTTCGATATAGTCTATCACTTCGTCTTTAATTAAATTCAAGTCTGTTCTCTTCTTCCATGCACTGAAGTTTGATGACCCAACCATCTTATTGCTTTCTTTACAATAAGTCATCTTGATAGATAGGGTCATGAATACTTACTTAAGTGGATTTACTTTCAGCTTCCTTGATGATGATTGAGAATGAAGTCAAGGGTTTCCTTTCTTCAATGTTATTGTACTCGAACCCTTGATTATAATGACTATCTTCAGAAGTTGAGATTTCCTTCAAACAATGTCTTGAGTGCAAATATTTTGATGTCAAAGATTAATTTCCTGAATGAGTTGATCTTTTGAATGAGGTAGGAGATCTCACATGAAGTAGTTGGATAGTCTTCCTTGCAAACTGGTTTGTCTTTCCAACCCAAACTTTAATCTTTGCTTCTTTGAGTGTCTTTGTTGACAAGCATCCTTTATGTTCAGCACCTTAACTCCGATACCATGTTAAGAATTTGGAAGGTTGTAGGTTAATTCAAATTCTCTTCTTGATAATTACTTGTGAACTTACTTGACATACTTATGTCTTCTCTTCTTTTAGTTAAGTTAATCTTTCATCAAGCCAATTACAAAAAACACAAGACACAAAGGTTTGGCTCCTAGAGCCAGGGAAAAACCTCTCCCTCTTGGAGAGGAAATCCCGCAAAGAACTCTTCTTATAGATCTTCAAATGACAAGTACCATGACCTAGACTTAGATCCTTGACCTATGAATGCCTCCAAGACCTTGTCGTTACTTCTTTGACTATCTCCAACACTTACCCTTCTCTTCTGCTCTAATCTACACTGACCTGTACTAGTACTAGAGAACTCGATCTCTAATTTTCACTTCTTATTACTTATTCAACTATTGGAGATTGAATCTTCTTCACCTTGCATACACTTATAACCTTATTCCTTTAAGACTGCTTTCTTCTTTAGGTCACTGCCTTCAGGTATTGTAGGTGCCTCCACAGTATAACCTTAGGACAATTAGTAAGTCCTTCTTCAAACAGATCTGAACCTTGATTTTTATGATTCAGGTTCTTTGCTCTCCTTGGTGTCACAAAGGAGTATACAATACTTCTGTGTTATCCGCAGATTCTTCCTTGAAACAAACTTTGTGATATCTGCACTTTAACCCTATACCAGATCTTAGCTATCTGTACTTATATACTTCTTTAATTATGCACCCTATTAGCCTTTTGAAATCCGCAAATTTATCCTCTGAAATTTGCACTTTCACCTCTAAACAGTCCACAATATTTTATGTGGAAATCATGGAGAAAATCCGCAATTTTTCTTATGTTGATGAGCCGCAGTGACTGGGGTATATATAGTGCACAGTCTTGGTTTTTTGGCTGACCTTACAGCAAAATTTTAGGCCGACTATTAGCCCGAATTTATTACTAATTATCAACCAACTTTATTACATCATTTCTATTGTTGAATGAGAGTTTACTTGAGGGTTTTTACGAGCCTTTCTTCCACACGGTTTTGGAGGCATTCTTCAAACTAGATACTTCATAATCATGACTTTTAATTATACTAGAAGACATAACCCTATAGACATAAAAAAGAAGTCTATCTACATAATAATAAAATCTTGCTCATGAAACCCATGAAGCAAGTACACCAAGAATACATTTCATTATCTTTGACATCTTCTTTACATATATACATAATTACATAGTCAACATGAAGACCGACCTAGTTACACTTTTCAACACTTGCCACATCATGGTTTCCTTTCGATTCACCATTGAATATGAGAATGTAGACAAAAGAGGCTTGCCTCCAACTCTTGATGGCCATCCACTAAAGATGAATCTTCCATGCCTCTACATATGACCTTTTAACAATCCCCAAAATTTATGAATTACCTAAATTAAAGGAAAATTTGGAGAGTCATGCAACTTCAGAAGGATCCCTTACATAGTTGGAAAGAATTATAAACATCTTATTGGACCAAAATTTTGAGCACAAACACAATGCTTTCGATGATACTTAATGGGGAGGGACTTTTGAAGCATTAAAGATACACTTATTTCAAACTAACTAAACTTTCCAAAAGATGAACTTTGGCAACATTTACTTGAGAATGAGGCTTTTGAATGAATCTCCTAGAATGTTTTGAGTCCTAAGAAGAGAAGAATCCAAATATGGAATCCAACCAAAATAATATAATAGACAGAGGAGACCAAGCCCAAGACCAAACTTCCCTGGTGAAAGAGCATCTAAGAAAATATGTTGTGGGATCTCTTCAATTTATTTACACGAGGGGCACTGGGAAGGACCTTGAATGCCTCATTTTTTAAAGTTTTATGATGTTAAAATATTCTTGTGAACCAACAACCAATAAAATCAGTTAATTTTATGTAGGTAGTTTGGAAGCCATACCTTGGACTAGCAACGCAATTTCGGAAAAACCCCCTGGGGAAATAGGAGAGAGGAGCACCCTTCATTAACATAACAAATCAAAGACTTCTATCCATGCTCATCGTCAACATCCCAATTCCAAGGAGTGCATCTAGGTAGGAGGCTACAAAGCTTTGGCAAGAGGAACTGCAGAGTGGGGCGGGGGAGATGAAGTCTAATTCCTGCTGATCTGGTTACCTTCATCATCCCAACTTGAAATATTAGGCAATATGTATTATTTTTGGTTGCAAATACTTCCTTAATAGGCACAAATAGAAAGAATGCCCAAGGAAATATTTTGTTGACAACACTTATTTCCACCATTTTTATTTTGGGTACAGGAACCTCCAAACCAATTTGGACCCAATAGCTTTGTTCATTAATGATGGATCCATGATACCAATTCATCCATGCAGTTTAGATAGTTGGATTGTGGCCCATTTAATAAGATGAAACTTCTTTGTGTTGGATTTTCCTTCTTCCCAAAGGAATTTATGGATTTCTATTGCCATATTGTTAAAAATATTCTAAGGAGAAAGTAAGGCAATAAATTGACAAAGAGGAAGGGTTGTAAGAACAACCTTAATAAAAATGAGTTGACCTGCTAAATTGAGCCAATGAGTTGCGCCCCATTGGGAAAATTTGATTTTGAACTTGCTAATTATCCCTTCACAACCCTAAGATGAGTGACTTTTTGTCTAGATTGGAATGCTAATATACTTAAATTCATTCCAATATTCCACCATGTGAAATCCTAAAATTATCATAATTTGATTTTTCCTTCTTGTGCTAATATTCCAAGAATATATATGCAATTTTCTAGATTTGATCAG
The DNA here is from genome assembly GCA_034641835.2 of Pinus albicaulis. NCBI lineage: Eukaryota > Viridiplantae > Streptophyta > Pinopsida > Pinales > Pinaceae > Pinus > Pinus albicaulis. Next base: position 1,461,365,697 of record CM076578.1, on the reverse strand, counting down.
GCCTCTAGATATTTTAAATCTACCGACAATAATGGTTGAAGTTCCACCCAAAAGCAAGGTATCATTCACAAATTTAGAGTGATCGATCCTATTGGTTCCCCTTGTATAATGAATACCTGAAAGACAACCATTTTCCATTTCAAACTCTAGACACTTGCTTAAAGAGTTTTCCATAATAATATAGAGGAAGGGGTAAAGGGGACAACCTTGAGAGAGACCTCTTTAGGCTTTGAAAAACCCACCATAGAGTTCATTGACTAGGGGTGAGATCCAATGCCTTGAAATGCAAAGAGAAACACATTGTATAAATCTATTGTTAAAACCAAATCTAAACATTACCTTGAATAGGAAGTTATGCCATGCACGATCATAGTCATTTGTCAAATCTAGTTTAATAACCATTCCTTTGTCACTTCTTGATTGATTCGAGTGTGTAACTTGCTAGACTAAAATGACGATGTCAAATATTTGTTGTCGATGAATAAAACCCCTTGATTTTCACTAGTGATTTTTGAAAGAACAAGCTTGGATGCTAAAATCTTAAAGATAAATTTATAATATAAATTACACAACTAAATAGGCCTGAACTGAGCGAAGGAGGAGGGATTACACTTCTCTGGTGCGAGAGCCAAAAAATCTATGTTAATAACCCAAATACATTTATGTCTGGAGGAAGAATCAATCATTCTAAAAAGGTCAAATTTTATGACATACCAATACTTTTGATAAAATGGGAAAAAACCCATGTAGCCCACGGGGCTTATTCACGTTAATGAGAACACAATGGATTTGATTCTTTTTCATAAACTTATTTTAGAAGAGAAATGTTATATTCCAAATTTATAACTAAAAAATGGCATTTGCTTTATAATACACACACACACACACGGCTAGGATTTTTATATTAATAACAAACTGGTTTCAAGGACAATTCCTTTTATAGATTTAGTTGTATTTCCAACTTTTGAGCACAAACAAATCCAAAAAGGCATTTTCCCCTACTACACCTTCTACATATTGAAAATTTAAATCGTTATGTTCTTAATACATTCCAAAAAATTCCTAAGAATAAGAAATATATGTAATAGATAGTCTAAAATATAGTGTAAACTAGCCTACATTTCCCAAGCCGAATCTTGAATTTACTTCAATAGATTCACCATCAACTTGCCTTAACTGTGCTAGAGCAGGGGCCTCGGTCTCTTTCGCCTTGTCATTGTTTTTCTTTAGTCTTTTTGAAGCCACGAATTGGTTCACATCCAACACCTATTTCCTGCCCACGCCTAAGCTAACTCCTTCTGCACCATTCTTGTTCAAAGGTCCAAGTCTTGCAAGGCGAAGATCCAAAATATCCAATTTCACTTTGCGTTTGTCAAGTTTGGTCTACAACATGCCATTCTTTTGATTCATTAAAAGGAGTTGAACCTGAACCCCCATGGCCCCCATTTCCCTCTATTTATTTAGTAGAGATAATATATGCTCCATAGCTGCTTTCATTAGGTAGTGCAAATGGCAACTAAATTCCTCCTCCTCTGAGACTGTAACACCCTCTTCCCACATCTACCCAAGTAACTGACCAACCGGGGTAAACATGTGATAGGAGGCTACTAACATGAGATTCAATCTCCTAGATGACCTTAAGGAAGTGGACCAACAGAAACACCAAAACACACACTACACTGCATCATTGACATCCCCAAGAGGTAAACCAACCTCCTAGGGCCCTGTTCCCTAAGGGGGAACTAATTTTTAGCCTCTTTTAGGCTAAGCCACGAGCATATAAGGGCAAGGGAGCAGTTCTAGTGTCTAGAGATGTGGGCTAGCCTTGTCAAGGTAGCGACTCAGGCTCAAACAAGATATCTCTGTTCCCGGCTTCGGAATTTGTGCCACATTTTAAGCCCCTAAGTGCAGGTCACTGCCCAGAACTTCTTGTAACTTCAGGAGGGGGTAAATAACATCAAAACAAATAAAAAGAAGCAATCAAATCAATCGTAACTCATCCGAACCCACCCATCCATGATAAGAATTTTGTCAAACATGTCACAAACATAACATCTACAGGTATAAACAACATAAATAAAAATAGGGGTCTAATACTTATCCGAGAATCGCTAAGAGGCATTGCTCCCTTACATATTAAGTTGCAATACAATCTATTTGACCATAGATACATTGTATATTCATTTACAAGCAAAAACATAGATAGAGCCATACATCCTCACTGATAAAATACAAGCTTATAACTAGAAAAATAACAATAGAAATATCATGGATATAACATCAATGAAATACACATAATAACCTGTACATTTTCATACCAAATACCAAAGGAATGAGCTTTTCAATATTGAATGTAAAACCAACTGGAGATGGGACTTCCATGTTCCACCCAACCATAGATTGGCTGAGCCAAATCTACTTCGGTCGATCACCCCTGTGCCATATTCCAAGCATGAATGTGGGACTCATAACCAACCGAAAAAAGAACCAAACAAGCATGAATTCTACCAAATTTCTCCACCTACATCGTGAGGAATTTGAGTGCCTTAGAGTCTCTTAGGCTTTACCGTAACCTACAGTTTAATCCATGGGTCACTAGTGTTGGGTGTGGAGCCTAATTATCTTGTTTACTTTGTATCACAGCATTGGACCCCTATACCTTCAAAGGGGCGACAACGCCGCCCGTAATTAATCGCTGCCGCGTTTTCGGGGGCAGCGCCCCCGAAGCTAAAAACAGATGTAAAATTGCCTTTTAAAAGTATAGTACTTTCTAGTCAATCTGGGCCGTTCATTAGGCAAATGATCTGACGGTAGAAGTTATGTTTAGATTAGGGTTTTTTTCCCTAGAAGGAAACCCCCTTGTATATATGAGGGTATTGTATTGCGGCTGGGTATTTGTATGTGTATTCTCGGAGCGAGAAACAGAGAGGGAGACTGTGAGAAAGAACAGAGGATATTACAGCAGCTTTGTTGTAGGTTTTTTCTTTTCATTTTGCTGGATAATAGAAAGGAAGGACTGGCTGTTCGAGGTGGACGTAGCCCAAACTGGGTGAACCACGTATATCTGTGTCTCTCTGGTTTTATGTGTTTTGTGTGCTTGTATTTTTCCGCATATTTTATGTGTTGCATTGCTCTGTAATATATAATTTTCTAACAATTGGTATCAGAGCCGAAGGTCTATTTGGCTAATAAACTCGCAGGAAAGAAGGGTTCCTGGTTCGAGTGGGAGCAATGGCGGAAGATGGTAAGTTTAGGGTCGAGAAATTTAACGGCCAAAACTTTCCGCTGTGGAAGATGCAGATGGAATATTATCTGTATCAGAAATATCTGTACCTACCATTGAGCGGAAAAACAAAGAAGCCGGCGGCCATGACAGATGCGGAATGGAACATTCTCGATAGAAAGGCACTCGGAACAGTACGGTTGTGTCTTGCGGCGTCAGTTGCCTTCAATATTTTAAAGGAAACAGTCGTAGGGTTTGATGTACGTGTTGGCGAACTATATGAAAAAAAACTCCCGCTCAAAATACAGTATTTTAGAAACTGTTTACCAATACATGAAGATGCGTCTTAAAGGTATCCGTTTACCTTAATACATGAATTTACGTTTATCATCAGCTAAGTTCTGTAGGGGTAAACTTTGATGATAAAGTTAGAGCTCTGTTATTCTTGTGCTCATTGCCAGAGAGTTGGAATGGTTTAGTAATGGCCATTAGTAACTCTGTCTCTGGATCTAGTACTTTAAAGTTTGATGATATTGTTGGTGCTATCCTTAGCGAGGAAATGCGACGGAAAAGCTCCGGTGAGACATCAGGTAATGCTTTGAGTGCAGAGTCTAGGGGAAGAAGAATGGAAAGAGGAAAGAGCTCTGGATATCGCAGTAAATCAAGGAAAGGCAGATCCAAGTCTAGATCGGGGATAGTGTGCTGGAATTGCGGAAAGAAAGGACACCTAAAGAAAGACTGTAGATCTCGGAAGGGAAAAGAAGGAGACACACATCAAGAAAACAATCATGAAGAAAATGTGACAGGTGATGTGTTACAAGATGCTTTGATTCTTTCTTTCGAAAATGTTACCGATTCTTGGGTTGTAGATTCAGGGGCTTCATTCCATGCCACACCTGATAAGAAATATTTTCATGACTATGTTCAAGGAGATTTTGGACAAGTTCGTTTTGGTGATGATAAACCCTGTAAAATTGTTGGAATGGGTAAAGTTCTTGTAAAACAACAGAATGGAAACCAATGGCTACTAAAGGAGGTAAGGCATGTTCCAGATCTGAAGAAAAATCTGATTTCAACAGGGCAGTTAGGCGGTGAAGGTTGTGTGACAACTTTCACGGATAAAACTTGGAAGGTCACCAAAGGAGCCCTGGTAATAGCAAAAGGTGAAAAGGTTGGTACATTTTATTTATGCAATGGTATTTCTAACTCTGTTAATGCTTTAACTTCCAAAGGAGCAGATGCAACATTATGGCATCATAGGCTCGGACACATGAGTGAGAAGGGAATGAAGATTCTTCACTCAAGAAATTTGTCGCCAGGTTTGAAGAATGTTGATTTGGATTTCTGTGAGAATTGCATTTATGGAAAACAGAAGAGAGTCAGATTTCTCAGAGTTGGGAAAGAAAAGAAGAGCGAAAAATTGAAGCTTGTGCATACAGATGTATGGGGACCTGCTCAGGTATCATCTCTCGGTGGCTCTCGTTATTATGTTACTTTTATTGATGATGCAACTAGAAAAACATGGATTTATTGTATTTAGAATAAATCTGATGTATTTGATACTTTCAAGAAATGGAAAGCTTTGGTTGAGATTGAGACAGGAAAGAAGTTGAAGCATCTCAGATCAGACAATGGAGGTGAATATTGCAGCAAAGAGTTTGATAGGTACTATTCAGAGCATGGAATTCGCAGAGAGAAGACAGTTCCAAGAACACCACAAGAAAATGGTGTGTCAGAAAGGATGAACAGAACAATCATGTAGTGTGCAAGGTGCATGAGATTGCATGTAGGATTGCCTTTACAATTTTGGGCAGATGCTGTATATACTGTTGTTTATCCAATAAACAGAGGGCCTTCAAGTTCCTTGGATGGTGGTATTCCAGAGGAAGCATGGACAGGTAAAAAGGTAAACTACTATTTTTTAAAGCCTTTTGGTTGTGAGGCCTTTGTCCATATTATTAAAGAAAACAGAACAAATCTTGAGGCAAAATCAAAGAAATGTACCTTTATTGGATATGGTGCTAATGATTTTGGTTATCGCTTATATGATTATGAAAATCACAAAATCATTAGGAGCAGAGATGTAATATTCAATGAAAAGGTCTTGTATAAGAATCAACTGCAGGAAAAGAAACAAGAAAAAGAAAGCAAGGAATACACGGTTCTTGATGAGATATCTGAAAAAGTAAAGGTGCCTGAAAATAATAATAATCAACAACCACAGCAGCAGCAACCACCACAACAGCAACAGGCACCTCAAACACCTGAAAGTGGTGTTAGAATATCTACCAGGATAAGTAGACCCCCTGAACGATACTCTCCTTCATTATATTATTTATTGCTGACTGATTCTGGTGAACCTGAATGTTATGAAGAAGCAATGCAGGTTGAAAGTAGGAAGAAGTGGGAGCAAGCCATGGAAGAAGAGATGGACTCCTTAATGCATAACCAGACTTGGGACTTAGTCAAGTTGCCTGCAGGTAAAACTACATTGCAGAATAAATGGGTTTACAGGCCGAAGGAAGAAGATGGAGGAAAACAGAGGTACAAAGCTAGACTTGTGGTGAAGGGGTTTGCACAGAAGAAAGGTATTGATTTTGATGAAATATTTTCTCCCGTTGTTAAGATGAATTCAATCATAACTATCTTAAGTCTTGTAGTAGAGGAAGATTTACATCTTGAACAGTTAGATGTAAATACAACATTTCTCCATGGAGATTTGGAGGAAGAGATATACATGCAGCAACCAGAAGGATATGAGGTAAAAGGGAAAGAAAAATTGGTGTGTAGGTTAAAGAAGAGCTTGTATGGCTTAAAACAGGCTCCAAGGCAGTGGTATCTAAAATTTGACAAGTTTATGTCTGAGCAAGGTTATACTAGATGTCACTCTGATCATTGTGTTTATCTAAAAAGGAAAAATGATGGAAGCTATATTATATTGTTATTGCATGTAGATGACATGCTTGTTGCAGGATCTAACATGAAGGAAATAAATGTGCTCAAAAGAAAATTGGCAAATTCATTTGCAATGAAGGATTTGGGAGTTGCAAAACAAATCCTTGGTATGAGGATAACTAGAGACAGGAAAAATCGTAAATTAACACTGTCTCAGAATGAGTACATAGAAAAGGTGTTGAAAAGATTTAATATGCACAATGCAAAACTAGTTAGTACACCTTTTGCTAGCCATTTCAAACTTAGTAAGGAGATGTGCCCAAAGAATCAAGAAGACATGGATTATATGTCTAAAGTTCCATGTGCATATGCAGTTGGAAGCTTAATGTATGCAATGGTCTGCACAAGGCCTGATATTGCACATGCAGTGGGAGTTGTAAGCAGGTACATGAATAATCCAGGAAAAGAACATTGGATGGCAGTAAAATGGATTCTCATATATTTGAGAGGTACCACAAATCAAGCATTATGCTTTGGTGGTTCAAACATTGCTCTATAGGGATATGTTGATGCAGATATGGCAGGTGACAGAGATAACAGGAGGAGCACTACAGGATATGTATTTACTGTAGGTGGAATAACTGTTAGTTGGGTTTCAAAAATCCAAAGTGTTGTTGCACTTTCAACAACAGAAGCAGAGTATGTTGCTGCTACAAAGGCTAGTAAAGAAATGATTTGGTTACAAAGGTTTATGGGTGAATTGGGTAAGAAGCATGATATGGGCACGTTATACAGTGATAGCCAAAGTGTCATTCATCTTGCAAAGAACTCAGCATTTCATTCCAAGACTAAACACATACATCTCAAGTACCATTTCATACGGTCAGTATTGGAAGATGGAGAGTTGAAGCTGGAAAAGATACACACTAGCCAGAATCCTGCAGATATGCTAACAAAAGTTGTAACCAAGGAGAAACTGAGAACATGCTCAGTTTCAATTGGTCTTCAAGGATGACGATGAAGATGAGAAACAGCCAGGTCCAAAGAGGAGTCATTGTCCAACAAATGAAGCAGCGGTGGAGTTGCTACAATTAGTCTCCAAGTGGGAGATTGTTGGGTGTGGAGCCTGATTATCTTGTTTACTTTGTATCACAGCATTGGACCCCTGTACCTTAAAAGGGGCGGCAACGCCGCCCGAAATTTAATCGCTGCCGTGGGGGGTCCAGGGGGGGGGCGGCAGCGCTTTTCGGAGCCCCCCCCTGGCGGGGGTTCGGGGGCAGCGCCCCCGAAGCTAAAAATAGATGTAAAATTGCCTTGTAAAAGTATAGTAATTTCTAGTCAATCTGGGCCGTTCATTAGGCGAATGATCTGACGGTAGAAGTTATGTTTAGATTAGGGTTTTTTGCCCTAGAAGGCAACTCCCTTGTATATATGGGGGCATTGTATTACGGCTGTGTATTATGTGTGTATTCTCGGAGCGAGAAACAGAGAGGGAGACTGTGAGAGAGAACAGAGGATATTACAGCGGATCTGCTGTAGGTTTTGTCTCTTCATTTTGTTGGATAATATAAAGGAAGGACTGGCTGTTCGGGGTGGACGTAGCTCAAACTGGGTGAACCACGTATATCTGTGTCTCTCTGGTTTTATGTGTTTTGTGTGCTTGTATTTTTCCGCATATTTTATGTGTTGCATTGCTCTGTAATATATAATTTTCTAACTAATAGGTCCTACATCGAGACCATCTCTCCAAGATTTATTGTACATCCCATCCCGAGACTGCTAGGCCCAATGGAGAGAAGTCCACCTCATGGCTTTATCGTATATCCTGCCATTCACCGGCAAGGATTGTTAGGCCCACCAAAGAACACAATCTGGCTTTACTGCAACCCATAGTCTAACTCAGGGGTTACTAGGCCAATGGCTTTATCGTGATCCACAATTCGGTCCAGGGACTACTAGGCCATGTGTTTGTCATTTCAAAGATCCACTCTACTCAGCTTCAAATCCATTCTAGTCATCCAGCTCAATCGAAGTATGAGAACCCATCTCATAAAGGCTATACATAAATGGAAAGACTAGGCTGAAATCACTTTCACACCTGGAAAAACCCATGCCAAGACAACAAAGAACCACATGCAACACCATGCATGCCAAATCTAGCAAGGAAAATACACATGTAAATAGATACTTGCCAAGAATTCTGCTATAACTGCTAGATTCATGCTCCTCCTTGCTTGCTTCCTCCTTTTTCCTGTTTTCCTTCCTTTCTTGCCCAAATTCCAAACTGCTCCAAAAAATCTAAGTGTCCAAGAGAGAGAGAGAGAGAGAGAGAGAGAGAGAGAGAGAGAATAATGAGAGAGCTCCAAAACTAAACTGAAAAATATACCAACTAATCCTCATAAGCCTTTTTATAGAAGAGGCCTCTATTTTCTTCATTTTTCATTATTTTCATTCATTTTCCTCCTCACATGCAACCTGTGACCTTTCATCTCCCTTTTCTCCTAATTTCCATTATTTTCATAAATAAATGTACAAAATATTCCATTTTTCCTTTCCAAAGCCCTTCTCCTTTGTCTTTTCCAATTTCCTTAGCCACAATAAACGAAATCAACACCCCCCTGGGATGTTTTTCCCAACATTCAACTTGGAATAAGTGTCCCATCAACTGTGGTTATTATTTTTTAACATTTATTACATGGAATTTTCACCATGGCTGTTACTGAACCATCCCCCTTGGGGGACACCGTCCTCGGTGTTCAACCACATATATACCTTAGCAAAACCGCTGAAAAGTAAACTATACTGCCCATGGAGCTTTATAACATAGCTCAATGTAGTATTTACAATGATCACCATGCTAAAAATCAAACCAACATGACAACTATATTGACATGACACCATACCACTTATTGAAGCTTTATAACATAGCTCACGGCGGTAGTTACATCCATATACATATGTACACACATATAAACATCACATCAAAACACATATGAAAACATCACCAAAACATATACCAAACAAAACCAACATCACACCAAAACTGCTTTGCCTCAATCGATAAACAAGGTAGGATACATGGCCCACACCTAATCCACCATCTCCCATGTAGCTTCATCGGGCCCACAGTGCTTCCATTGCAGTTTAACTTTCTCTATTGCTCGGTTCTGGAGCATGAGCACCTTTTTCTACAATATACACTCAGGCTCGGGTAGGAATTCGCCATCTGATTCCACCTGCATTATAGACTAGTCAATCACATGATCAACATCTTTAAAATACTTTTTAGGCACAGATATATGAAAAACATCACAAACTTTCACTGTGGAAGGTAGTGCAAGTTGATAGGCCACTGGTTTGATCCTTTCAATGATCCTGAAGGGTCCACAAAACCTTGGTGCCAACTTGACACATGATCTAATTCGCAAGAGCTCTTCTTGGGCTTGATCTGCAAGTACACTTGATCCCCAACCTGGAACTCATTGAACAACTTGTTCCTATCTGCATAACTCTTCTGCCTATCTTGTGCTAACTTCAAGTTCTTCTTGATCACATGCATTCCCTGTTCCATTTCTGCCAACATCTTTGGTCCAATCAGTACCCTGTTAACCGGATCACTCCAACTGATAGGAGCATTACAACTCTTTCCTCGAATGGACTCAGCCTCAACAACTCCTAATACCCGTTTTTGTAAGAGAACTCTACCAGTGGAAGATACTCTTCCCACTTGCAATGTTGATGCATCACATACATCCTCAACATATCCTCTAGTATCATATTGACTCTCTTAGTTTGTCCATATGTCTATGGATGATACACTGTTCTAAGGCCAACTCGGTACCCAAACCTCTAGACAACTCCTTCCAAAACTTGGAAGTGAACATTTCATCCCCGTCAGACACAATCTTCTTCGGAACACCATGCAAGATAACTATGTCTCGGATAAACACATGTGCTACATCGCTAGCTGAGTATGTAGTCTTCATTGGAATGAAGTGTGCAACCATTTTCAACTTGTCCACAACAACCATAATTGAATCGTGCTACCTAGCTGTCTTAGGAAAACCTGTGATGAAGTCCACAGAGATGACCTCCCATTTCCACTATGGAATCGCAATTGGCTGTAGCAACCCACCCGGATGTTTACACTCTGACTTAACCATATGAAAATATAAACATCTGGCTACAAAATCTGCCACATCCCTCTTTAGATTCGGTCAATAATAGAATTTCTTCACTACAATCAAAGTCTTCTGGTAGCTTGGGTGACCTGAATATGGTTTCGCGTCAAACTATCTCACGATTACCTTCTTGAGCTCAATGTTGTCTGGTACATATATCTTGTCTCGCAATCTAACCAATCCATCTACAGTAAGGCAATAGTTCAAATCCTGTACATGTGTACCTGTACCTATACCACCTGCACCTGCACCTATACCAGTACCAACACCTGTGCCTGTACCTATACCAACACATGTACCTGTACCAACACCTGTTCCTGTACCTATACCAACACATGTACCTATAACTGTACCAACACATGTACCTATACCTATACCTGTACCCTGTTGCAACCTGTGCACAATCTCCATATTCCTATGATCCTGCTGGCCTGCCTGCAAGATTCTATCCTGTAAATCTGTCCCATAGGAGCTCATCACTGCTAAGTGATTTACCTGCACCTGTACCCTGCTGCAACTTGTGCACAATCTCAATATACCTGTGATCCTGCTGACTTTCCTACAAGATCCTATCATGTAAGTCTGACCCATAGGAGATCATCGTTGTTAAGTGATTTACCTGTACCTTCCTGCTAAGAGAATCTGCAACCCTATTCTCCTTCTCCTTGATATGCCTGATCTTGAAGTCAAGCTCACTAATCGTAGCCAACCATTTAGCCTGCCTGGCATTCAAATTCGGTTGGTCAAACAAGTACCTCAACCTAATGTGATCACTCATAAGTACAAACTGTCTGCCAAGAAGATAATACCTCCACATCTTCAGTGCATGAATGATCATTGCTAGCTCAAGATCATGTGTCGGGTAGTTATGCTCATGTTCATTTAGCTTCCGTGACTCGTAGCATACCACCTGTCCATCCTGCATAAGGACTCCACCAAGTCCTCTCTTGCAAGAATTTGTGCACACTACAAGCTCCTTGTCTAGATTTGCAATCTTTGACACTGGAGCATGTGTCAACAACTACTTAAGCTGCTTAAAACTAGCCTCACACTCCTTTGTCCAATCAAACTACTTACCTTTCCTTTGCAGTGATGTAATAGGATAAGTAATTTGTGAGAAGTCCCTGATGACTCTCTGATAGTAACCTACCAATCCCATGAATGATCTCAACTCATCTACATTCTTAGGAGCTACCCACTCCATTATGGCCTTTATCTTCTCTGGATCTACTGTAATTCCCTCCTTGGAGACAACATGTCCCAAGTAGTGTACCTCAGTCTGAAAGAAACTACATTTCTTGAGCTTAGCATACAACTGATGCTCTCTCAACAACCTCAATACTGTTGCCAAGTGCTCTGCATGCTCTTCCTCATTTTTAGAATACACCAATATATCATCAATAAAATAAATCACAAACTTGTCCAAGTAAGGACGTAATGCAATGTTCATCAAACACATGAATGTAGTTGGGGCATTAGTCAAACCGAATGGAACTACAACAAACTCATAATGCCCGTACCTTGTCCTGAATGCAGCCTTGTAGATATCTTGCTCTTTGATTCGTACCTGATGATATCTCGATCTCAAGTAATCTTAGAGAACACTATTTCTCCCTTTGGTTGATTAGACAAATCACCAATCCTCGGTAATGGGTACTTGTTCTTGATGGTCACTTTGTTCAGCTGCGTGCAGTCAATGCATAATCTAAGAGTGCCATCCTTCTTCTTCACAAACAACACTAGTGCACCCCATGGCGATACACTTTACCTAATGTACCCTTTGTTCCACATTTCCTTCAATTGCAATTTTAACTCTACTAACTCTGGTGTACTCATCCTGTAAGGTGCTTTTGATGTTGGAGCTACCTCTGGCACCAACTCAATGGAAAATTCTACCTCTCTATGTGGTGGCAACTTTGAAATCTCTGCTGGAAATACATCTTGAAACTGTTGTAAAACTGGATACATGTTCAACACCTCTGCATCCTGAACTTCTTAACCTTTATCACTAGATATATGAACTGCAAATAACACACATCCTTTCCTGCAACTGTGCTTGGCCTGCATAGCTGTCACCATCCTAACCAATGTGGCTTTCTTCTTTCCCTGTAAGACTCTTGGTTCCCCATTGTCATCAAAGCATTCAATAGCTTTGTCATAACAATCTACCTTGGCCCTGTGAAGGTATAACCAATCCATACCGAATATCATATTGTAGGAACCCAATGGATATATGTTCAAGTGTGCTACTGTAGGAATGTCATTTAACACAAATTTGCAAGCTCTTACCCAATAGTGAACTCTTTTCTTCATACATGTGGCCAACTGCAATAACCAAGATTCTGCATGCATTTCCTTATTCAAACCACACTTATCCACCAAGTCAAGACTAACATAACTATAATTAGATCTAGGATCAATCAAAATATAAATAACTTGATCACAAAGCTTACTGTCCATCTCAATGATAGAAGCTTGGTGATCCGCCTGTTTATTGTCCACTGCTACATACATGTGAGGAATGCTCTGCCCAACATCCCCAACTGTCTGCGCCTCCTATGCACTATATATCTTAGGCCTACCACCCTGGTGCTACGGAAAATATCTCCTAAGGTGCTTCTCACTGCATGTCCAACTCTCCAACCGTCCCGTGCCATTACCTCCAGGCTGCTGCTATGGTCTATGCTATTTTTGTGGCCTATGTCCCTGTCCAACGATGTTAAACTTCTTTTGTGGTTCTACATTTTCTTTCCCATCTGCATTTTGAGGCCTTGCTCTCTTAGGCTTCCATTTACCTTTACCTTGGTCTTTCCCTTTCCATCATTGTTGAGACTCATTATTGTGCCTTGACTGTTCATAACAATGCTTCAGTTTGAAAGGTCCATAACCCATATGTCCCAGGATCGAAACTTGACTCTTATACCACTATGTAACACCCTCTTCCCACATCTACCCAAGTAACCAACCAATCAGGGTAAACATATGACGAGAGGCTACTAATATGAGATTCAACCTCCTATATGACATTGAGGAAGTGGAATCGACGGAAACACCAAAACACACACTACACTGCATCATTGACATCCCAGGAGGTAACCCAACCTCCCAGTGCCTTGTTCCCCAAGGGAGAACTGATTTTTAGCCCCTTTTAGTTTGAGCCGTGGGCATATAATGGCAAGGGAGTGGTTCTAGGGTCTAGAGCCACAAGCTACCCTTGTCAAGGTAGCAGCTCAGGCTCAAACAAGAGATTTCTATGCTCGACCTTGGGATTTGTGCCACATTTTCAGCCCCTGAGCCTAGGTCATTGCCCATAACTTCCTGTAACTTAAGGAGAGGGTAAATAACATCAAAAAAATAAATGGAAGCAATCACGTCAACTGGAATTCATCTGACCCCACCCGGACATGGCAGGCATTTCGTCAAACATGTCACAAACATAGCATATATAGGTACAAACATAAAAAATAAACATAGGGGTCTAATAATTATCTGAGAATCGCTAAGAGGCATTTCTCCCTTACATCTTTAGCTGCAATACAATCTATTTGACCATAGATATATTGTATATTCATTTACAGGAAAAAAACATAGATAGAGCCATACATCCTCACTGATAAAATACAAGCTTATAACCAACAAAATAGCAACATAAATATCATGGATATAACATCAACGAAATACACATAATAACCAATGCATTTGCATACCAAATACCAAAGGAATGACCTCTTCGATATTGAATGTAAAAACAACCGGAGATGGGACTTCCACATTCCACTTGACCATAGATTGGTTGAGCCAAATCTATTCCAAGCATGAATGTGGGACTCATAACCAACCGAAAAAGAACCAAACAAGCATGAATGCTACCAGAGTTTTCGGCCTACACCGTGAGGAATTTGAGTGCCTCCTAGTCTCTCAGGCTTTACTGTAACCCATAGTCCAACCGAGGGGTCACTAGGCCCTACACCGAGAGCATCTCTCTAGGCTTTACCGTACATCCCATCCCGGGATTACTATTCCCAACAGAGAGAAATCCACCTCTTGGATTTATCGTATATCCTTCCATTCACCCGCAAGGATTCCTAGGCCCACCGAGGCACACAATTTGGATTTACTGCAACCCACAGTCTGGCTCAGGGGTTAGTAGGCCAGTGGCTTTACTCTGATCCACAACTTGGTTCAGGGACCACTAGGCCATGTGTTTGTCATTTCAGAGATCCACCCCACACAACTTCGAATCCAATCTGGTCATCCAGCTCAACCGAAGTATGAGAACCCATCTCATAAAGGCTATACGAAAATGGCAAGGCTAAGATGAAAACACTGTCACACCTGGAAAAACCCATGCCAAGACAACAAATAACCACATGCAATACCATGCATGCGAAATATAGCAAGGAAAATACACATGCAAACCAATGTTTGTCAAGAATCATGCTGTAGCTGCTTGATTCATGCTCCTCCTTGCTTGCTTCCTCCTTTTCCCCTGCTTTCCTGCCTTTCTTGCTCAAATGCCAAAGTCCTCCAAAAAATCTAAGTGTCCCAGAGTGAGTGTGTGTGTGTGTGAGAGAGAGAGAGAGAGAGAGAGAGAGAGAGAGAGAGCTCCAAAACTAAATTGACAAAAGGTACCAATTGATCCTCAAGAGTGTTTTTATAGAAGAGGCCTCTATTTTCTTCATTTTCCATGATTTTGCTTCATTTTCCTCCTCACATGCAACTTGTGACGTTTAATCTCCCTTTTCTCCTAATTTCCATTATTTTCATAAATAAATGTGCCAAATATGCCATTTTTCATTTCCAAAGCCTTTTGCCTTTGCCTTTTCCAATCTCCTTAGCCATAATAAACCAAATCAACACCCCCTAGGATGTTTTTTTCAACATTCAACTTAGAATAAGTGTCCCATCAACCATGATAATTATTTTTTAACATTTATTACATGGAATTTTCACTAGGGCTGTGATGGAGACAAATGACATCTCCATTTCTTTTCCAACACAACCCTCTTTACATCCTAGAATCTTGAATTTCTAGACTCAGACTTCGACAAAGAAAGTGATTGCCAGTCGAGCCTTATAAGCTTGTTCTTCAGGCATGGCTTCACCAACTAAGCCATAGATTTGCCTCTCATCATCAATGCCCAACCTGCATTGTACATTCTCCAGACTAGGCAATCAATAGTTGAGTTAAGGTCCCTAAAATTCTCTATTTGCGCCATTAAATTGTTGTACTAGAATCATGATTATTTCTCCTTAATATCAAGGGCGATATACCTTGACCGCTTCCCACATTTATTAAGGGCGTGATCAAACTTCCATTTGTCTCGGTTTATGCTCGTAGCCATATTTATGAGCAAAGTGTTTGCATGGGCCCAAAGCGTGACAATAAAGTAGAGTTGCCAATTTGCTAATGAATAGATTTGAAAGTTTTCAAGACTTGAGTGTGGGTTGACGCGAGAACGTCAACTTGCCTCATTATTAACTTATTCTCTTATTCCCCTTGAATCAATCAATACATTGATTCTTTGGTCATTGTTTTCATGGTAGAGGATTATAAACACCGTTGCACTCATCCTGAGCTGATATTCGTTGATTCAAGTGGACTCACTTTTTAGCTACGACATCCACTTTTGGATTTAGATTCCTCTTAACATGGTAAAACTCAATTGTCTCAAATTTTTCTATTTGCATTCTTATTCTTTTGCAGAATGGGGGATTAAGCCCGATTGGGGTTTCCTTTAAGTTTATTCCCATGTTGGATGACTATAAGAGTCCCCAAATATCATTAGTTGCCGTATTTTCCTTGATATAACCAACTTTAACCCCTTGCCACAAGGCCAAAAATTCGACTTGATTATTGTAGCACTCCCGAAGCCCCACACATATTGTTACTCTATTTCTTCATTGAGACAGTAGATAACCTCTCTCGCTCCTAAAAATGTTTTGATTTATGTTAAAATATATAAATTTATTAAATTAGAAGATAAATTTAATTAAAAAATTAAATCGTTTATATATTTAAATATTTTTATTTTTTGAGATTGTTTTAGTGATTAATCACATAATCACTTATTTTGGTTGACGTTTAGAATCAACTATTATGGTTCATCCTCATGACAAAGATGAATAAATTCGACCTATCCACCAATTTAAATATTTTTATTTGGAGTAGTCTTTAAGTGCAATTTTTTGGAGTTTTTGGCAAATTTATGGCCAGAATCCAAAGAAAAATTTGTGGCCAAATCTTTATTTGTGTTGTTTAAACTAGTTTTTTAACTACATATATGGACCTGTTAAACTTGTGATTTCAATGAATCCTTACTAGATTCTAGACAAATTAGATTAGAAAATAAACCAAATTTTTTTCCAAAAATTCACACTTAAAATCTACTCTTTTTATTTTATTTTTTAATTAAAATAATATTTTCTGATAAGTATTTTAAGTTTTACCAATATATAATTAATTTCAACAACTCTATAATAAATATTAAAAAAAATGCTAATTGGTTAACAAATAAAATCATAATACCATTTTTAATATAATCTCTAAATAATCATATAATTAGTACTTATTTTTTATAATTATTACATTAAAAATTAAATAATATATTGTCACATTAAAAATATAGTATATTGGTAATTTTTTCTCTTGTTCAAATAGTTTTTCTTTCCATCGCGAAATCCAGACAACTTTTAGCGGAAACTGGCAACCAAAAGTTATCAATTCAAATTTATTGTATTATAATAAATATTATTTTAATAATCTAGGGTAAGCCTCTTCGTCCATATTTTTTGATGTCATGACTTGATTGAATTTAAGTTTCACGACAGAACAACAGTGTATTCTAGAGGCAGAGCACCCACCTTGCAACAACAATACCTTCCCCAATGGCAATGGCGATGATAAAGATTCCTCCTACTACGTCGCTGCGCCTCCTTGTTGCTTCCCGCCATCTCTGTAGCAGCACCACCAGGTTCAGGGCGCCTCACTTGCGACTCATTTCCTCCAGGGCAAATGTTTCACAGTCTTCCATCCCAACCAGGTAGCTATTTTTCCTTTAAAAACTCCACAGAACCAGAAATGCTAGTAAGTGCTTTCTTTATGCACTCTCAGCTACAGATATACAATAAAATTTGCAATATGGCAACTCTGTATGTACAATATTTTGATGAAGACCTTGATTATATTTCTGAATCCTTTTGGATTTATGATTTTTCTCTGTGCACTGCAGAGAATGAGTGTTCAGCAAGCCGTCTTTTTATGTTTCTTCTGGTCTCTAACGACCTTTTCATTTATTAAAAGCTTTACTGAATCCAGCTCAATGGGTTGTGTAAAGTCCTCTGTTAAAGTCGCTAGACTTTGGCAGGAGTCGAACCTGTGACCAGTGGTTCACTCGCGAGTTGCCACTGAAACAGTTACTTGTTTCTTGCCAGAAATTGCTGAGAATAGGAGAACTGAACAAACTATATTTTTTAAGAGTCTCAAGGAGTACAATTTTTTCATTGTAAGGGCAACAGGTCTCAAACTTGTAAAAATATTAATACCAACTTCGCATTTGAGGGCATAGTCTGAGCCGTGAAAAACGTAAATTTCTATATAGTAGCAAGATATGGCTCTATTGACCTTTACCAGAATTCGGCAGTAGTATGAAATTCATTGAATTTTCTTTATAAGACGGATATAATACTGTGAATTTACTTTTGTATGTCTTGAGATTTGACTTTGTCTTTGGTGCTGTGAATTTGCTTTTGGATGTTTTGGATAAAATATCTCATGTCTTTGCCACCCGTCTACTCATGAACTTAAAAAAAAAAAAACATTTCAAAACCATTTTAAAGATGGAAAATTCTACATATTATATTCTGATTTATTTGGAGATCCTTCTAAATTTGGAAAGAAAATGCATGTTTTCGTGTATATAAGATGTATACTTCTGTACTATCTTTGTTTTTTTTTACCAAATTGTATTCGAATTCGTATTCATATTAAAATCTCGAGGACTAGCTTTAGATGCTTCTTTTTGTTGTTGTTGTGGTTAATTTTGATGCTGTACATGTCGTTAAGTAGTACTGCTGTTAGTAAGTTAAGAGTGAACTGGGTTTTAGATATTCAAGCCTATAAGGCTAAGTTTAACAGACTTAAGAACTTCAGATTTTGGATGGCATATAACGCGTTTCGATGGTCAACAGACCTGGTTTCCCGATGGGCAGGTTGAGGCCACGGAATGTCTATTATAGTTGTAACTTGTTTTTTTATGAATGAATGAAAGGTCCTACTAAGCTTACAAAAAAAAAAAAAGTATTCATATTCAAATCTCAAATTATCTCTTTTTACTACGGGTTTTTCCAAAGGTTCATACCAAAAACGTCGACAACTGACATTTATTTTCCTGTAATGTAGGACATTTGAAAATTTGCTTATCAAACCATCCAAAACATGAATTTTTAGTCAATCTACCAATTTTGGTATAAAACTCTGATTATGATCTTTTAACCATATTAAAACTTCTCAAAGCAAAATGCTTGAAGTTTTCATGACCTATAATAATCAATCCTTGGGAAAACTATACATCTATTTTGGGAAATTAAACGAATTCTCGTTGACTTATCTTAGAGAGTAAGTCCAATTCCATGTAGTAGATGCTAGTGATCTCTCATGGATAGTCGATCGCGGTTTTGCATGAACATTGGAATATACTTTTTAGCCATGCAAGCATAGGAATTTTATAATGAAATTCTTCTTTCATTTGCTTACTTATTTTATTTTCTAAGACAAGAAAACAAACTACAATTTAGAAAAGATCCATTCAATACTTACAACACAACCTAGATTGATTGGGTAAATATTAATTTTAAGGAATGATGACTTTTATGGATTAAAGAGAGCAAATAAGGGTTTTAATTTTTATGGTTGAAGATGATCAACAATGGATTGTAGTTGGGATCAAACACATTGTTGGCTTGATTTGGGTTAACCCAGGTTCAATCTATATTGCGCACCAACAAAACCCTTGATCACTAGCCCTTTTGGCAACGACCTGCAAGCAGATTGTAGTCTCACTCGAAGTGACTATGGGTTGATGCAGAACCATGTTTCTGCGGCCTTGAGGTACTGGGAGATGTGGTATTATTATGTTTCCTTACTCTTTAACACTTATAAATTACTTCGCCACATTCAATTAATCACAGAAACATGCCATATAAATCCATAAGCCATTACTGTGCTAACATATCATGCAACTGTAATAACTACTTCGCAACAACAGATATTAAACAAATATATACAAAAAACACATAAGAACACTAAAATGTCATCCACAAAACTGCTTCTTTATTACGATGAATCTTTTAATACACCCAATCTCGACCTGTGCACTAAGCTGCAGACTCTTCCCAGGTCTCTGCGCACTCAGTTGCAGAACCTTCCCTTCGCTACAAAATATAAATCACAAAGACTTGCCCATACTATCTCGAAGATGCCTCTAAACATAGCATTTCAACCCTTTATATACTATTACACCATAAGATTACATCGAAAAAATACCATGGACTCCGTAAAACAAACAACTATAACCCAAAACCCATTACAAATTGTGCATTTTACAAAAAGGAGGGGCTTCAACCCGCCCCAAAGCCCCTATGATACCGTGCGGTATATTTAACATGCTCTACTGCGCAATCCACTTTGCGCTCCGCTCCTTAAAATGCAGAGTTTTAGCCAAAATATAGGCCAAGTATGGCTGTGCCCAATAGGCCCCCACACTCACATGTGACTCGTCTCTAGTCACGCAGCTGCTTTGCCTCTGATTTTTGCTCTGTCGTAGGCCTTGTTGAATTGCTGCAGAATTCGTGCGATCTTATTTTCTTTGCTGCGCACTTCTTCCAACAATGCTTTTGTCGCTAGTCCTGCAGTCTTCTGCAACATTGCCTCTTCTCTCTGTCAAAGCTCTTGAAGCTTCCCATCCACTTCCTGAGATAGTTGGAGAGCCTCATCCTGCCATGGCTGAGTTCTCTCTGCTATGATCCGTTCTTCCCTTCTCAACTCCTCTATTTTCTTATGGAGTGCATTTCCTTCATTGATCTTAGCGAGCTTCTATGAGATTGGCAAGGTTTTCGCAGTTGCCCGAATCTCCTCTAGCTGCTTCTGCTTGTGCTGATGTCTTCTTCCAACTTCTGTACGTTCGAATCTTCCTACAGCGAAGTCCAAATCTGTAAAGTCTTGTACAACAACTTATCACAATCTGCCATTGATGCGGAAATGCTGGCCACTGCAGCCTTCATGTCAGTCTCTCTCTGCTCTCGCACTTCCGATGGCGTGGTTGGTTGCAACTTCATTTGCAGCTCACTGATCTTTATCTCATATTCAAATTGTACATCTGCGATCTTCTTCTTGGATTCCTTTGCTACAAGGTCGAGCTTTGTGACCTTGTCTTCGACTGATTCTTCTTCTTGTACATTGATGTTCGAGACTTGTCGACATGTGGCTTCGACCACCTCTTTCAACTTCTGCTGCATTGCCTACTCCTTTTCCTGGATGGCCTGGTCAAGCTGTTGTTTTAGCGAAGCTCGCTCTTGTTCTACCTGAATATTCAATTTTGCAGTGAGCTGTTCTCTCTGCTTCAACTCATCTATGATTCCTTGATGTAGCTCGTGCAATCTTTGCAATGGCAGCACTGCGATGTTCATGTTTACATACTTCCATTCATTCACATGCTGTTTTACTTTGGCGGAATCGAACTGTAAGGCTCCGTCAGGTATCTGCATTAACTGCCCCCCAAGTATAGGCTCTACTAATCTTTCTTCTTGCAACCTTTCCTTTGGTTGTATTGACTGTATTGTTGTCTTTGCTAGTATCTTTAACTCTGCAATCTGCTCCTCGACACCTGATAGAAGTGCATCGTAGTGATCCTTTATCTTGTTCCATGACTTTGTCGTAGCTTCCTGTATTTTGTCTCCAATTTGATCCAAGACCCCCTCAGTGAGGATCAACGGCGTTATATCCTTCGTCTTATCTGCCTTTTGCTTCTTTTTGGGTTTCTTGACAGCTTCGACACCTCTTTTCCTTTCTTCTGTTGCATCAATGGCAATCTGATATGCGGTAGCAGCGCAGCTATAAACCATTCTTGATGTTGCTGCGGAGTTATGTCGAAGCTCACCTGATCCAATAACAACTTAAATATCTGATCTAGCTCCCAATCAGACTAAGTAGGTTTCTGTTTGATTTCTTTCAGCTCGATGATGGACTGCAACTGAGACTTCAGCTTCTGAAACTCTTCTACCAGTGTTGTTTTAATATCTGCAAATGTTCTGTTATGATTAGTTGAATACTTAATATATCATGTCAATGCTCTATCGCGCAATGTCGTAACGAGCTGCACCTTTTGTATATTCTCATCATTGATCTGCTTTGCGGTCTATACAACTTCGCATAAAAACCAAAACTGCTCTAGATCCTCCAATCCAGTTCTTTTGAAAACATGTAGCTTAATATCATCAACCATAGGTCTTCTTGGGGGGGGGGGGAAGGGGAGGGGGTGTAGGAGGGGTAGGGGGAGCAGGAAAACCATAGATACCTTGGCTATTACTGGATTCTGGCTTTTGCGAACTCTCAGGCTAGAAGGGGGAATACTGCAAAGTTACCTGGGGGTTATCTAATCTTTCGCTTTCAGATCCACTCAACAGAGGACTATAATTAGTTTCTACAACAGTCTTCGGATCTTGTCCACGAGATCTCTTCTGGTGTCTACTCTATATCTTTTTCCATTTCGCGTTGCACCGATCTCTTGCTCTGATTTATTCTCTCTTCTCCCAAACATAAGTAAACTAGCAATATGATTGCATCCATAGAACTCCCTTTTCACACAAAACCATCTTAATCCAAAGTTTCAGAGATTTCAAATACTTACCTCGCGGTCCTTTGAAGAATCGTCGCTCCTCTTCGTTGTAGGACACAATCGCGTCTACTGCGAACTCAATAATGAATCCTCCCAAGGTGCTATCAATCCAGAAATCAACAACCCTTGAAATCCTGTTGTTAGTGCTCTTGAGTCGTTGCGTTAGCTCAAGAGTCCACACCGTAGGTTCGTTGCCCTTAAAACAATCCTTTCTTTCAATCAACCTCGATATCCACTCGTACAACTCAACATGAAAAGAAGCAAAGAAAATCTCGTACTGATTTGTAAAGATATACTTCTGTAACCATGCTTTGGATGTCAGAAGAGGATTTATGTTTTCTTGATCCGCAAATTCCCGCTCTTTCAAGTCTATCCAATCTTGAATCTCTTTCTTCGACCAGGGCCACATCCACATATCCCTCAAACAAATCTCGGTTTTGGCAACGAAACCATTTGTTGGCTTGATTTGGGTCGACCCAGGTTCGATCTGTACTGCGCACCAACAAAACCCTTGATCACTGGCCCTTTCAGCAACGACTTGCAAGTAGATCGTAGTCTTACCCGAAGTGACTATGGGTGGATGCAAAACTAGGTTTCTGCAGCCTTGAGGGATTGAGAGATGTGGTATTATTATGTTTCCTTACTCTTAACACTTATAAATTACTTCGCCACATTCAATTAATCACAGAAACATGCCATATAAATCCATAAACCATTACTGTGCTGACATATCATGCAACTGTAATAACTACTTCGCAACAACAAATATTAAGCAAATATATATAGAAAAAACATAAGAACACCAGAATGTCATCCACAAAACTGCTTCTTTATTGTGACGAATCTTTGAATACACCCAATCTTGACCTGCGTACTAATTTGTAGACTCTTCCCAGGTCTCTGCACTCAATTGCAGAGCCTTCCTTCGCTACAAAATACAGATCACAAAGACTTGCCCATACTACCTTGAATATGCCTCTAAACATATCATTTCAACCCTTTATATACTATTACATAATAAGATTACATTGACAAAATACCATGGTCCAAATACCATGAACTCCCTAATAAAAACAACTATGACCCAAAACCCATTACAAAATTGTGCACTTTACAAAAAGGAGGGGCTTCGGCTTGCCTCGAAGCCCCTATGATATCACGCAAAAGGAGGGGCTTCGACCCACCCCGAAGCACCTATGATACCGCGCGGTATATTTTTCATGCTCTACTGCGCGGTCCACTTCGTGCTCCGCTGAGCTGTCCACTTTGCGCTCTGCTCCTCAAAATGTGGAGTCTTAACCAAAATCGAGGCCAAGCAGGGTTGCGCCCAACACACATATCTAGCATTACCAACAATGACCAACGTCTTTGAGAGAGTTTCATTATGAGTTCTCAAACAAAATTTTGTATAAATGTATAATTATAGCCATAGTCTTGAATGATACAAAATGCACTATTTAATCTGAAATATAAAGATTAGATTCATAATGTGTTTGCATTGTTAGGTGCTATCTTGGATTGCCAAGGGATGGTTTTGCAAGTTGTAAGCTGGTAGAGTTTTTGTATTGGATGGGGTTGTAAACAAAATTTCAGTGAGTTGGGAGTTTTTAGGCGTTTGTGTTGGTAACATGTACATGTGCTCACGGGTGGTACCCATGGTAAAGAAATTAAGGGATTGTCAATGCCATGTGGTCATTCAATGAGTCAAAGATTTTTAGGGTTTCAACCACTTGTTTAGAATGTTTCTAATCTATAGCTTGCTTGTTGACATCTTTTGCATTGTGTTGGATGTAAATATTAGGTCATCGCACAAGTAGTCTTTTAAGCTAATTCTTAAATATTCATGTCTTCTTAATGTGAATAATTTACTGGTTGAGATTTTAATGCCAAATGCTTGCTATTGATGTTGTGTTCCAAAACTTGAAATCTGATATCTAGATTCTATATCTTTTTTTTTCATTTGAAAATGAAGAATCTGGAAATTGGAAGTATTAATAGTTATAATTGTACCAGCAATAGTAGATTCCATACTCATATCAGAAAAATTCTAGCAATTTACCAGTATTGGACTTGATAGCAGATTCTAGCATTAACAGTGGAAGGAAAAACAACAATAGTAGCTAATAACAACTATTAATTGCTCACAAATCCTCAATGCATACAATCTGAAACTATCATAAAGACTTGTGGACACTAACTCGTGCCAAATCCAAGGTTTTGATTTTCTAGTGTTAATTAGACAGGCACAATTTTCTGCAACCGATAATTACTTCAAATGATATATGATATTACTTTAACACACTCCTAAACTCCGTTAAGTAATTACACTCAGAAAACTCAACTGGTCAAACATTGATTGTCTCAGAAATTCAACTCCGTAGAAACTTCAACCTCTTCCTAAGATAGCTTTCCACATGCGAGAGAGAGAGAAAAATGTGAGTGATAAGTGAGTGTGAAAATGAGAAGTTCAAGTGTCTTTTATAGTGATTTTAGGGTGCCCAAGAGGCATGTCTCTTTGCAAATTAAATTAATTTTTTTTTCTTCAAATTTTATTTAATTTTTTATTTATTTTAAGTAACTGGGGAATAGCTCTCGCAGCTACCCAAAAAATCAACACTCCCTCTTAGCTAGGGAGGTATTGACCTTGATTTCCTCAAGATGCCCACTTAGCTGATTTTTTTTTTTTTTTTTCCTTCTCCGTTCCAAGAAAAGATTGAATGAGCTTGCTATGTTAATGTATCCATCCACTTCATGTTTCATTCCTGAACCACATGGAAATATTCTTGCATCATCATCATGCTAAGGATCTAGCCACCCACTAGCCAAATACCCTTTGGCGATATGGTCAGGTACTCCCTGACTGAGGTAAAAGCAAAACTAGTCCTAGCTCACCAACTATCCAAGTTGTCACTTGGAACCAGGTTATTTTTCCCTGGCCAATGGTGAAACCCTGGGCCCATTTACCATTCCCCCATGTTTGCACATGACACTTGAATGGTAAAAATACTTTCTCGATACTTTGAGGCACTCACTCTACCCACTAATCAAGTAACCCTTGGTAATATGGTCAGAACCTTTTGATCGGGGGAACACTCTAGGCCCTGATGGTATTTGGGCCATTCTCCCTAGCCACATTACATGGCACCCGACCAATACCCTTGACTTAGGGAGAATGTCTACTCTGACGCTAGAACATCAACACTCCCTCTCAATAAGGGAGGCATTCTCAACCACCCCAAGATTGTCCTTGAAGTATACAAACTTCATCCATGATAGAGGCTTTTTGAGAATGTCAACAACTTGGTGGTCCGTAGAAATGTATTTCTCAGATGTAGTGGTACTTGATCTCAATGTGTTTCGACCTGTCATGTAAAACTGGATTTTCTGAAAGCTTCACATAACTTTGATTGTCACATTGTATCATGGTCGTCTCCAACACCTGATCAAATAATCCAATAATCACGCAAGCAACTTCCAATGCCACAATACTTCACAACTTGCCAAACTAGCTACAATATTCTCAGACTCTGTAGTGCTGAGTGTGACAATTGTCTGCTTCCTACTAATCTAGGATATCATAGCATAACCCAAATTGAAGCAACATCCTGATGTGCTCTTCCTGTCTTTGGCACTTCTCGACCAATGAGAATCTGAGGATTCCTGCAACTGTAGTTCACCATTTGAGACATATCTCAATCCATAATTGATTGTACCATGCAGATATCTCAACACATGCTTTGCTGCAATCCAATGTACATGCCTAGGTTCTACCATGAACTGGCTCACAATGTTCACTACAAAGCAAATATCAGGTCTGGTATTAACCAAATACATTAAGGATTCGATCAACTGTTGATACATAGAAGGATCCACCAAATTTGAGTTAGAGCGATCCACCAATTCTGAGTTAGAGCCTCTCAGCTTCTTTAGATTGGATACCATAGGAGTGGCCATGGACTTGCAGTCCATCATCCCAAATCTCTAAAGGATCGTAATACTATACTTCCCTTGACCAAGGAAGATCTCACTTGGCTTCTACCACAAGTATTTAACAACCTTGTAGTAAAGATTGGGATCAATATCACTCTTGGTGAAACCAAGGCTCATCAGATATCTATCAATTTGAGAATACCAAGCCCAAGGTGCTTGCTTGAGTTCGTACAAAGCCTTCTTCAGTCTACAGACATGAGACTCCTTTTCATGTACCTCAAAGCCCAACACTTCTTCCTTAATCACTCCATTTAGGAAAGCAATTTTCACATCCATTTGATGCAATTTCCAACTGTAGGAATTTACAAGGTAAGTTCCTTAGATCAAAAACCAAAGGTCAACGTTCACTAATAGGTCACAAATCAATACACCAGTATTATTACATGGTTAAAACCCTCGAAGAAGGAAACAATCCACGGCCTGAGCCAACATGGCCACTTCAGGCAATTTATTAATATAAAAAGAAAAGTTACATATGTTTCTCTCATAAACGGTTACCGGACAAATGCCCCTCCATGCTCTTTAAATAGAGATCATGGACCAATCGGGTGTTAAGCCACGGATCAAGTGTCGCTAATACCGAGGAGAGAGAGAACCGTCAGATCACTACAAATCGTGACTGTCGGATTATAAGTTACAAATGTACATAGTAAGGAAACACGCTTTACCTAACTCTACACTAGACTAAGTTATTCTTAACTATTTTCTATGTGTCGGAATATCCTAACATCCCCCCTTAAGAACAACTTGGGATAGGATTGAAGGATTTACAAAGGTGACACAAAAGGAGCCTATTTCCTATGTGTTGAAATATCCTAATATCCCCCCTTAAGAACAAATTGGGATAGGATTGAAGGATTTACGAAGATGACACAATAGGAGAAGGAAGGAGGCATTAGAGCCTATCCCCCCCTTAATGATAACTTTCCTGAACTCCAAGCATGGATCAAAGTTTGGTAAACTTCGCTTCTGTGAGAGCCTTTATAAAGATATCAACTACTTGATCATTGGTTGGACAATACTGCACTTCAAGAACACGATCATGAATGAGCTTTCTGATGGAGTGTATGTGGAGCTCAATGTGTTTCATACGCTGATGCTGAACTGGATCTTTACATAGTTGAATGGCACTCTGATTATTACACCAAAGTGTAGTTGGATGTTGCTGATGAAGACCAATTTCAGACAGGATTTGATGAAGCCACATGGCTTCCTTGCTGGCTTCAACTGCACCACGATACTTTGCTTCTGCTGAAGAAAGAGAGATTGCAGTAGACTTTCGATCATCAGGGTCGCCAGCACAATCAGAATTATTGAAACCAATCAACAATGGAGATGCTTCTGCATTGTAATGAATCCCGAACTGAACTGTACCTTGAATATATCAAAGTATTCTTTTAGCTGCTTTCCAGTGACTTTCATGAGGTTGGTGCATAAATTGAGCGACAAGACCGACGACAAAGGAAAGGTCAGGATGGGTATGGGTTAGATATAGAAGTTTACCAACAAGTTGACGGTATAAGGTAGCATCAACTTTAGGGGTAGTACAAGTGACTGAAAGCTTGACTCCAGACAGAAAGGGAGAAGGGGTTGACTTACAATCTTCCATGTGAAAGTGACGTAGAAGATCACAGACATACTTGGACTGAGAAAGGGTAATACCTTCTTTGGATTGCAAGACTTGAAGACCAAGGAAATAATGCAAGTGTCCTAAGTCTGTCATTTCAAACTTCTTTTTGAGGCTAGACTTCACATGGTTTATATGGTTTGGATCACTACCAGTAAAGATAAGATCATCAACATAAAGAACAAGGATGGTGAAGGAATTACCCACTTTCTTGGTGTAGACAATGTTGTCAGAATGACACCTAGAAAAGCCATTATCTAAGAGAAATCTATCCATTTTGGCATACCAAGCCCGAGGAGCTTGTTTGAGACCATAGAGAGACTTCCTAAGGCGACAAACAAGGCTGGAGTCTTTTTGGATAAAGCTAGGGGGTTGTTCCATGTAGATTTCTTCATGCAAATCTCCATGTAAGAAGGCGGATTTAACATCCATCTGATGGACTTCCCATTTAAAGGAGGCAACAAGGGAAAGAACAAGGCGGATAGAATTCATTTTGGCAACAGGGGAGAAGGTTTCAGTATAGTCAATGCCTTCAACTTGTGAAAATCCTTTAGTGACAAGAGGAGCTTTATGTTTATCCACTTTTCCATCTGGTCCAAACTTTGTTTTGTAAACCCGTCTGCATCTGACAAGTTTTCTTCCTTTTGGAAGAGGAACGAGATCCCAAGTATCGTTTGCCAATAAGGAACAATATTCTTCATTCATAGCTTCATCCTAATCTGGATGACCGGAGGCTTCTTCAAAGGTTTCTGGATCAGGATTTTCTGGAACTTGAGCCAATAAGGAAGAGGCTCTTTCAAACTGAGAACGTGTACGTCGTCGATCTGCAGGTCACCTGCAAGAGAACTTGCTGCATCTCGAGTAGAGCGAACCCATCTTGGAAGTTGTGGAGTAAAAGGAATAACTTCAAGAGGTGGAGGAGGATTGTCATCCTCGCTGTCATCATCTGAACTAGAAGGAATGCTATTAAAAATAGAAGAGAGAGAGAGAGGTGGCACATATGGCGAATCAGGCTCGCAGGCCAAAGGTGGCCCACCCGCTGAACTAGGCTCGCAGGCCGATATATTTTCATCAAATTTTACATCTCTTCTAATGATTATATTTTTGGATTTTGGTTGAAGAAGTCTATATCCTTTGACATCTTCAGAATATCCAACAAAAATGCATTTTTCACTCTTAGGTTCTAAGGCTTTATGTTTCGCATATGGAATATGGGCCCAAGCATCACTTCCAAAAACACGAAAGTGACTTACATATGGTTTGATTGAGCTCCAGCTTCGCCTGGAGTTATATTCTATAAAACCTTAGTAGGAGTGCGATTGACTATGTAATTTGCACAGTTAATTGCTTCTGCCCAAAAATTGAGACTAAATCCTTTAGATTGAAGCATACAATTAGCCATTTCTTTTAAGATGCGATTCTTCCTTTCAGCTACACCATTTTGTTGTGGAGTATATGGAACGGTATGTTGCAATTGAATGCAATGCTTAGTGCAAAAGTTGATAAATTTGTTGTTAATGTATTCTCCTCCATTGTTTGATCTTAACTTAAGAATTTGATCTCTAGATTGTTTCTCAACAAAGGCCTTAAAGGCCAAGAACATGTTAAAAACTTCACTCTTGAGTTTTAAGAAGTATACCCAAGTGCGTTTGGAAAAATCATCAATGAAAGTTAAGAAGTACTTGCAACCAGAGAAAGAAACAACATGAAGTGGACCACATAAATCACTGTGCACAAGCTGCAAAGGGGCTGAAGCGTGCCAAGAGGCACGTTTGTCAAAACTATCTCGATGATGTTTTCCGAGTACACATCCGGAGAAAACACCATCTCGGCAAGATACCATAGGAAGACCCGTCACCATATTTTCCTTACATAGAGTTTGAAGAGAGCGATAGTTTAAGTGACCAAATCGCTCATGCCAAAGTTTGCTCACTTCATCCTTATGAGCAACAAAAATGGAGGGAAGACTTGAAGACCCAAAGTTGTTGAACTTATACAACCTTGTGGAATCATCAGCAATGCCAATAGCTAAAATATGTCTAGGATCTTTGAGGTCCTTGATTACAACATCATGAGGTGAGAATTCTACTATTTTCCCTTCACCTGAATGAGTTATCTGATAAACAGATAGAAGGTTGCATGACAAGGTAGGAACACATAGTACATCATTAAATTGACCATGATCTAGATGAATGGTTCTAGATCCTACAACACTAAGAGATCTATCATCACCAACATAAATATGTTTGGTGTTACAATCATTTAAAGAAGAAAACATGGCTTTAGTTTTGGCCATGTGGTAAGAAGCTCTAGAAACAATGAGCCACTCATGAGAATGAGAAGAAGAAGATACATTTAATGCATAACCAGATCTTAATGCTTGACAACCACAAGCAGAAAGTGCCGTTCTTGAGGATGAAGGTGAAGAGTGCTCCAAATTGATGTTGTGCTTCTTCATTGCTGCTTCCAAGGCTTCCATCTTTTTAAAACATTTGGACTCTATATGGCCATCACAATTACAAAAGTTGTAGTGTCTATTTGTCTTCTTCTCTTTGTTTTTATTTGCTTTATCATTTTGGTGAGTTGCTTTTTCAGTTTGCGGTTGAAATTGCTTAGGACCCTTGTTTGGTTTCAGACCGTACCTTTTAAGATACTGCTTCTTACCAGCGCAAAACATCAACGCAGAGAGTAATACAAGAGTTTTAACTCACCAGGAGTTTGAATGCTTCAATGCACATGGATAAAAATGAACCAACATGCTCTCCAACCATATGACATCACCAACATACAATTCTATTCAACGTAGAGGCATATTTGACCACAACACTACATTAGCGCTCAACATCAATAAATATGACTCAAAAACTAGTGTTTGACGCACATACCGGGGTCTGCAAATTCATAATGCAGAGAATCACACCGGTTCAATGCACAAAGATGTGCATACGCTGCTAACATGCTCTCCAACCATATGCTGCTAACATACCAATGAACACAGAGAATGGACAGTGCACGACCTTCAAGATTAATACGCAGAGAATGAATTAACATATTCCATAATGGAGCAATGGATCAGTACACAGTGCACTATTCAACATTTTGCAGAGGGGCAGAGGACAGAGTAGGAAAATGGCAGTAGATAGGAGTTACACAGCAGGAAAATGCTAAATTGCTAAGTTACCAGGATTAGGATGTGAATATTCCGTTAACTCTGGAATCCTATTGCAGCAACTGGAAGATATTCACCTAATTGTTAATTTTCTAACTTAACAATATTTTTGCAGTTTACTACGACAAACACTGAATAGATCACACTGCAACCTACACAAATAAACTACGGAAGAAATACAAGTGCAGAAACAAATCTGAACAAGCATAGATCACACAACCATTTGACACAGTTATTTTTGGACTAATGTCCCCGGAAAAATCCAATGCAGGAAAACTGGTGCAACAGATCTGGGGGTTTATATATTATGTAGTAAATATTTATGAGTACAAATCTATGGTTGACACCCTCGTCAAATCATACATAGAAATTGACAGAAGAGATCTTGTGAGACAAACCTCACTCCTCCACGGGAATCTAGCACTGATCTGCACCGAGACTGGACTGCCCTGCATTGCCTCTGCGTAGTCTCTGTGTCACAACGATGGCTACCCTCTGCCTCTGTGCTGGTCTCTCTGTTGGCTGGAAACTGAGGGCTTCTATCCCCTGAAAATTCTCTCCGGGATCTGGCACTAGCCCAACGCTGTCTTCTCAACATGAAAATAATTTCCCTTCAGCCTGTGCGTAGTGACTGCGTCACTGGCTTTGCGCTGCTACTATGGCTCTCTCTGTCTTTGTTGCTATGCACTCTCTGGCTCAGGAATTCTTCCAACCAGAATTAGTACCCTTCTCTGCAAAATATCTCGCGATCAAATTTTCTCTCTAAGCACTGCTCCTTTAAGAAATCGATCTCTGATCTTCGCCAAATATGTTTTTTTTTTAACAAGAACGGTTATGGTTTATATTAGAATTTGGCCAAAATGCCTTTCACCGGATACATTTGATCGGGCATAGCCCTTAACCTTTCTTTCACTAACTGATCACAGGCCCCTAAACTTGGAAAACCGCAAGATTTACTCGAGACTATCGAGTCTATCTCCGTTATTTTCCCTATTTTAAAGAGACAAACAAACTGTTTCAGCAAAATGCAGAAAAACATGACAAACTTTATGGAATGGGGTCCCAATTCTCAATTCCATCTGCCAAGAGACAGCCAGCTGGAAGTGAAACTGCCCTGTTGGCTTCCAAGTCAGCAACTTTATTATTTTCCCTCAAAACATGAAGGAAGGAAGCAGTCCGGAAGGATTTCACCAAATTTTTGGTTCTTGAAATTACTCTTGCCAGTCTAATGTCTGCAGGAGTGGAATCCTCCACTAGAACTTTGATAATGGATTGAGAGTCTCCAATGATACTGATATCTGAAAGACCGAAAGCCTTTGCTTGCTTGAGACCTTGCAGAAGAGCCAAGGCTTCAGCTTGCATGCTGGTAGAATGCCCTAAACCCCAAGCGAACTTTGCCACAGTAATACCCTCTTTATTTTTAATAATTCCTCCTGCCCCAGCCAAACCAGGATTTCCTTTCACTGCTCCATCGAAGAATAAAGAGAATCTGGAATGCCTGAGGAGCAGATCCGAGAGATCATTCTCCTTCCCTCTGAATTGCCACTCTTTTTGGCCTTGTAATGCCTTATTTCACTAGAGAAATGGAGGTCCATCGAGGCACCCCATTCTAATTCTTGCTGACTCAGATTTAGAACCGGCAAATGATCCCCCAGACTTTCTTTCCAAAGGCATTTTATTTTGGTGATGATGAACTGAGCGTTTAGACTTTCATCTCTGAAAACTCTTCTGTTGCGCTCAAGCCAGATCTGCCAGCAAGCAAATTTCGGCAAAGAGAGCCATGCAACTATGAAACTCTCATTTTTTGGAAGCGATCCTGGGTAGGAATTCCGCCAGTTTGCAAAAAGATCAGATATGGACGTGGGTAAGGTGAATTCAGAATTCCAGAAGCTCAGAAGGTCGTGCCAGATATCTCTTGAAAAGTTGCAGTCCAAAATAATATGCTGAGCGTTCTCCTCACAATCACAGCATAAGTAGCATCGAGAGGGACCGTGAAATCCTTTCTTCTTGAATCTATCTGCAGTTAAAATCCCTCTGTGGCATAACAGCCAACAGAAAGAGTCGACCTTAGGCATGGTTTTGCGATTCCAGATCCCGTTCCAGACTGCAGGATTAGGAGGGACGTTAGGGCGATCATGAAGGCATTTGTATCCCTGTGCAACCGTGTAAAGCCATGGGGCGGCTCCCCATCCTCGGGCATCCTTCTTACCCACGCGCAGAGGCGCCATACGATTTAATAAAGAAAGGAAAAGATCTCGAGCTTGGGACAGCGCAGGAGGGACGGGAGGGAGCGTCCATCGCTGCTAATGTGTGCCTTCCCATTGTGAAATGTCCCAAAGAGTGGTGCATTCAGCGTTGTCCAACCACAAACGTAGCGCTTGCAGAGAGCAGTGGGACGATAGAGGAGGGTGCATCATAATGCTGTCATCCCAAATTTTAATTTCTTTGCCATTTCCAGGGATCCAATACGCTCTGTCTCTGATTAAAGGGGCTGCTTTATGACAGAGCTTGATCAGTTGCGAACCTGAGGAGGGTAGGAGGGCGTCTAGACATCTCTTCCTCTTTCCCATGAAATATTTCCTCCATAGGGCTTTTTGCGCCCAACCTGGATTTGGACCAATGATTCTCCAAAAGATCTTGGCTCCCATAGCTATGTTTTGGAGGCTAAGATCTTTGAAATTGAGGCCTCCTTCACTCTGGGGCTTGCAGATTTTCTCCCAACTGACTAATGGGATTTTCCTGTCATTGTGATTGCCCCCTTTCCAGAAGAACTTGCGAATGAAGGCTTCCATTTTTTTTATGATGCCTGAAGGGGCTAGAATTACAAAGAATTGAAAGATGGGGAGACTGCTAAGAACAGATTTGATGAGAACAGTTTTGCTGGCTAGATTTAACCAAGAGAATCCCCAAGCTTGAATTTTGGCCTTGAACTTGTCCAACAGAGGAATCCAATCTCTGCTGTATGCCAATTTGCGAAAGATGGGAAGGCCCAAATAAGAAAAGGAGGACCAGTTGAGAGTGGCAGTAAAGCCCAGAATTCTTGAGATGGCAGAAAGGGTGGGAGCCGAGATGTTCCAACAAAAAGCTTTGCACTTACCATTGTTTAAACTGCTGCCAGTAGCTTCACTGTAGTCATCCAAGACCTCCTTGAATCTAAGAGCAGATCTGGCAGAGGCAGCCCCCTAACAAGAGGGTATCATCCGCAAAGAGGGTGTGATTAACATTTTTGACCCCTCTGGCTATATTGAGCCCCAAGATCTCTTGGTCAACCAGTTTCTGATCCAGGTAGAAACTCAGGACGGAAACATGAAGGACGAAGAGGAGCGGAGAGAGGGGGCAACCCCGCCTAAGCCCTCTTGAAGCTTTAAAAAAACCAGCTGCTCTCCCATTCACCAGGGGGGCGATCCAAGGATCAGCAATACAAGCACGGATCCATTTTAGAAAGCCCATTCCAAAGCCAAATTTTTTCAAGACTTCCCAAAGAAAGCTAAGTCTAACCCGATCGAAAGCATTAGCCAGATCTAGTTTGATAACCATACCTTTCTCTTTGCGAAGCTGGCTCGAGTGAATCGCCTCTTGCACTAGGATGAAGTTGTCAGTGAGCTATCTCCCCTGAACAAATCCACCTTGGTTCTCCGGGATGATGGCTGGAAGAATACCTTTAAGTCTATTGGCAATAATCTTTGTGATTAATTTGTATCCAATATTACAAAGAGAGATGGGGCGGAACCGATTAAATTCTTTAGCACCCTTTTCCTTGGGTATGAGGGCAAGAAAAGCTGAATTGGTGCTGCCCCCAATTTTCTGGCAGTCTTGTGATTTCAAAATCATTTTGTAGAGGTCTTTCTCCACAATCTGCCAGCAGGTTTGAAGAAATCTTACTGTAAAACCATTCGGGCGTGGGGCTTTGTCAGGCTCCATGTCTGAGAGGGCATCCTTTATTTCCTGAATAGAGATCTTTGCTTCAAGCTGCTGATTCATTGAAGGTGAGATCCTAGGGGAACCACCTCCAAGAATTTGGAGTTTGGGTCCGTCACGCCCTCTTCTCTATACAGGTTTTGAAAGTGGTTGAAAGCTGCTCTCTTTATGCTATCAAAGTCTTTGTGTGTCAAATTGCTATCTTTGATTTCTGCAATAGAATTGAATCTCTTTCTGGCTTGAGCTTGCTTGTGGAAGAAGGCCGAATTTCTGTCTCCTGCTTTAAGCCATAAGGTCCTAGACTTCAGTCTCCAATGCTCTTCCTCCGAAAGGCAAGCTTTGTGGAAGATTTGTTGGAGCTCAGCTTCCTTATCTAGAACTTCTTTAGTGATTTCTGCATCTTCACATTGGGCATGGTGTTGGGCAAGATTATCTTGAGCCTGCTTTCTCTCTTTTGCAGGAGAGGGAAGAGCTTTGGCCCAAGATTTAAGCACCGTTTTCAGTCTTCTAAGTTTTTCTTCCCAAATGAAGAAAGGGGAACCTTTCATTGGCAGTTTCCAGCATTCATGAACCAAGTTCAGTAACTCAGGTTCTTTGACCCAAAGAGGGTTGAATCTGAAGGGGATGGGGCCAAGATCTTTGTGGCCCAGCATCTCAAGCAAGATGGGCTTATGGTCAGAAACACTGCATGGGAGGATATGCAATCTGAAATCTAAGCCCAACAAAAGAAAGGAACTCTGAACCAAACATCTATCAAGTCTAGCAGCAATGTGACCAGGACCTATTCTTTTGTTAGACCAGGTATACTTACCATTTGCTGGAGGGATGTCAAGCAGATCCCAATCCCGCATGAGGTCTTCCACCCATTCCCTTGCAGGGTCCCTTACGATTGTGCCTCCTCGCTTTTCCTCCATGCGCAAGGTGAGGTTAAGATCACCTGCAACAATGATGTTTTCCAAATTTTCTGACTCCGACAGATGTCTAATGGAGTCCCAACACTCCCTTTTCTCCCCTATATATTTTGGAACATAGACATTGAAAAGACTGACTTCCACCCTCGAGTCCAAAGGCTGGAGCTTCAAAAACAACCAGTGGGTGTTGTGCAGCACGGTGACCAATCTGAACTTGAGAGGGTTCCAAAGGGAGCCCAGTCCCCCAGATGCTCCCCGTGCTGAAACTGCATGTTCGCTGCTACCTTTCCAAATTTTTTTACTGATTTGGAGAAACTCCTTGTCCTCCATTTTGGTCTCCTGAATCAGAAGAATGTCTGGAGCTTCTCTTCTTATAAGGCTTCTCGTTGCTTCTTCTTTCAATTTGCTCCCCATTCCTCTACAGTTCCAAGAGACAATCTTCATCATTTATTTTTATGATGATGGGCTCCCTTGGAACCCTGCCCTTGGTTTTTTACCATCTTCGGATTTTTGCCAAGAAGTTTCTCCAGAGTGGGCTGACTACCCTGAAGCTTGTCTTTGTAAGTTTCTTGATCTCTCTTTTCTCTAGCAGATTTGCGGCCCCTTGCAGATCTTCTGACCGATGTCTGCGTATCTCCTATTTCTCCATCCTCCTCAGACTCCTCCGAGTCATGTTCCTCCTCGGAGGCTTCTGTTTGCTTATCCTTGTTTCTTGCCGTGATGCTTTCTTCAGGTCTTGTTTCTGCTGAAGGCATTTTTTCTAAAGGTTGATCTTGCCTATCTTCCTCCTGAGGAGTCTCTTCAGCAGAGCTTAAGACCTCATACCCGTTTTCTTGGCTTTTTGGCGGGGGAACATTCTGGATGGAGGCAGGCTGGGGTCCATGAACCCCAGATTTATTGTGAGATGTCTTTGGCCTCTTGACCTGGTTCCAGCCCTCTTCCTTTCCTTTCTCAGCTTCCCCTTTGTTCGGGCACCCTCTTGCAAAATGGCCATATATGTGACATTTGCGACATTTGAAGGGGAGTTGCTCATAGTCCAACACTTGCACATGCGTCCAACTGCCCACCTTTAATTTAATGGCCTCCGGAAGCCCCACCTCTAAGTCCACCTCGACACAGATTCGGGCGCAATCATACTGATCATTGTTGTTTGCTCTGTCAATGAATTTTCCCAGAGTATCTCCAATGTGCTTGAGGGACTTCCAGTTCCAACAGTGCACTGGTAGATTGGGGAGCCGAACCCAGACAGGGACTGCTGTTGGGACATCCACAGCCGGATCGAAATCGGGGGTCCATTTGTTAAGGTAGAGGCCCCGAGGTCCCATGAAATAGGGCCCATTCCTGAAGATCAGGTCCTTATCCTCCTTGGTGTTGAACTCGAACAGAAAGAAGCCTCTACCCAGAAAATAAGAGGTGACTTTATTTTTTATCAGCGGAACCCAGTTCTTAATGACCCAGTTTTCCGTGGATCTTGGCGAGGGCCAAAGGCCCGTGAATTGACCCACCAGGGCCCGATCTGCCAGGGACAAAGCGACCTTGATCGGACCCTCAGGAGGGAGGTTTACCTCCGGAACATCGTCGAGCCTTTTGACGAACTTAGTAGCTTCAAATTTCTTCTTTTTGGGCAGCGAAGCAAGAAGAGAGGAGAAGGCTGCTTCAGCTTCCGGGAGAGCGGCTTGCGAGGGACCGGTGGGCGAGCCTTGGGCCTCCATGGAAAGAAGATCAAAACAGCAAACCCGATCTGCACCAAGCAAAGGAACGAGGCATCTCAAGGCCGGGATGAAGGAGAATCCAAATAGTCCCTGCAAGCAGAAACCCCAAGGGCGCAGACCCAAGCAGATCTGACAAGAGATCGAGAGGCTCAGCGAGATCTTGAAGCAGGGCAAGTGGAAAGAAGGGAGCCTAGCAGAACCGAGAGGCCCAGAGGTCAGGAGGACCTGGGGCAGAGGCAGAAACGACCGAGAGGGCAGAGCCCAGCCACAGGGCGCGCAGAGAATCGCAGCTGGAGGCAGCAGCGCGCAGAGGTCCTCTTTCTTGGAGATTCCGCCAAATATGTTTTACAAATGACCCTTCAAGCCTTTCTTATAGTCTTCTCGTTGAGACTTCAGTGACCCAGATTAAATCCTAATCAACGACAAAGATTAATTTTTGACTTGATCTGATTGTTCTAGATCATTCTCACTCATATTCTATTAATTCACTTCAATTATTTTATTTTCCTAAGTTTAGACTTAGGTTCCCTTTAAAGATAAAAAAATATTTCTATAGAATACATTCCGAGTGGAATTTCACCAAACGATTTCTGGGTTATTTGGAATACATGTGTCTAAGCCTCTGCACAAAATTTGAGACTTAGAGCACATACGATGCTACCCCAAATCAACATCGGATACAGATACAGATCCAGATACAGATTCAGATATGGATCCGCCAGATTTTTTAAAAGCCAGGATCCAGATACGGCAAGGAAATGACAGGTATATATAGTATTTAAATAATATTCATGGTCACTAGTCTAAGCTTTGTTGATACAATCTGAAGACCTAAACATGCAGTTGCATCATTATGTGTAGACAAAATTGGCCACATAAAATAACTTGCGTGGTTTGTAATAAAGGTGACTTCCACTCTTACAACACACCTCTATATCTTGAGCCATTAATATGTTTCCTTACTTTTGAAGATAAGCATTAGCTAGTAAAAAAATTTATAAATTGTAAAAATACAAAATTGTAAAGGCATAACTTTTATGATATTTAATATATATTTTAAATATATGATACAGTAAATTAATATATTTAATTTTAATATTTTTATTTACTACCACATATAAATTCTAATATAAATATAGAAATTAATTTTAATTTATAATTTTTTAAAAGACAAGTTTGTAATAATTTTAAATTATAATTTTAATATATGATAACCTTGTAATAATTTAATATAATTTCTAAATTAAAATATTATATTTAATGAACTATTTAAATTACAAACTCAATTATTAATTTGTATTTTCAAAATTGGCCACCTAAAATAACTTGTGAGGTTTGTAATAAAGGTGACTTCCACTCTTACAACACGCCTCTAGATCTTGAGCCATTAATATGTTTCCTTACTTTTGAAGATAAGCATTAGCTAGTAAAAAAATTTATAAACTGTAAAAATACAAAATTGTAAAGGCATAACTTATATGATATTTAATATATTTATTAAACATATGATACAATAAATTAATATATTTAATTTTAATATTTTTATTTACTGCCACATATAAATTATAATATAAATATAGAAATTAATTTTTTTTAAAAGACAATTTTGTAATAATTTTAAATTATAATTTTAATATATGATAACCTTGTAATAATTTAATATAATTTCTAAATTAAAATATTATAATTAATGAACTATATAAATTACAAACTTAATTATTAAATTATAATTTTAAATGACCTTGTGCTTGTAACTTTGCAATGCAACCAAATCCCGATTCATATACTAAAGCCTAAAATCCATCACTAAATTAGTAGATTTCTAGGAAACTGATCTAGGGGCTAACAAGTCTCATCCTTCATTCTTAGCTTCTTGT
The DNA here is from genome assembly GCA_034641835.2 of Pinus albicaulis. Taxonomy (NCBI): domain Eukaryota; kingdom Viridiplantae; phylum Streptophyta; class Pinopsida; order Pinales; family Pinaceae; genus Pinus; species Pinus albicaulis. The sequence continues at coordinate 1,461,326,300 of CM076578.1, read as the reverse complement.
TAAGCCTTCACCTCTACCTTGTTCCTCTAGGGGTAGTAGTCGACACCACGTAATTTTGATGAAACTACCTAATCCAAGTCTTAAAATATGGTAGCAAATGCTTAACATGCCCGATCGATGATGTTAGTTTGAGTGAAGGGTGCATTTTTGCTAAGTCCATGATAAAGGAATTCAACAATCAACGCCACCAACATGGGGGTACATAAAGGGGTTGGTGCTCTAGATTAAATTCCAATCGACATACCCTCATACGTGATAGAGTCCAATATAAATGTTACAGTCCCAACAATATTGAAATCCTGAAAACTTTTAAGTCTATTGAAATTTGAATGGGATATGAAACTCTACTTCCTCCATCTGAAGTCTGATGAGGTTGAAACCACTCTCAAACATCTTGAAACGGTTAATGGTAATGTTAAAAATTTAAGTAAAAGGATATAAAGGTGAGGTAAAGGAAATGCCAAAAAACGGAGAGATAAAGGAAATGTAAACTTTTAGGATAAAAAGGAGAAATAAAGGAAATGTCAAATTTTACGTTAAGAATTTAACATTAACATTAGTTTCCAGCAGTTTTGGTCAAACCTACTCAAAAGGCTTTGTTATGTATATTTTATTATTTATTAATTAGATTTAGTTATCTTAGGTTATTAACTGAAAGGGCATGATCAAAGATCATGCCTCTTCGCCAAGGGACACCTTGAGGCTGTATTTAAAGCCTAGGCGATCCCTCATTGTAATCATCTCATCTTTCATCATTAATAATATATATATTTATCAAGTTTTACCAGAGTTTTTACACTCCATTGGTATCGGAGCAGTCGCTCTTCAGGATCTGTGTGAGCAATTCGCTGTCTGTCCACACAGCTATCAATTTTTTTCTCTCATCGAATTCCCTGACTGGATTTTTTCATCTCGTGAAAAGGACAGTGCAAGAAAGAGATTTCATCTTGTGAACGCAGACATCAATTCGATGAAGAACAATTCACTCTTGTAAAAGATCTGTCTTGGTTTGATTATACTTATGTTTTGGTCCAATAATAAAAACAGTCAACTCGAACGTATTGAAGAAGCATCGACTGGTTGTGGAGAGATCGAATAGCAGGCTTGTGTGGCGGACCTACAGGGACCAAAATTGCGTGTTCATTAACCCACTGCGTGGTGGCATCCATAACAAATCGAATAACTCGTGGAGGTTGGTGATAGAGTCTGACCCGTGCAGGGATATTCTAGTTTCTCGAGCTAGATTCTGCCGGCCCACTGCCCACTACGACAGAAAAAAAAAACCCACAGCCACGTCATTTAACCGCACGTCATATTTCAAAATTTCCGCTGTGCCTGCCCTACCGTCTGCCGTTTTCTGCACTCCACCCGTATAATATACATAACATTTTTAAAACGGCAACAATTAAAACACGTGTGGTATCAGAAGAAACAAGGCAACGTGTGGTATAATCGATTTGTAAAAGTATATGAACAGGGCAACGTTTAATTCGGAACAGTGGTCAAACGGTGAAACAGCGCAACGTTTAATTCGGAACAGTGGTCAAACGGTGAAACAGCGCAACGTTTAATTCGGAACAGTGGTCAAACGGTGAAACAGCGCAACGTTTAATTTGGAACAGGTATCGTTAAACGGCAATCATTTAAATAATCGATTCATTTTATATAAAAACATATGAGACAGCAACGAGCACACTTTTAAAAAAAAATACGATTTTTTTTATTATATAAAATATATAATATATAATTCAATTGATAATTATATATATATATATATATATTATAATTATATAATTTATTTATATATATATTATAATTTTCATATAATAATTATATATATATATATATATATATAATAATTATATAATTAAATTATATATATTATATAATTTTTAATTAAAAATTATATATATAAAAAAAAAAAAAAAAAAATAATAATAATAATAATAATAATTTTAAAGAAAAAAGAGGAGAAACTGGCAGAAAGGTATTCCCCACCTCATACACGCTCGATGTCTTCGTCAATGTCGATGGCGGAATTCCAGAAGAAATTAGGAGATCTTGAGAAACAAATTAATAATAACTCCGAAGAATTCGGAAAAAGATTAGTCAATCTGGAAGGTACAGTTTCAGGGCACTCCAACGACATCAAAAAAATCCATGATACAACAAATCGAATAGAAAGACAAATGTGGCTAAATCATCACGAGACCACAGAAACAATGAACAAGCAGAACGAAGCAATGAACAATATGACAGAACTCTTCAACAAGCTAAATGATAAAATAGATAAGTTGAGTCAGACACAATCCCCAACATCTCCTAACAGGGAACCAAATCAACAAAAAAATTCCGCAGATTCAGGGAACTCGGAAGAGCATCAGGAAAACACTGATTCTCCACATCATCAAGAAGATAGTAATGCAGATTTTCAAAATAAGCAGCTCTGGAATGCATTCGCTAATCAATATCCCCTTCTTGTTCCACCATTAGCATATCATCGCAAAGCCAAGATCGACCTACCCAAATTTGATGGTAATGAAAAAAATAGCGTTGCATGGCTTAATAAAGCAGAAGAATATTTTGAGATTTATGACATCACTAGTGATGACGAAAAAATTAAGCATGCTTCCATGAAAATGGAAGGAGAAGCATATAATTGGTATATGTGGTGGAAAAAGACGACGCTCGCTATCAGTTGGAGGAAATTTAAGGATGCGTTCTTCAAAAGGTTTCAAGGCATAAAAGAAGAAATTTTTTTTTCAACCTTTATCAAATTACGCCAAAAGGAGATGTGGATGAGTACACTCGAGAATGGGAGACCTTGGCAACACGAGTACCAGGATTGTCGGAATCTCGTCTAATCCAGTCTTACATCTCAGGACTTAAAATCCACATACAGGAAGAACTAGAACTTCATGAAATTACGTCCGTAGAAGTAGCAAGGCAAAAAGCAAAAGCTGCTGAAAAGAAGTTTGAAAGATTATCAAAACCAGAAAAAGTATATTCAAGACGACGGTTTCTTCAATCTACAAAAGAAGATAACATGAAATATGTTCCACCACGCCTGCGCGAAGGAGACAAATCTAACCTGGAAATACAAAGAATAAAGGAAGGCAAATGCAAACGTTGTGGCGAAAAATGGGACCCTAAGCACAGATGTGCTAATGGGAAAGAAAAAAATATGTATAACTGTGAAGCAACTAATGATTCTGACAATGATGATTCAGACATAGAAGGGATAGAAGATACCCTAGAATTCTCCCCAGAGGTAGATGGTGACAGCACCCCGCAAGTGTCATTATCAGCCATGACAGGCATATCACAACCGCAGACACTAAAATTAAGGGGACATATAAAGAAAAACAACGTAATGGTTCTCATAGACACAGGCAGCACGCACAATTTTCTAGATTCAACCATGGCCAAAAGACTCAACCTCTTTACCTTTCCCATGCCTAATATGAAGGTAATGGTGGCCGATGGTAAGAAGATTGAACAAGTAGGAAAATGCCATAAAGTCAAATTGCAGATTAAAGACTTTAGTTTAGAATCTCCATTCTATGTCGTACCACTCGGAGGAGTAGATGTGGTTTTAGGAATTCAGTGGTTACAAACCTTGGGTACTTATTCGGCCAACCATTAGAAGCAGTTTATAAGCTTTAGGTGGGAAGGACGGAAGCACAAGTTATTTGGATTCCAAGCCCCAGAAAATCAAATCGTATCATCATCCCAGATGATGAAGATGATCCGAAAGGGAGCGCCAGCCTATATAGTCGAATGTCATCATTTAGAGATGTTATCTAAAAAAGTCAACCACGAAGAATCACAGGAGGTACAAGCTCTAGTTCAGAAACATGAGAAGGTATTTCAAGATCTACCAATGAAGATGCCTCCTCATAGGGAAATCGAACATACCATAGAAGTCAAGGCAGGATCAGACCCTGTTAACATCAAGTCTTATCGCTACCCACATCACCATAAAACGGAAATTGAGAAGATAATCCAAGACCTTTTAAAATGTGGGGTCATTTCAAAAAGTAAGAGTCCGTATGCTGCCCCAGTTATATTGGTAAGAAAAAAAGATGGATCGTTTCGGCTATGCATTGACTATAGAGGATTAAATAAGATAACCATTAAAAATAAGTTTCCAATTCCCTTTATCGATGAAATGTTGGATGAACTCCATGGCGCAAAATATTTCTCTAAATTAGATTTAAGGTCAGGTTATTACCAGATTCGAATTAGATTGGAAGATATACCAAAAACTGCATTTCAAACACATGAAGGTCATTATGAATTTAAAGTAATGCCTTTTGGGTTAACAAATGCACCAGCTACGTTCCAAGCCACTATGAACGAGTTATTTCGTCCATATCTCAGGAAATTTGTACAAGTATTTTTTGATGATATTTTGATTTATAGTAAAACTTGGAGGGAGCATTTGCAACACTTGGATAAGGTTCTCACGTTACTAGAAGACCATCAATTTTATGCAAAAAAATCCAAATGCACCTTTGGAAAAGAAGAAGTTGAATATCTGGGACACCTAATATCCCATGAAGGAGTAAAAGTGGATCCTTCTAAGATTAAGGCTATAAGGGAATGGAATAAACCAGTGAACATATCCAAGCTCAGAGGATTTTTAGGATTAACGGGATATTATCGAAGATTTATTAAAAATTATGGGCATCGAACTGCACCTCTTACAAATCTTTTAAAGAAAAATTCGTTTAAATGGAATGAAGAAGCAGGGAAATGTTTTGAAGATTTGAAGGAAGTAATGGCTAATGCACCAGTATTGGCAACTCCTGACTTTTCTAAACCATTTGTCATTGAATGTGATGCCTCGGGATTCGGTATTGGTGCAGTATTAATGCAAGAAGGGCACCTTATTGCTTTTGAAAGCAGAAAACTAAATAAACGTGAGCGTCTCAAGTCCACATACAGTAAGGAAATGCTCGCAATTATGCATGCATTAGCCAAATGGAGACAATATCTGTTAGGAAGTAAATTTTCCATCCGAACTGATCATAACAGTCTTCAGTATCTCCTTCAGCAAAAAACGCTCTTTGAAGAACAACAAAAGTGGATCGAGAAGATTGCCGCTTTTGACATGGAGATATTACACAAGAAAGGAAAGGACAATGTAGTAGCGGATGCCCTGTCTAGAAAAGATGAGGAAACAACATTACTTGCAGTTTCAATTGTTGTGCCTGAATGGCTTAATGAGATTAGAAGTGAGTACGCCAAAGATCCGGACATGTTGGCTATAATCAACAATCTCCCAGGGAATTCAAAATTTGAATGGAAGAATGATATCTTATGCCCTGTCTAGAAAAGATGAGGAAACAACATTACTTGCAGTTTCAATTGTTGTGCCTGAATGGCTTAATGAGATTAGAAGTGAGTACGCCAAAGATCTAGACATGTTGGCTATAATCAACAATCTCCCAGGGAATTCAAAATTTGAATGGAAGAACGATATCTTATGGTACAAAGGGAGAATTTATCTAAATTCCAAATCCAAGTTTATATCAAAAATACTCAAGGAATCACATGATTCCATGTCGTCGGGACATGTAGGATATTTCAAACCTACTACAATGCACGTCAGTCATTTTTCTGGAAGGGTATGAGTCACGATATTCAAAAATATGTTGCAGAATGTGACAAGTGTCAAAGAAATAAAACTGAAAACATTATGACACCTGGCTTACTTCATCCCTTAAATATTCCGGCCCAGAAGTGGGAAGAAATATCGATGGATTTTATTGAAGGATTACTTGTATCAGATGGAAAGGATAAGATCTTCGTTGTAGTAGATAGACTCACTAAGTATGCTCACTTCATCGCTATTAAAAAAACAGACTCTGCAAAGCAAATTGCAGAGATATTCTGCAAACATATTTATAAACTACACGGCTTTCCGAAGGTTATTGTTAGTGACAGGGATGCCAAATTTAAAGGAAAATTTTGGAAGGAATTGTTCAACCATGTTGGAACCTACCTCAATATGAGCTCAGCTTATCACCCTCAAACAGATGGGCAAACAGAGGTTGTTAATAAATGTTTGGAAGCCTACCTACGGTGTTATGCTACGGAGAAACAAAACAAGTGGGTCCAATGGTTGCATCTTGCTGAATGGTGGTATAATTCTACTTACCATACATCGACAAAAATGACTCCGTTCCAGGCTCTATATGGATATGAGCCTCCGAAGTGGAAGGATTTTGCTTCAATTCAAACTAATTTGCCAGCAGTAAAAAATCAACTAGAAGAACACCAAAAGGTCGTCCAAATTCTAAAAGAGAATTTGAGTGTTGCACAGAATCGTATGAAGCAACAAGCTGACCGTAATCGCACTGAGAGATCATTTGAAGTTGGAGACTGGGTGTTTGTCAAGCTTCAACCATAAAAGCAGTTGTCCCTTAAACAAAAAGGAAAAAATAAATTAGCTCCAAAGTTTTATGGTCCGTATCAAATTATTAAAAAGATCAGTCAAGTCGCTTATGGGTTGAGCCTTCCCGATACCAGTCATGTTCACAATGTTTTCCATGTTTCCTGCTTAAAAAAGGCATTGGGTAACCATCAGTTGCCCCAAACAACACTTCCCATTTTGGATGATGAAGGCAAGCTCGTTCTAGAGCCCGAGGGGATCCTATCTACTTGTGATAAGAAGCTGCGCTCTCGTGTTATTACCGAATATTTAATCAAGTGGAAGGACTTGCCCATTGAAGAAGCATCTTGGGAGTCTGAAGCGTTTCGCCAGCAACACCCATCATTACGTATGCTTCGAGGACAAAGCATCTTAAGAGGGGGGCAATGTTATGTATATTTTATTATTTATTAATTAGATTTAGTTATCTTAGGTTATTAACTGAAAGGGCATGATCAAAGATCATGCCTCTTTGCCAAGGGACACCTTGAGGCTGTATTTAAAGCCTAAGCGATCCCTCATTGTAATCATCTCATCTTTCATCATTAATAATATATATATTTATCAAGTTTTACCAGAGTTTTTACACTCCAGGCTTAAGTCATGGTTCATTGTGTACAGGGAGTGCTTAGGGAGCATCCAGGGAGCCCCTTGAAAGATTGTGCCTTGTCTCCAAGAGCATCATAGGGAGTGCCATGCTCCCAAAAGGGCAGGGATCATCTCAAATTCGTTCAAAGTGCACTCCTAAATTTTGGCAGCCTCCCATGGACATCAAAGTGCAGCTCTAGGAGCGGAGCAGGTGTTGTGATGGGTGCTCCCAGTAACATAGGTTGTGGTTGTGCATTATGGCCACTTATTTTAATGTGTGTGAGTTAAAGGAAACGGGAAAAATTACCTCTAATGAACTTCTTTTTTAAGTGTAGCTAACGCATGATTGTGGAAACAAAAGCATGCCCTTCCATAACTTGATGGTCTGAATTATAGCAAAAATCAATATAATGATTTGCTCCTGAAATGACAAGCAAGAAGAATTTAATCAACAGATTTACATGAGCTAGTTTGCAATAGTAAAAGATAAACTTATAAAATGGAAAATATTTTGGCTAGATTGTCAAATATTCCAGAAGATTATCAGATCATTCATTATATGGATGGTTTGAAAATTCATCTAAGGCTATCTCCATGAAAACCTCTATTGACTAAATCAGAAGTTTGCTAAACACGCTAGACTGCCTTGGCCTGTGTACTGTTGTGTTTAATCATAATTGAGTTGGTCAAGACTCAAAACATACCAATGACAGTAACAAATCAATTATTAGGGCAAATTAGTTATTAACTTATTACTAGAGATCTATTAAGCAGTTCTGATTCATGATTACTGCAAGATAACAAACATGAAAAACATAGTACAAAAGTAGGTTTAGATATACTAGAGATGTATACTATACTAGGTTCAACTATACCAGAGATCCAATAAGCAGTTCTGATTCATGATTAATGCAAAATAACAAACAGAAAACACATAGTACAAAAGCTGGTTCAGCTATACTGTTTTTGTAGCAAAAGTTGTGTAGTATCACTTACTGATTATGGTTCAATTCTTTCGAAGTAAAGATCATGTTCACATATGAGAAAGCATGGGCAAGGTTGCGTTCAAATAAAATTTCAGCTTGTGAAGTGCAATACATGCTAGGTAATCGTTATTAGGTTGACATGAATTTTAGATGTCTGAGCATTGAACTGTGTGGTACAAGTTACAACTAGTAAAATTGACGTGAAAATGTCTTCAATATAAGGTCTAAGTTCTGTCTAAAATTAGTACTACTAGGGGAGCATGTCCCCCACTCTTCCTTTGTTTATATAACAGGGGAACTTAGTGGGGGATGTTTCCCTGCATCCTCTTTAAGGGGAAACTTGGGGAGAAGCAGGGGGGGGGATTTCCCTTTTGTGGGGGACTTCTCGGCATTGCCCTCTCAGCCTTTGCCCACTTGCTTTTAAAAGAGTTTTTTTTTTTAAATGCAGAAAAATAAAAACCCTAATACAAACATGAACATTTATTTCTTGCTTTCGTTGTTCATGTTTATGACTTGTCATTGTTTCTCATATATTTAATTTTTATTTTTTTAAAGGATTTTGAATGGGGTCCCCTATGTCCAGAACCCTGATGTTTCCTAAAATTTGAGGTGTGTCTCCACATGTCCTCTGGACTGGTTTCCCTGTTCTTGCCCTACACCTCCCCCCCACCCCTCACTTTCCTGGAAACTTGATGGAACATTGTCTAAAACCTTAGAACTTAACTCTTGACTGTGAATCACATTTATAGAGTAGCCTATATGGTTGCCTTTGATGCATTGGAGTCACCTCACCTTCACTTTCAAGTTTCAGCAATGCACGTGCCTTTCATCATTAGTTCTTAGCTCACCTTGGATTTTACATTGCCATGACAACTTAGAAACTATGGTCCACCAAGTTTCTGGGATGTGGGAACATGGGAGTTGGGAAAGCACTTTGGGAATGTGTGGAGACACTCCCCTAAATTTTAAGGAATGTTATGGGGGATGGGGGATGATGGGGTCCTGAGCATATGGGCCCTGTCTCTAAGTTTAAAGGCTGTAAATGATGAACTTGAAATAAAAACAAAATATTATGCTAAGAAATTAAAGACCAACAGTGATTTGACCCTTCCTCCATGCTGCTAGATAGGAAAAAACATTACTAAATGGCTGTAGCTTTTATGTTTAAAAAAAACTGGCATGGGGGTTATCTGGAATCTAGATGTCCTGTTTTTTGGGAGGGGGTGCTCACAAGTCCATTTTTCTTCCAAATGCCCCACACTGGAAAAACTTTTCTCTGTGTGTTTTGTGGAGTTTTGAAAAAAGGTATGGTGTAGCCAAATGTTTTGCTAGGCGTCCCCCTTTCCCCCTTTCCCAGGGGATACCTTTGTAGTGCGTTGGATGTCCACATGTAGCACTGTATACAACCCTTTGTTTAAAGCTGGAAGGCTTCTTCTCGTTTTTCAAATATTTAAAGAAAATGGAGTACCTAGGGTTATACACTGAAGTTGCTACTAAAACAGTTATAATAAGAGCACTTTAGTAAAATTCTCATTTATAAGATTTATACATTAACATATAGTTTATGCCTGAAGGTGTAAGGTTTATCCCCTAGTTATGAAAGTCTGCCAGCCAAAAATTCAGCTGGATTTTACAAACTCTGTCCTGTCTGAATAAATATGACATTTTTTGTTCTAATGGCAGGCCAATGGACAATGGCCATAGATTGCTTCTCCTTGAAAGCCATTTTATTTATTTATGGCTGGATTGCGTGAAAAACTGGGATTCCTATGTCATTGTTTAACTTTGCCCCTGTTTTACAAAAAAATCTTTACAAAAGTTGTGTCAAATGAATGTTCATTTCTTTTGATTTTGGTAACTCTGCCTGAAACTAATATAGTGCTTACCCTGAGCATCTTTCAATTCAATTGACTTTCTTTCTTGCCATGCTGGAATTTATTTTTCTGCCATGGGTTACATCAGTTCTGTAATCTGTTTATTGTTCTACTTAAGTAGATAAATACTGCTAGATTTTATAATGGATTTCTGACACCCCACTTAAATGATATTCACAAAGGAAATTCAACCTTTAAGTTTATTGCAACATAATAAAAGCCTGGCCCCAGCTAAATCATGCTTGGATAGGTATATATTTTACGTATTTAGCTGTGTTTATTGTTGTTTCTCATGGGGTGATTTTTTGTGCAGAAGAGCACGCAAGTTTGAAGCGATTACAAATGTCATGCCTGCAAGATATTCTACTGCCATCCGGGGATTCATGTCATCATCTGTTTCCGCAGAACCTTCATCTGATTCACCCGCTGCAAAATCTTATGATGCTGGACAGATTCAGGTGTTTTTTTATAATTGTATATATATCATAATGATGCCATTCTTAAAAAATAGTTTAGTAAGTTGCCCCCATCTGAATATTATTTCTAAAAGAGTACAAACAAGAGAAGCAAATAAATTTATTAGCAGATAGAGTTTTGCCCAAAGTTGCAAACATCGTGATTTTTTCAACAAAACGATTAAATCGGCGATGTTTTGCACGATTTTTTGAAAAAATCGCTAATCGGGAAAAAATCGCGATTTTTTCGGTAAAAATCGTGGGCCCATCAAACAGCAACCCTATAAGTTCAAAAATCGATTTTTTTTTTGTCATTTTTGCAGCCCTCTCATTTTCCTGATACACCCTGTTGGCAGTTAATGGTAATGTTAAATTCTTAAAGTAATAGTTTTTACTTAAATTTTTAACATTACCACGAAATGACTCAGGATGTTTAAGAGTGGTTTCGACCTCATTGAATTTCATATGGAGAAACTAGAATTTTAGATTTCACTCAAAATTCAGCAAACTTAATGGTTTTCAGGGTTTCATGGTTTGGGGATTTGCATTGTTTCCATTTGATTCTATTATGTGTAAGGGTATGAGATTGGCATTTGATCAAGAGTATGAAGTCCTTTAAGAACCTTGATGTTGGTGGCATTGATTGTTGAACTTTGTTGATGTTGGTGGTATTGATTGTTGAACTCCCCTACTGTGGCCTTAACAAGAATGTGTACCCTTCACTCAAAGGAAAACAACTGGTTAGGCATGTTAATCTTTTTCTACCGATTTTAAGGTTGAGGAGATGAACCCTTCACTCAAACCAAAATCATTGGTTAGGCATGTTAAACTTTTTCAATTTCTATCATGTTATAAGGTTGAGCAATCCAAGTCTGAAGACTTTGAGCTAGATGATGTTTATGTATCTCTTGTTGATGATCCCATTTCTAGTAGTGATGAATCAATGATGAGTTTCATGAGGAGGAGGAGGAGGAGGAGGAGCAACAACAGGAGGAGGAGGTGACACCACCTACCTCTGCTACCGGTCGAGGATGTGGTCTGCCTCCTTTAGCTCCTGGTGCTTCAGGATCTGGAGCACAACAGAGTCCATTGCTAGCCCCGCCAGCTTCTTCGTCTAGAGGGAAAGCTGTTACATTTTCTCGCAAGAGGGGCAGAGGAAATCAGTAGTATAGGTTATTTGGTGCATTCCTTTGTATATAACATTATGACTCATGATATGAGATACATTATTATATTTTTTTGTTGATATTTTGAGGTTGAGTTGAGACTCAGGACTTAGTATTCAGGACATGATTCACTATTATGTGTGATGTAGCACTAGACATGATATTACACGTCTTATATATTAGTTTTTTTTTCATATTTATGTGTCAAAGCATTTATTTTATGTTGTGGGTGCTTTAGATATTAAAAAAATTGAAAAAAAATGAATATTTTTGTATGTGCCGATTTTTTCCCGATTTTTACTGATTTTTTCCCCTCGTCGATTTAATCCTGATCGCGATGTTTGCAACTTTGGTTTTGCCACAGGTATAAGAGGGGGCATGGTGCCCACCTCAGTGGCATGTCAAGGATTCTATCATGTTGTCTGTGGCATAGATAGTTGGATGTCAAATCAAATCCCCCCGAGTCAAATCCAAAAGGCGTCATCTTCATCCATTTTTTTCGACCATGAGCTTGCCTGCAAGTGCCTTTCTATTTCAGCCACCAAAATGATATGTTTGCAGTGGCACTGTTCGAAGTTGGGTGGAGGAATTAGGAATTCGGCACCACATCAGTGAAGGGGTTGGAGCTTAACATATACAGTTTCTATAGTTTACTTACATTTTGAAGTTTTTTGGACACATTTTTCAACATTTTCGGAGACATTTGATGAAAGGACAATGCATCAAGAATGCATTCAAACATGACAACGGGGCAAGAAATCTCAGGACTTGTGGAAACAAATTGCCTCATTAAGCAAAGTAGGAAAGTGGGTTTGGGTCAATGCCACCCAATATCGGGGCATTTTAAAACGAAGACTAGCCCGTCTAAAATGAGAGTAGACAAGGAAAAAATGGTTTCAAAGGTAAAGTACTCGGGCCCTTCGCAATAAGCAATATTCAAACAAGTTCCCTTTGCAAGCATGTGGCAACAACAGGCCCAGAGGAGTAGTCATTGATGATTCTTCCTTCTATAGTCCCACATCCACACCTCTCACCTGGTCATCTGATCTTTATGTGAAAGAATTGTTAAGTTCAAAAAAGAGGTTGGAGGCTTTAGAAGCTAAAGAGTGAGAAAGAGATCATAAAATTCATGTAATTACAGCTGAAAATCAGGGTTTAGTAGAAAGCAAGAAAGTTTTGCAGGAGTGTGGCATTTCTACAGGAAGCTCTCCTCATGGGGAAGACAAAATGGCAACACATGAAGACGGATAAGCAAAACATGAAGATATCCGTAGTGGAAAGTACAAAGGTGGTTAAAGTGGTTGCCCAAATAGAAAACCATGAAGAGAAAGCAAGAGAAGAAAGGAAAGGAGGTTCCACAAAAAATTCCAAAACTTGGGCTCAAGCTATTAGCAATTCTGCTAATAGGAAAGGAGAAGAAAACGTTCGGGTTGACAGCATGCAAGAAAGCGAAAGCGAGGAAAGGCAAGATATAGCAACAAACATAATTATTAAAGGGGTGAAAGACTATGGGAAAGATGAATGTACTCTTGACCTTGCAAGTGACTTCTTAAAAGACAAGCTACTTTGGCAAGGACAAATATGCCAAGCATGCAGGGTGGGTAAGACTAATGGTGAGAGAGCGAGACACATAAAAGTCATCACGCCTAGCTTGCGTGATAAATATATCATTCTAAGTAAGAAGCAACTCTTGAGGGGTTCTCGCTTTTTTCTAGAAATAGATTTAACTATAAGACAACAAGAGGAAAGGAGGGAGGAAATTTCAAAGGTTAGAGCAGCAAGGGACGAGGGAAGGAGACCATGGATTTATAAAGGTAAAGCTGTGGTAGCATGTTTTGGACCTCCTTCCAAAACAAAGTAGCAAGATGGTAACAAAGAAGAGGCAACAAACTCTTTAGTAGGAAACCAGGCAAAAATGTCGGTATGGGCAAGAGGGACAAATATTCAACTGTGAGTCTTGTATGTCAAAACAAATAACAATCAAGTCATACCTAGGTTTCCTTAAGATTAGTTTATTGGAACTGCAGAGGTTACTCATGGAGACGAGGACCTGGTTTAGGGCCTATTGCAGAAGATAGAGACATAATTTGCCTCATAGAAACACATGAGCATGAAGGGTGCAAGACAACCTTTGTTTGAAGGAAATTGGATGTTAAAATTGGACAACTAGGTCCAAACTCCATGTTGTAATGCTCAGATGAAGATACCGATATTTTTATTGGGTTCCTCTTTCGGAGAGGTGTAAGATCGATATAAAATTGATCTTAATCCGATGAGCAGAACATTTATTTTGAATTTATTATTTATAATAAATTATATGTGGAGGTCGGCCTTAAGGTTTTACACCCCCAGCAGATGTGTCACACACCTCAATGATGGATATAAATACAGTCAACATTGGAGAGCATTTCACTCACTCATCACAACTCTTCTCCTCTTCTGATTTAGGACGAGCTCCTTGGAGACAATTTCGATACACACGTGGGAAGAAGGATGAATTACTGCAGCCAGGAAGAAGGACGAATTTTACTGCAGCTAGGGTTTCCATGCAAGTTTGACCAGCGTTGACTTTGGTCAACGCATGGTCCAAAGAGGCTGAAAATTGGTGGAGACTTCGATTTTGGGAGGCCGTACACATTGGCACAAGAACCGAGGTCAAAAGGTTGACCGAAGTTGGAGCTGCGTTGACTTTATTGCTGCTGCCCTGCGTTGAATTTTCTAGACTGCGTTGACTTTTCTGGGGTTGACTTTAAGTTGACTGGGTGACTGTTTTGAGGACCGTTGTGACACATTCTGGGTTGGCTGACCAAGAAGACTTGGCTGACCAACACATTCTCTTGTTTCTGGTTTGTCTTCTATAGATCTACTGGTATGTTCTATCAGCATTTTACTTAACTGTTTGTGTGATTGCTGTAATAAAAGTAAAGTTGCATCAAGCATAGAACATCTACATAAATTTACAAGATGGTAGTGTCGAACAAGGCAACAGGGAATCGCAGAGGACACGGGGGTATCATGGTATTAGTGAGGGAAAAAGAAGGTCGTTTCGTTCAACTAGAAAAAGAAGACTCAAATAAACAATTCATTTGGTTTAAAATATTAGAAAATGGAAATCACATCAAAATTGAAGCATGCAATTTTGTGCCGCAAGTTTCAAAAAATTACAAAAGTAGAGGGCTTGACTACAAGGATCTCTTTGCCGCCTTGAAAGAGGATATTGCAACATATTCTCAATTAGGTGAAGTCCTTATAGTGGGTGGATTTCAATGCTAGGACTGCAAGTGAGCAAGCTAGCGTTCTTTGTTGTAAAGAAGATTGCGACCCTATTTGACTTACAGAAGAGAGTAATCATTAGTGGGAAAGAATTTAAGAGGACAAGGACTGCAATATCTTTGGTGATCAATTGCTTACTCTATGTGGGGCTTTCGACTTAGTCATTTGTAATGGTTTGACTAGATGGGTAAAATCTCACTTGCTTTACTTACACTGGAGCAAGTGTAGTATATTATGTAATTTGATTGCATGTTTTGTGTGAGAAAATGGAGGAAGTTTTGATTGGAGATCAACTTTGGGACTTAAAATCAGATCACAAGCCAATTTATTTAAGTTTCTCTTGGACTAGAAAGAAGCAGTTAGGGTCAAAAACTCAGTGTGTTCAACAAAATCTCCCAAGGGGCAGAATTTTTTTGACTCTAGAAAATTGTAATACATTCAAAATAACGTTAGAGAGGCTCTTCGAGAAGGAGACAATTCAAATCCACGACCTTCATAGTCACGAATTAACACATTTAATTCAAAGCGCACTTGCAGTATACAAAAGAGAAAAAATTAAGAAGTCTGAAACTGTTGAGATTTTGTGTATTTCGGGTAGCATCAGTTGTGCTCTAGGTCCCAAATTTTGAGGAAGGACTAGAGTGCACCTGATCTACAAGACCCATAAATGGATTTGGGACATTTCATCTGGTTTAGGAGATATTAAATTAATTAATTATTTTAATGTATTTCCCAAGTTAAAACTTAGGAAAATAAAATAATTAAAGTGAATTTAATTAAACATGTGATGAAATAGTCTTAAGTCACACAGATCAAGCTTTCTTTTAATCTTAGCCATTGATTAAAGATCTAATCTTGGCCGTTGATTTGTCAATGAGAAAAGTATAAAGGAAAGGCTTGGGGTCATTTGTAAGACACACAGAGGCAGAGCACTGAAGCTAAGCTGAGATTCTAGGGCGGGGTTGCTAAGAATTCTCAGAAGTGTTTCAGTTGCAGATAGGGGAATTTAGACCAAGGGGATGATCTGATCCTTGGGTCTAGAATACACAAGAAGCAGAGAAGAGATCAGCAAGGACAACGCAGAGGAAGGCAGCAACAACAGCAGCAACAAGGACAACGTGATTTTCAAGAAACCCTTCAGGGGTTATGCAGAGACCCTTAGGGGCAGAGTAGTGATTGCGTCACCCAGTCTGGGGTAACACAGTCCCTTCTAGAGGCAGCGCTGAGGGTTTGGAGTTCATTCAGGGCTGATGCAAAGCCCAACAGGGGCTTCAGACGTTGACGCAGTGCCTTTTAGGGGCAGCGCTGGGGTTTCTAGGCCTAGATTTGGCTGAGTTCTGTAAATCCCGTTTGAGGGTGTGGATCAACTAGTAATTTTGGTCTTAGATAAGCCAGGAGCTATAGATTTGGAACCCAGAGTTGTGTATTCAGAAATATTCTTAATAATAGAGCCCTCTAGTAGCTAGAGACCGGTTTTCCCACCTTGGGTTTTTCCGGGGATAGTTTGTCCAGAAATAACTGTGTCACTTTGTCTATGTGTGCATGTGCTTATTCTAGATTTGAATTGGTAGAGATCTGTTATGTGTTTTGCTTTGATGTTAACTTGAATTTATTCAATTGATAACTTGTATAAGTAGGAGAAGCTTAACCGAATTAACAGTAATAATTTCTGCATAAGAATTAAGATTCAGAAATTTCTACAGAAACAAATTGCTTTCTGGTTAATTCTTGGTTTGACGAGGAATGCAAAAAGGCAAGGAGAATGTGGAAAGAGTCAAACAAGGATAACATAAAGCTCAAAGCTTACAAGCAGATACTAAGAAAGAAAAAGGTTGATTCCATGGTTTCAAGGAGGGAAGAACTAATCTTCCTTGGGAAAAATAATCCCAAATTATTTTGGAAGGAGCTCCAACCGAGAAAGATGCAAACTGAAAATAGTATTACAACTTCTAAATGGTTTGACTATGCAAGACAAGTTTATGGACATGATCCCAAGGTTGATCTTCCTCCCTTGGTCAACACTGATACTGAACTTTTCACGGTGCAAGAGGTAGAGTTGGGTATCAAGAAGTTGCACTGATACTAAACCTTTCACGGTGCAAGAGGTAGAGATGGGTATCAAGAAGTTGCACTGATACTGAACTTTTCACGGTGAAAGAGGTAGAGATGGGTATCAAGAAGTTGGGTGTTGGAAAAGCTAAAGACTTAGCTGAACTCTAAGCAGAGTATCTAAAGTGGGGCTTAAAAATTCTTGCACCTCACATTACAAAAATTTTCAACAACATCATACAATAGGGGTTCCACACAAATTGGACAACTAGTCTGGCAATACCTCTTTTCAAGAGTGGTGACGCCAATAATCCCTCCAATTATAGGACCATAATGATAAACCCCTTATTTGCAAAGTTATTTGGAAGCATGCTAAAGGGCAAAAAGGTTTTATACCTAAAGAGATAAACGTGCTAAAGGGCAAGTAGGTTTTATACCTAAACATTGCACAATTAATCATGGTATAACATTAAGGCACATCATTGAAAAAGTTTGAGAGAAAAAGGAAGAAGCCTTTTGTTGCTTTGTTGATTTCAGAAAAGCCTTTGACACAGTTCCTAAGGATAAGCTTTGGCACAGAATGGAGGAACTTAGGGTTGCTAGGCATTTGAGAGCAACTTTGCATATGTTGTATGAAGTGGTGAAAGTCAAAATTAGAACTTCAACATGCATTTCTGAAAGTTTTAGAAGTGATATCGAGGTCAAACAAGGTTTCCCATTGTCTTTGACCCATTTTGGTTTATATATAGACAAGCTTGAAGAGTGACTAAATTCGCAAGGGGGTGACGGTATCAATTTGGGCAAATTTGTTATAAGGCTAATTTTGTATGCAGATGACCTTATTTTGATTGCTAAATCTTCTCTTGTTTTGCAAGAGCACTTACTTTCCCTTGAGAATTTTTGTAGAAGGATGGGGACGCAAGTCAATATTAGCAAAACAGAAGTAGTGGTTTTCTCTAACAAAAGAAAACATAACTAGCATAAGTTCTACTTTGAAGGCAACACTCTGGAAGTTGTGGATTACAAATACCTCTGAGTTGACTTCAACAAAAATCTAAGCTGGGACAACTATAGAAATAAAAGAACTTTGAGGGGTTGGAAAGCATTTTATGCTTTTCAAAATAGGTGTAGAGAGGCAAAGTTATGGGACTAGAAAACCACTCAAACTCTTTTTAGGCTTTTAGTGATTTTTAGTGATTTTGGTGATGATACTTTCAAATGGGTATCATTTATCACGACAACATCTCCAGTGGAACATTCATTGACTTTGACCATTTCACATAAAATGATTATGCGCAAGTGCAGAAGCCCATAATACCCTGGTTTGCAGCTAAAATGTTTGCGTGTTAGTTTTGAGATGAGAATGAATTGTTTGAATCAAATTGATTGCACCTCGAATCTGCAAGGGACTGCGAAAACAACCGTTCTTAGGAATTGTTATTCATTAAATTTTAGGAAGGCTTTAATCCTTTCATAGAGAATTTTCATTCCTAAAGAAACATATTACTGGGTACTTCTAATTTTGCTTTGGTGTGCGCTACAAATCTTTGGCTCCCCCCTCCTTTTTTTTGTTTTATTATTGAAAACAACACATATAAAATTGATTTTCGAGATTGTCACCCTATGGTATGTATTGACATCTTTTCAATTGATTTTAAAGATGTCATCGTTTCATATCTATCGAACAAAACACAGCTCTTTATCGAAGTTTTTTAATTTTTTAAAATTATATTTAATTTTGAGAGATATGCCATTGCGAGACTTTGTTTGTAGGATAAAAGTAGGATGCCCTATTTATTTCTTTATTTTGGGACGTCATGTAGCATAAATGTTGTGGGTGCAGAAAGGAATGGGGATTTAATTCTAAGTGGTTATATGCTGCACAAGGGGAAAGGAATGGGGAAAGCGCCAGGACCCATTCCTACCTTTCTTACTGAATTAGTAGTCAAATTTTCTATTATTAGTCTTCTAAACATTTTTTTTTTTGAGAGACCGTAAGTCGCAAAGAATCGTTCGTTTTTTTTTAACAGCACTTCCCTATCGTAGACCTTAAAGAAGTTACCTATCTATTTTTTCGAGAATATGAAATGAAAGGAATTTTTTATCTTGTCAACTATGATTCTGTGGTATCAAAAAAATAAATAAATTATGTAGTGAAGAATGAGTGAGCGACTCAAGACCGATTGAGGTTATTGTCATTTGGTTAATTAATTTTTGTACTTGACTCAAGTTAACTGAAAACACAGAAACAGAGGATCCATAATTTTAGACGCCTGAATGGTTATGCAGTAGTAAGCAAATAGTCAATTTACGCTTGAGATATAGTTGACACATCGTACCAAAGAGACTTAAATAAAAGCACTAAAACATAGCTGCTGAAGCTATGGTGAGGTCGAGAGTTTGAATATTCTCTGATACCATATGTAATACCCCAATTTGACAATTTAACCAGATAATAAACCATATTTCATTTCAATTTCACAATTATATAAACAAACTATTTTTTTTAACATTTTCTTTAGAGAATTCCTGAAATGTCAAGGAGAATTTCAGTAGAATACCTGGCAATCGTTTGTTGCAGTTTGTAGCAAATCTTGTTGTAGCATTTACTCAAACCGACTCTACCTCCCAACCTATCTGGGGTCTACCTATACAGTCCCCAGACCCAGAAGATGATCTTCTGGCCCTCCGTGCCCAGAATTCCAAGAACAAATAAGACTATCAATCAATCCTATTGTCAGAATTATTCTCCTTCTCCTCCTCTTCAGAATTTTCCCCTTCTTCCTCTTCAAGATTTCTCTCCTTTTCTCCAAGTTCTCCTTCCCTTTAGAATTTTTCTCTCCCCTTCTTCTCCTCGAAGTTCATGGTTAGATAGATTGGATTCACATTAAAATATTACCTTTTATTAAATATCTAGGATTCACATTAAAATATTACCTTTTAATAAATATCTAAGATTCACATTAAAACTACCTTTTAATATCTATATATATATATATTAACTCTTTTTATTTTTATTTTTTATAACAATTAAATGAAAATTGCATTTTCATTATTTATATTAATGGGTCATTACAATTAATATCCTTTAATTATTTTAATTTCCTAAGTTTAGACGTAGGGCCTCATTAAAAATAATTAATTATTTTCATAAAACACAATTGAGTGGAATTTTCCAAAATGCTTTATGGGTTCTTTGGAATACATGTGCCTAAGCCTCCCTGCAAAATTTGAGACTTAGAGCACATCCGATGCTACCAGAAATCAACACTCCCTCTTGCAAGGAATGTGCTTTAACAATATATCCAACTGAAGTACTGCTCTGATTCTGCAACATCTCCCTCTACGCTGCGGATGTTTGACACTACTGCTCGCCAACACTGTGCTGCTGCTGACCCTGCGTACTGCTTCCAACTGCCACTGCACTGCAACTCTGTTGCTTACTGCAACAGAAAAACATCCAAAACCTGAACTAAGTGTTCTATAGGATACATCTCATATCGAAGATTTGACTGTTTCTAGTCTCTATGCTGTCCCTCTGAAGCTGCTGCGCTGCTGTTGACTCTGCACTGTGCCAACCTGCACTCCTGCCAACTCTGCTCTGCGCTGCTCAGACTTTGGCGCTCTCTAGCCACTTGCGATGTCACTTTTGCAGTCCTCTGCACCACTGGTACTTGTCCATCCCGCTACTTCTGTTTTGGGCTCTTGTATCAAGGTGATGATCCGAGAGGTGGACTCTTCAAGGATACTGCCCAACTGCAGTTCTGCTGAACTACAACTCTAGATCACCTCAATTCTCCCCTGGAGATATGTGGGCAATCATCGCGAATTCCTCCTCCTCGATCTTCGCAGCTGCAACCTGCGGATCATGCTTTTCACCTTTGTCCTTCTTCTTGAGAGGACATTGTGTAGCATAATGTCCCATCTCGCCACACCGAAAGCATTTAGTCTTTGAAATGTCCTTCTTTTGTCTCTGTTGCTCATGCTGCTCCTTTGATGCAAGGGCCGCATTCTCCTCCTCCTCCGTGGGCTTCGTCCCACTGCTACTGTTGCCATCAAGTTTACACTTGAGTAAGTCTTTCCTCCTCTCTTCCTGCTGAAGAGCTACCGACATTCCTTCCCAGTCCGACAATTTTTCTCTACCCAGGATGCTCTAGACAAAGACCTGGTACTCTTAGGACACGAAATTCAAGGCAAATCTGACCTCTCTGTGGCCTAAGGAGCTGCTCCCACAGCTGCCAGCTGATCTTGGATTTCCTAAAGTTTTGCAAGGAAGGGATCAACACATTCTCCCTTCTGCATCTTGGTGGAACACAACTTCTCCAAGAACATCTTCCGCTGCATGGAAGACCCCTCATACATCATAGCCAACACTTCCCACATTTCCCTAGCTGTCCCTTTGTCGGAAATGTGTGAAACTATGTGATCCTTCACTCCATCGAGGATCAACTGTTTGGCTTTTTCCATGCCCTTCTTGAAGGCTCTCAATGGTGCTGCATCCATCGGTTCAGCTACTGCATTGTCGATGAAGGCTTTGAGCTCATGCTCATCCAGAAGGAAGGAAATCCTTGCCTTCCAGATTACGTAGTTAGAGGCATCCTCCAACCGATCCTGGTCACGCAACCCACTGGCTGCCATCTCACCCAACAAATGTTGATCTCTTGCCTCTAACCCTCTGCGTAGTTGGCTCTATGCACTCCTTCCTTGCTGGAGAAAGCCAAATAATTCACGATCTCGCTTCTGTTGCACAGGAAATTAGAGTTTCTTAGGCAAGAAACTCTCTGAGGTCAGAAATCCCCAAATGTGTCTTCTTCTCTCTCTTCTGATGCTTTCTGTACTAGCAACTGCTGCTACCAGAAAACTGCGTCCTACTAGTTGTTGTTCTGTGCTGAATCTGCTGCGCTGCTCCCTCTGCCTCTGACAAACTGCAAACTGGAAAATCTTATCTCTTTGTCGGCTCACTCAGAGAGATATTTCCTTGCAGATCTAGCCCTCCTGACTTGGACTGCGCAATCACTGGGGAAATCAATCTGCTGCTTACGCAACTCTTTGATTTCCTTCTACTTCTTCAGCACTGGATGCTTCTGGTTTGCTCTCTTGCTCCTCCTGCACTGCTAAACAAGCTCTGAAACCATGTGAAAATTCCACTTTCTGGAATCCCACTGCAACAATTAATGAGAATTCTTCTATTTGTTAATTACTTGAACAAATTATTCACTGTGTTCTACGGTAAATATTGAAACCCATACACTACAACCTTCACAAAATTAAATTGTGGAAAACTAATGTGCGAAAACAAGATCTTAGCAAGAATAAACATTAGACACTCGACACCGTTATTTTTGGAGCAATGTCCCCGGAAAAACCCAATGCGGGAAAATTGGTGCAACAGTTGAGGGTTTGTATTATTATTCAGAAGATCTGAATACAATCTAGGATGCCTTACTGGCCATCCACACAAAGAATCTGACTAACAAAGAGCTCGTGAGGATTACCTCACACTGACACTGGAAAATGCGAACTAGCCAAACACTGAGCTGATGAGCCCTACGCTGCCTCTGCGTAGTCTTTCCGCAGCCTCTGCATTGTCTCTGCGTCAATCTGCGTGGGGACTGCATCACCTCTCCTTCCTGGTTCTTTTGCTGGCTGGATACTGATCTCTGGCCCATTCCGGTCTCACATCCCGACACTCTGACATTGGATCTGCCTTATCCTCAGCTGAATCTTGAATCCCCTCAAGGCTGTAGCGCTGCCTCTGCGTAGCTGCTACCCTGCCTCTCTGTGCATTGCCCTCTGTCTTCTTTGAAATGTATTCCCGGCTCAGGAAAAATTGCCAACCGGATCTATCATTGCCCCTCTCTGCAAAAATCTTTTCGATCGATCTTCTCCTTGAGCACTGCTCACTAAAGAATTTCGATCTCTAGACTCAGTGGATGTATTTTCCAAATGATCCATCAAGTTCTTCTTATAACCTTCTCGTTGAGACTTCAAAAATCGAGATTAAATTGTTAATTAACGGCTAAGATTAACTTGACTTGTTCTCCGTCTTTTCTAGAAGATTCACACTCTCTTTTAATTAATATCCTTTAATTATTTTAATTTCCTAAGTTTAGACTTAGGTTACAATTAAAAATAATTAATTATTTTCATAAAACACAATCTGAGTGGAATTTTCCAAAACACTTTCTGGGTTCTTTGGAATTCATGCGCCTAAGCCTCTCTGCAAAATTTGAGATTTAGAGCACATCCGATGCTATCGAAAATCAACAGATTTGACTAGGAGATCTCCTGGGAAGATATGTAGGCTTTGATAGAAGTCTAGAAAAGATAGAGACCCTTGACAATACATATCTTTAGGAGATGTGTCAATCTGTAACAAGGGATGCCGATGCCTACAAGAAGGATGTCATGGTCAAAGATCATCACTAAGGTAACTCTTGATTTAAGTATCCATATGTATAATTGAATAATATCTGATGAGCTTATGCAGGGCTGCCAAAGGGAAGTATATGTCTTCCACAAGTTGATAACCATATGGCAGGATGAAAGATTCTTGGAAAAAGTATGGTTCGAAAGAAAGCAACATGGCATAAAGCTAGATCAGATGAAAAGCCTGATAGATCACTTTCTGATAGAAGACATGACTCTTCGATGAAAGTGATGGATGATCTGTGCCCTATGAAGAGATCCGAAAGCTGAAGCTCCTCAATTCATGACATCATCGGAAGGATTTCTTCATGAGCAGTTGGGTGCAAGGTTACTTGGGAGCGGGAGCGCCATTTTCAGAAGCTCCCGGTTTGGGAGCGTTTCGGGGAACGTTTTTTTATAATATATATATATATATATATATATATATATATATATATATTGATGCATATGTGTCAACAAAAGCATGTAGAATGATGAATTAGACATAAAAAGCATAAAAACATAGATTGAACCATATAACATCAATCATTTAGAAGTTATAATCTTCTAATCTAGAAGATTATGTTTCTAATCTAGAAGTTAGAAACATTCAACATATTGACTCTTGAGTCTCATGATTCATCAATCTTAAAGTTTCAAGCTTTCAAAATTCAATATATAACAGTTATCATCATCGATTCATTGATCACCATAGTTGTACTTGTAAGCTAAGTGTAACATTTACAAAAAAGAATATTTAACATGAAATGAAATGTTGTTATAAAATGAAACGAAATGAACAAACTTACAAATTTCATGAAGCATCATATTCATAATTCATAATGAGTTATAAACTTATAACTGCCAACTTCAAAGTTTCAAACTTCAAACTTAAATTTTCATATATTGTCTACAAAAAATATCAAATTAAATATGAATTAGTCAAGTTTCAACAATTATAAAAAGTTAAAAACTACTAGAAACTAGAAAAGACTAGTAAATCTATTTTATCTATTGTTTGCCCTCTTGTCACGAGAAATGTCTAACTTTTGAAATTTGAGCAAATCGTGGTAATGGTAGTCTTCTAAGGCTTGGCCTTAATGCTTTTTGACATTGTCTTCCCTCAGAAAATATAATTAAAAAATGTGAATAATTTCTCTAGAAATGTTAAAGGGTATTTGTAAAGATGTAAGAATGAAGAATAATTTCTCTAGAAACGTTAAAGGGTATTTGTAAAGATGTAAGAATGAAGATAAGTTACTTTATGTTAGACAACCACTTAAAGATAATGATCCAATAAAATATTTACACAAATTCCCAAGATGTAACCTAGAAGAAAATGAAAAAGCCATAACCTATGGTGTCTTAGATGAAATAATGTGAAAATTGTCAACCATAGAAATCTAGATGGTTGTAAAGACTTAAAGATCTTAAAAACGATGGTATTAATAAACAATGAACACATATTGAGAAAATCACATGATACATCTAGTTTTTGGAACACATCTAACAGAGTATCATCTTACAAGATACAGTAAGATATTGTAATGTAGGGGTCACATTAGGCAGCTTAAACTAGGGCTTTGATTTTGATATCATTGTGCAAAAAGCCACATGCTTTTTTATGTGATGGCCGCTTAAGAAAAAAAATGGGATCTTGCCTAATAAAATATAATAGAGTTAAAATCTTAGAGCCGTAAGTGAGTCCCGAGGGGGAGAATGGGATCTGCACTTTAGCTGAATGCTTAGGTATTCGTCATGTCCAACAGGTGGAGAACACATAGAATGTGTTGCTAAGGAATAAATTAATTTCTTTTAAGGAAATAGGAAATTCAACCTAGAAGGCATATCATTAATTATCCAAAGTTTAAGCAATTGCATTTTCATCAACTTGTTACCCATTTTGCCATTAAGGTCGAAAAATCTCTAAGAAACAATAGATGGGAAAATACACAAGCCCCCATCTCATGCAAGCAATATGGCCATGACCTAAAAGGGTAGAGGCATTCTTGAAACATCAACAAATATTTCGGTCATCCATCACTGTCTCCAATAAGATGGCATATCTTGATTGCAAAGGACTGTCAACTTGGTTTCAATGTAAGAAAGGAGTAGGTGTAAGGCATTAACAATAGCACAAATGTTAAATTTGGACAACTAGGTCCAAACTCCATCTTGTGATGCTCAGATGAAGATTCCAATATTTGTATTGGATTCCTCTTTCAGAGAGGTGTAAAATTGATATAAAATTGATTTTAATCTGATGAGAAGAACATTTATTTTGAGTTTATTATTTATAATAAATTTAAGTGTAGGTTGGTCTTAAGGTTTTACACCCCCAATAGATGTGTCACACACCTCAATGATGGATATAAATACAGTCAACATTGGAGAGCATTTCACTCACTCAACATCACACATCTTCTCCTCTAATTATATAGGAGCATCTGAGAAGCAGTTTCATCTCCCACGTGAGAAGAAGGACGAAATCTACTGCAGCTGGAAAAAGGATGAAATTTCTGTAGTTAGGGTTTCTGGATGAAATTTTCTGCAGTTAGGGTTTCTGGGCAAGTTTGACCGGCGTTGACTTTGGACAACGCATGGTCCGTTTGAGCTGAAATTTTGTGGAGAGTTCGATTTTTGAAGGCCATACTCATTGGCACAAAAATCGAGGTCAAAGGGTTGATCGAAGTTGGAGCTGCGTTGACTTTATTATTGCTACAATGCGTTGACTTTTCTAGGGTTGACTTTGAGTTGACTGGATGATTTATTTGAGGATTGTTGTGACACATTTTGGGTTGGCCGACCAAGAAGACTTCGTTGGTTGAAGCATCCTGCTGACCGCCGTAACACACCAACACATTCTCCTGTTTCTGGTTTGTCTTCTATAGATCCACTGGTATGTTCTATCAACATTTTACGTAACTATTTATGTGATCGCTGTTATAAAAGTAAAATTGCATCAAGCATAGAACATCTACAAAAATTTACAACAAAGAATGATTTCATAATATTTAGGCCCTTTTTACAGTGGAGAGAAATTGTTGTTCAATTAAATACTGAGTTTCAAAGGGTCATGTATTCTGCTTATAATAACTAAAACACAATGAATCTTAAAGATAAGCTTTTGTTTTTATTCCTTAATGAAAATTAGCCTTTACTCATATCTTGGCAGTTGATCCTTGCATAAAAGGAATATGATGTATGCTTTTCAACTAGTTTGAACAAAATCCATTCCACTTTATGGTAGGAAATTTTGTCTTAAGATTGTTAAAGGACGTACCTTTCCTGGGTTTACAATAAAATAACGGCCATTACCAAATGGAACTGTATCATAATATGTTAAAAAATAGTTGTTACACAAATTATATTGACAGTATAGTTAGGTTGGCAAATGGATGATTTAAGCAAATGGAGAGCAAGTAATTACATTTAGGACCAAGTCTTTAAGCAAAAAAAACGCTCCAGAAAACGCTCCCTTTCTAAAAAAAACGCTCCATCCCTAAAAAAAATGGCTCCCTAAAATGCTTCCTCCCTAAAAAAAACGCTCCTTAAAACGCTCCCTCAAGCGCTCCCTAAACGCTTCCTAAAAGGCTCCCTGAAAACAGGGAGCGTTTTTCCTGTTTAGAGAGCGCGCTCTCGAAAATGCTCCCCTCAGGAAGCGTTTTCGGGAGCGCGTTTCCGAGCGCTCCCAAAATGCTCCCGAATGAAGCACGTTTCGGGGGTGAGAACGAGGGGGGGGGGGGTGAATGTTAAAATTGGACAACTAGGTCCAAACTCCATGTTGTAATGCTCAGATGAAGATACCAATATTTTTATTGGGTTCCTCTTTCGGAGAGGTGTAAGATCGATATAAAATTGATCTTAATCTGATGAGCGGAACATTTATTTTGAATTTATTTTTAATAATTTCAAATATGTGCAGGTCGGCCTTAAGGTTTTACACCCCCAGCAGATGTGTCACACACCTCAGTGATTGATATAAATAGAGTCAACATTGGAGGACTTTTTCACTCATCTCATCCTCACACATCATCTCCTCCTTTGATTTAGTACGAGCTCCTTGGAGGCAGTTTCAGTTCACACGTGGGAAAGAAGGACGAATAAGCTGCGGCCGGGAAGAGAGGACGGAATTTCTTGACTAGGGTTTCCACGCAACTTTGACTAGCGTTGACTTTGGTCAACGCATGGTCCCAAAGAGGCTGAAAATTGAGTGGAGACGATTTTGGGAGGCCGTACACATTGGCACAAGAATCGAATTTGAGATCTCTGCCGAAGTTGGAGTCACGTTGTCTTTATTAACAACGCCGTACGTTGACTTTTACGGGATAACAGCATTGACTTTTACGGGGTTGACTTTGGGATTGTTGGTGTTATTTTAGAATTGTTGTGACACGTGCAGGTTGTTGACCAAAGATATATCTGTGTCAACTTTACAGTTGAAGGATCTGTAGACGTAGTAACGAACCAACACATTCTCCTGTTTCTGGTTTGTCTTCTATAGATCTACTCGTATGTTCTATCAACATTTTACTTAACTGTTTGTGTGATTACTGTAATAAAAGTAAAGTTCAATCAAGCATAGAACATCTACAAAAATTTACATGGTATCAGAGGTGAGGTGAAGACAAGCCCTAACTTATAGCAATCACCAATTAAGAAAAATGGGTTCCACAAGTTATGGTTTCAAGGAGGATGACAAGCTGACTGGAAGGGATGACTTCCATAATTGGAAGATGATATTAGATCTCAAATTGGAAGACCATGATCTCATGGACTACGTACTGGGTAAGATACAAGAACCTCTATCCACTGCTACTGCTGCTACTAAAACCAAGTATAAGAAGGGGGAGATCAAAGCAAAGCTAATGATCAGGGAATCCATACACAAAAGTCTGGTTGCCTACATATCTGAGCTAGGCACATCCAAGGAGATGTATGACAAACTGAAACAAATGTTCAAGGTAAACAATGCAAACCAAGTGCTATTCTTCAAGAATCAATTGAAGAATCGGAAGAAAGGCAGGGATGAGTCTGTCCAAACATACTTTCTGAAATTGACCGAGATTAGGAACAATCTGCTGGCTATTGGGGAGACAATAGCTGATTGTGAGATGGTACTCACCGCACTTGGAGGGCTCCCATATGAATGGCAAGTATTCCTTTTCCCATTCTCGTATAATACAATTCTAACTTTGACGAGCTTCTTGTCAAGATGCATGCGAAGAGACAAGAATGAAGGAATATGAAAATGACAGAAATGCTGCCTACGCTGCTCATTCTAGAAAGAAGAACTCTAGTGGTCCTAAGAACAAAGGAAGAGCAAGGACCCAAGGAAAGAAGGGCAAGTGTTTCACTTGTCATAGGCCTGGTCAGTATGCTAGAGAATGTCCTTTCAAAAAGGATTCTCCCGATAGTGATGACAACAACAACTACCGAAGGAATGGAAATCAGAGAAATGACAGGTCCAAAGGAAAGAGGAAGGCTCCCTCTAGCGGAAACAATCAACCGTTCAAAAGGTCTAGAAACTCCAGGTATGAGGATTCAAATGTTATTGATAAAAGAAATGAATACATTCTTGTATCTTCCCTCTCTACTGCATCCCCACCCGACACTATGGATGTCTGGCTGATAGATAGTGGTGCCTCAAGACACATCACTAGGTTCAAGGAAGCACTCTCTAACATGGTTGAGAAGGATACTAATCTCAAATTATCCTTGGAGATAATGCCACATATTCCGTGAAAGGGATAGGGACTATGACCCTCCACTTGTCTCAAGGAAAAGTCCTACATTTACAAGATGTACTCTATGTACCAAATTTGAAGAAGAACCTTGTGTCTATATCGGCCATGGAAGACAAAGGGTTCAATGTAACATTCTCTGATGGAAAGGTGCTCATGTGAAAGAAGAGCTTCAAGGAAGCTCTCTCGATTGGTTTTAGAGTTGGCACACTCTACCAGGTTGGAGGGAGTCCGCTGGGAGCAATGACATGTGATACTATCCGTCAAACCAAACTATGGCACCGAAGGTTTGGACACCTTCATTACAAGGCCCTTCCTGAAGCAAGGAAGGTGGTGACAGGGATGCCTGACTTTGGAAATAATCATGAAGGTGTATGTAAGGGTTGTGCCGAAGGAAAGCATACTAGGGGACCTTTCCCCTCAAGTGTCACAAAGACATCTGATATTTTGCAAGCTTGGTCCATTTTGATCTATACGAGTATATACAGTGACATCACAGAGGATGTTCTTACTATATGACATTCACTGACTTCTCAGCAAAACCTGGATATACTTCTTGAAGAAGAAGGATGAGGCCTTCATGTGGTTCCGTACCTTCAAAGCCTTGGTGGAAAATATGACATGGAAGAAGATCAAGATTTTGAGAACTGATAATGGCACTGAATATGAGGCAAACGAGTTCAAGGGCTTTTGCAGAGAAGCTGGCATCAAGAGGGAGACCACAACTGTCTATACTCCCGAGCAAAATGGTGTTGTTGAACGAAAGAATAGGAGCATTGTGGAAGCTGCCCGTGCCATGCTATGTGACCAAGGTCTACCGAAGTTTCCGTGGGGAGAAGCTACAAACACTGTTGTGTACATACAAAACCGATGCCCGCATTCCGCTCTAGACTCCAAAACTCCCGAAGAGGTTTTCTCTGGTAAGAAACCTGACGTCTCACATTTTAGAGTTTTGGATGTCTGTTTCACTCATGAAGAAGAAGCAAGCTGAATATGCAGGAAAGGAATGTTTGTGGGCTACAGCGAAATCTCTAAGGCCTATAGAGTCTATGTACCTGGTCAAAGGGAAGTAGAAATATGCCATAATGTCACTTTTGACGAAGATGCTTCCCTGAAAAAAAGTAGTAGATCTTCCGAGATCTAAGGAAAATCATGAAGCAAGGCCTGGAAATCAAGAAGAACTGCAGGATGAGACAATGCCTGATGTTGAAGGACCAATGGACCCAATAGATCCATCTCCTTCACTAAGAAAGAGACCATCATGGCTCAGAGACCTGCTGAGAGATCTTGAGGACATCTTTGAGGGAACAGCCAGAAAGCAAGAAGCCGTAGAGGGTTTAAGGTATCTAGCAGCCATAAATACTATTACCAATCAGGAAGAACTGGATCTTTGAGGAAGCCGTAAAGCATCGAAGATGCCGGAAGGATGCTATGCCTGAAGAATATGAGTCCATAATGAAGAATGATGTACGGGATGTGGTTCCAGACCGAGAAGGACAAATCGATTGTCACCGCGAAATGGCTCTACAAGATCAAGCATGGATCTACGATGGAAGTATTTGAAAAGTTCAAGGGGAGATTTGTTGCCCGTACTTCTTGGAAAAGGAAGGAATAGATTATGATGACATATTTTCACCTGTGGCACGATATACCACCATTCGATCAATCATAGCCCTTGTTGCTACGCAAGGATGGAGTCTTCATCAGATGGATGTCAAGACCGCTTTTCTGCATGGTGTAATAAAAGAAGAGGTGTATGTAGAACAACCCCTGGGGTTTGAAGTTCAGGATCGGGACACTCATGTCTGCAGGTTGAAGAAAGCCCTCTATGGGTTGAAGCAAGCACCCAGAGCTTGGTACAAGAGGATAGATAGCTATTTGATGAAGCTGGGCTTCACTCGAAGTAATGCTGATCTGAACCTTTACTTCAAGGTTGTACAGGGGAAGCCTCTCATTCTGGTGCTGTATGTGGACGACCTCTTCCTGACAGGTGCTGACCCTCTCATTCATCAATACAAGAGGGAGCTTGTTCCCGAGTTAGGTCAGAGACCACAGACTGATACACCTTCTTAGGCACGGAGGTGCAGCGAGGGCACGGAGAGATTTTCTTTTCTCAAGGAGAATATATTGTGAAACTTCTGGAAAGATTTGGTCTGGTGGATTGCAAGTCTGTGTCAACACCAATGGAACTCAACTTCAAAAAGTTGAGTGGGAGCGCTGCTAGGCTCGTATTGGCAAATCCTACTGAGTATCGTCAACTCGTAGGGGCTCTGATGTTCTTAGTGAACAACCGTCCAGATATATGTTTTGCAGTGAACACTTTGAGTCAACAAATGGTTGAGCCTCATCACTTTCACTGGGTTGGTGCCAGGAATCTTCTGAGATACCTTCGGGGCACGAGAAACCATGGGATGAGATACACTGCCGGGAGCGTCACACTCCTTGGATATACTGATGCTGATTGGGCTGGCAGTGTGGTGGATCGTAAGAGCACATCGGGATGCTGCTTCAATCTTGGTTCTGCTTTGATCTCATGGATGAGCAGGAAGCAGATGTCGGTGGCTTTGAGCACCGCAGAGGCTGAATACATTGCAGCAAGTATGGCCTGTTGTGAAGTAGTTTGGTTGCGAAAGCTCTTTAGTGAGCTGTTTGGACATGTGCTAGATACCACCGTGATACTCTGTGATAACCAGAGTGGGATTCGCTTGACCGAGAATCCTGTGTTCCACGACCGATCCAAGCATATTGATATTAGGTACCATTTCATTCGGGATATGGTACAGCGAGGCGCCGTAAGGCTCGATCATATAGGAACTGATGAGCAGGTCGCGGATATTCTCACTAAGCCCCCGGGGAAGGTCAAGTTCCTAACCTTCCGTGAGAGACTTGGTATTGTGGAACGACCCTATGATGTGGGTCCCGTTGGACAATGAGCTCTGGGAGCTCTGAGGGGCTTTGGGGATAGCTTCTCGGAGCTATAAGCACTCACGGGGCTAGGCTTGCCGAACCTTGTGGTGCTTCTGCCCCACCGTTGTGATTATTGAGTTGGTTCACCTCTCATTATCTGTGCCCCGTATGCATCCTACCCATTGAGTTCAGGGCTCATGGGAAGTACCTCTCATTTGGCCAATGAGGTGGGAAAAGCTAGAGACTAGTAGCAAAGACTGATGGACGCATCGGAGATTGCCGTACTCTCTATCTAGGATGGCACGGTCCAACCACTTGATGCAGGATCAAGTCTAGTAGTCTCGGACCTCGCGACTTCGGGTCGAGATGAACCAACTTCGGGTTGGTTGGAGACTCTTTAATGGTGCGATAGAGGTTTCAGGCCTCTAGGCTGAATTTGGCAGCCGGGGGATGATGTCTTTGTGACTGACCCACTTCTGTTCTGAAATAAAGAGGCCATCAAAGCAAGTTACGGTGGGATGACGCACAATGTTTGTTTGCACAGGTGGATGGAGTTCTCCCTAGTTGAGAGGGAGTGTTAAAATTGGACAACTAGGTCCAAACTCCATGTTGTAATGCTCAGATGAAGATACCGATATTTTTATTGGGTTCCTCTTTCGAAGAGGTGTAAGATCGATATAAAATTGATCTTAATCCGATGAGCAGAACATTTATTTTGAATTTATTATTTATAATAAATTATATGTGTAGGTCGGCCTTAAGGTTTTACACCCCCAGCAGATGTGTCACACACCTCAATGATGGATATAAATACAGTCAACATTGGAGAGCGTTTCACTCACTCATCACATCTCTTCTCCTCTTCTGATTTAGGATGAGCTCCTTGGAGACAATTTCGATACACACGTGGGAAGAAGGACGAATAATTGCAACCAGGAAGAAGGACGAATTTTACTGCAGCTAGGGTTTCCACGCAAGTTTGACTAGCGTTGACTTTGGTCAACACATGGTCCAAAGAGGCTGAAAATTGGTGGAGACTTCGATTTTGGGAGGCCGTACACATTGGCACAAGAACCGAGGTCAACAAGTTGACCGAAGTTGGAGCTGCGTTGACTTTATTGCTGCTGCCCTGCGTTGACTTTTCTGGACTGCGTTGACTTTTCTGGGGTTGACTTTGAGTTGACTGGGTGACTGTTTTGAGGACTGTTGTGACACATTCTGGGTTGGCTGACCAAGAAGACTTTTCTTTGGTTGAAGCATCTGGCATTTGTCGTAACGCACCGACACATTCTCTGATTTCGGTTTGTCTTCTGTAGACCGATCTCTCTTGGTATGTTCTATCAGCATTTTACTTAACTGTTTGTGTGATTGCTGTAATAAAAGTAAAGTTGCATCAAGCATAGAACATCTACATAAATTTACAGTGAAGCTTCCCCGCAATCCTGGTTGGGTGTTTTCATCATTGCTGCTGCAGGTCCATGATTAAGAGGGAGCCTGATTATAAGTTTCTTACTTGGAAGAAACTCCGTAATTCCTAAGCCAAGAAGAAACCTTAGGTACATTCTTTATAAGCATATTCCTTTGTGGAACATGTCCTTGTTAGTTGAGAGGGAGAGATAGACATGTCATTCTGGTCTTCACCCGGGAAGACAAAATGGAGGATTGGGTAATCATATGGCATCCAATACTCTTTTGGGATGTATTAGCGCATCTATGGAAAGAGTAGTCGTGAAGGGACAGATATTCTTTGAGGATTAACTATCTTGATAAGAATAGTCCTAAGAGGTCATACTCGGTGAACACCCTGGTGGAGTATGTACCTTGGAGACAATGATGAAGGTGTCTATAATCATTGGTTTTACTAGCATTGTAGCTCATAGTCTTGTGGAGAGATGGAGCTGTTTGTCAAGGCCTTGCACTGTAACAATGCTGGTTATTATGATGCTATAACGGATGGATTACCAATCGAATTCTTCTTATGAGATTCTTCAGATTGAGAGTGACCATGTACCATTATGAATACCTCCCTAGTTAAGAGGGAGTGTTGGAAAGTGTAACTAGGTTCGGTCTTCATAATGACTTGTAATTATGAATTTATGTAATGAAGAAGACAACGATAATAAAATGTCTTTTGTAAATGCTTGACTCATGGGTTTCATGAGCAAGGAGTTTTTATTATATGTCAAAGACTTCTTCTTGATGTCTTTCGGGGTTTTGTCATCTTGTCATAAACATATAATTTAGAGTCATGTATATGAGGTAATGTTACACTTGAAAGGTCAATTTGTTAATGAAAAAGTATGCTCCAAACCCTTGTCATGGTACACCAAGAAGTTGGCTCGAAAGTGCTGGAATTACAGTTGGTTATGTCGGCCTAGAGTAGAGACAGACCCTATATATAAAGGGACTGCGGCTTCACTTTATGATCAAGAAATTTCGGATTGGGTCTGAGAAAAGTGCAAATTAAAGAGTCTTTTGGTACGAAAACAGAAGGATAATACAGCAAAGGAAAGAGGATTGATCTACCTCAGACTACTTTGCAATTACAGTGAGATCCAGAACTCCAGTAAGTGTGAAAGGAAGGTCTCTCAGTGGTGCGAAGAAGGAAGTCTAGGCAGCGAAGGGAAGGAGATTGCAAACGATACAAGAGAAAGGCAATACAAGCTTCAGTTCTGAGTCAATACATCTCTGGTATCTCAGACAAGGACTGAAGGACATATAATGTAAAAGTAAGATTGCTACAGCAAGACAAAGATCTCTGTTCAGTGTATCAAGGGTGCAGAAAAGAAGGATAATAAAGACGTCTCTAGGAGGCCCAAACTGGACCAAGGAAAGGCAAAGAAGGAGTTCACTGTTTAGAGATAGGAACTGAGTTTCCTAGTGCTGGTGCAGAGCAGTGCAGAAAGAAGGAATCACCTAGAGAATCTAAGCAGAGCAGTGACAAGGGTTTTGGAGTCATACTAATGTCAAGGGTCTAGGTCATGGTTATGGTACTCGTCAATTGATGATCTATAAGAAGAATGATTATCGGGTTTTCCTCTCCAAGAGGGAGAGGTTTTGGCCCTGGCTTGAAGGGCCAAAACTTTGTCTCTTGTGTTTTGATAATTGACTTGATGAAAGACATAATAAGTTAACGGGGATAAGATCTAGGTAAAGAAGCATATCAAGTTCACAAGTGATTCTCATGAAAGTGAAATTGAATTAAACGCCCTCATTTCTCAACATGTATTACTTGAAGGTTGCAGAGGTGGGGGGTGGACGAGATTACTGTCAGAGGTAGGTCTAGGTGGGCTTCAATTCTTCCAAGCAACAATTGCAAAGATCTCAACTGCTGAATAGTTCAAGTGCTTCCTATAGCATATCAAAATTATTGTTTCAACCTCCTTTTCCCATTCCCAAATTTCCAACATGTGCTTTACAGTGTGAATTGTGCAAACATCCTTTGTGCTATTGTTGTCTAGATGTGCCTCTCAAACTCGTCTTTCGATTTATTCCAGCAAATGATTGAATTCATTGAATTCAGTCTGTGTTTTACTTGCACCAAGCATCCTTGATGCCGCCTTTTTGTCTAGATGTGCCTCTCAAACTTGTCTTTCCATTTATTCCAGTGAATCTTTGAATTCATTATGGTGTGGGCTTTTTTGTCTAAAAGTTCTTCTTTTTCCTCCTTTTGACACTACTTCAACTCCTATCCTCATCTATTTGAGTTTAGACAAGACACAATACCTATCACTGCAGTATCAATGTGTCATTGATGCTACCCTTCTTCCCAACTACCTGTTTTAGAACTAACCACCAACAGAATGCCCAACTCTGTATGTCGCTTATGTGGGGAGAGGGGTTGAGTTTGGAGTTTCCAAACCCAGCAAATCCACACACATTACTCTACTCCGCCAGCATACAACTCTTATTTTCCCACTTAGGAGGATTGAAGATGAAGTGAGGAGGGTGATACTGGTGTATTAACTTACTGATCACAGAATGCGTGCAGGTCATGGGGGAAATAAGATGGTAATCTCCTCGTTTAAATCACAAATCCCCTTTTGCAGCCTACCTAATTTGTTGGCTTGCTCATTGTCTACAAATCTCCTAAAATGGTTTCTTGATTGGCAGAGCAGAGAGAGAGAACTGTCCAGTTGAATTTTGCATAAAACTCAGTTGAAAGAACATTAAAAACACATGCCTGTTTGGTTTCTTAGATTCATAACACTTTATTTGTTGCATATGAAATCAAAATGATGTGTTGCCAAAGACAGCACATAGTGGACACAAGGTTTTCCAACGACTACCTGCATGACAGCTTTTGAAGACTTGATGATATACTTTTTTAAAACAGAATGGGAAAGTTGTCATCCTATGGGATTTTTTAATAGCTGCTTTTTTGTACATCTAGAGCTTGGAATTGAATTACACCAGCTCCTTGTTGGTTAGTGAGTTTAGGAACCATCTCTGAGCCAATCCTTGCCTCCAGACAGGTCATTTTCTGTGTGTGCACAATTTGGTCTAAAGCAAGTTGCACTTCATTTTGATACTTCTGCAGCCTGGAATTGGATTCTGTGAGTTCTATAATGATCAGTGACCTTAAAAACTGTGTGCAAGCCATTCTCTGCACCTGAATTCCTCATTTGGCTGGTGAGCATAATTTCACTAAAGGTGGGCCCCATCGGATTTCATACTTCTGATTCCTGAATGTCAGAAATAGATCCTGTCAGCTCCCTGATGATCAGTGACTCCAATAAACATGTCTGATCCACTTCCTGTGTTCAAATATGTTATTTGGCTGATTTGCATGATTTGACCCACGGTGGGCAGCACAGCCAAAAATCAGTGTTGTGCAGTGACCCTTTTTAGGCAAGAGCAGTCTCAACAGTCCTTTTAATGTTTTTGGCACAATGATGTAATCTGTTTACATTTAAGAGAAAACCCCATATTATAGACAGTGTAAGCTGATCTGTGAATTTTTTCATGTGTAGCTAGATTATTTTGAAAATAACCAACCATGAAATGGCTTCATGTTTGAGTTTGTAAGAGTTGGGTTGGACAAGTTAGGAGATATAAACTTTTTGGCATTTTAAATGGGTTGTGATTTGTAATGTTTGTTTTTGCAAGTTTATCAGTTGAGTTTTCTGTCCCTGATGATGGGTGAATTGTAAACCTGCAATGTCAGATGCCTCAACGAGATCACACAGTGTTCCAGTAGTTTTCATCATCATGTTCTTAAATGTGAAAATATACATGCTAAAAAAAGTTTACCACACATCACATTCTATTGCTTTATGCCTTCTTCTCTGTTAAAGTAAATATATTCATTAAGCCACAAGCACTTTCATGTCTTGAAGTAATAGCCATTCATGGCATAGTGTGATTTTATGTTTTTATTATGTTATTTTCAATTTTTTTTTTGAATTTTCTGAATCAATATAGAGTAACATGATTGATATTTTGTAGGTTTTGGAAGGGCTAGATCCAGTAAGAAAGCGGCCAGGGATGTACATTGGAAGCACTGGGCCTCGTGGTCTCCATCATTTGGTTTCTACCACAAGCTATATTCTTCTCAATTTCATTATGTTAATGAACACCAACCCCTGTTTTCAAATGTTTTCTGAAAGCACTGATTTTATAAATGTTGTTTGAGACAAGGTTTATGAAGTTTTGGACAATGCCATTGATGAGGCTCAAGCTGGTTTTGCCACAAACATAGATGTTATTATCTTCCTCGATGGTTCAGTTAGCATCACGGATGATGGTCGAGGGGTATGCATTTATAGCTAGCCTGGCATCTCCCTGTGAATAGTGGTTTGAATAATATATATTTCTATGCTAATTTTTGTGCATGTCACTAACTAACAATGTCAATGCTCAGTTAAATATTTTTGATTGACATGCATTTGTTTTAGTGTTGTGTTTAGCACTTTTGGTATCAAAGTCTTTTAGAAGAAAAAACATTGACTAAATGAAATCTGATGAACTTCTAATTAATAAAATGCAATTGAGTAATTAGTTGACTGAACTCTTTCTTACTTTGTAGTGTTGCCTATACACTTTATAAGATATTATTGATTAGAAACGTGGTTTGGAAAAGATGACATGTATCAAATAAAAGGTCTTCAAGGATAATTGTTTATGTTAAATGTGATATTTTACTACTCATAGTTATTTGTACCACGGTTACATAGTAACAAGATTCACGCATACTGGTCTTTTGTGTATAAAATGTTGGCAGCAGTATGAATTTTGACATATTTTCCATACAGTAGGATACTAAATCTCCTACCACAAACCCGAGAAGGACCCTAAAGTTACTAAAAACCTATAAATGTCCACTAATTTGCCATTTTAGCGAGTGAATTGATTCTCTGTACTGTTGTCCATCACTGAAACTGAAATTCGTCCAATACAAGGTGATTTCTTCATTGCTTTCTGAAATCTAAGTCTATCTGAAGAGAAGACTTTCTGGGCTGCATATAACTGTATTTTTGGGCTGTGTTTTTGCCAATGTGATTTGTGCTTCTAGGCTGTGACAGCACTGTCATGTGCTTTCCTTTTTAGCTGCATTTCACCGTTCAAACTGTCAGATTCAAACTTCATCGCGAGTGTCCGGATAATGCTTACGTTTAGTGTTTATCCTTCCCGTTGATTTATGGTAGCATCAGATGTGCTCTAGGCTTGTAACTTCGTATATAGGTTAGGACACATGTATTCCATAAAACCCAGAAATGGTTTTGGAAAATTCAACTTAGAGATGATTTAATTAAATTAATTAATCGTTTTTAATGTTTTCCTAAGTCTAAACTTAGGGAAATTGATTAATTAAAGGGTATTAATTAAATCAAGTGTGAATCTTCTAGTAAAGTCATGGATCACCTCCAAGTTAATCTTAGCCCTTGATTATGTTTTAATCTTGGGCATTGAAAGGTCAATGGAAGAATATAAGGAGGGTGAGGGGCCTATGGAAAACACATTGAGTGCATTGAGCATTTGGCATTTTCGAATTTATGTGAGGAGACACAGCGTTTGATCAAGGATCAAATCACTAGGGCAGGGCTTGCTAAGTGATGTTGATTTAGGATCAGATTCAGAGAGGGGCAGAAGCAAAGACTGGTCAGGAGGGCTAGGAGTGCATTTCAGAGAGAGGCAACAGTGACACAGAGGGACAACGAATTTACCTGAAGAGGTGATGCAGTCCTGCAGGAAATCACACAGAAGTAGCACAGTGTCTCGTGGAGTCAGTTTGGAGATAGCTAGAGGCTGAGGTTTCTGAGCCAGGAGGGCCAAAACCCAGTCTTAGATCAGCTAGATCAGTTGCAGAGGAAGGTGACGCAGTTCCTCAAGCTTGCCCATGCAGGCTTACGCAGTTCCAGTGTAGGCAATCACGCAGAGGCAGTGAGGGCTTCACTAACGCTGTCAGATCAGCCGGAGACTTGCAAAGTGAGGTATATCTCACATTTTTCATCAGATTGCCTATTTTTCTTTGAATGGTTTGCCAGATGTTGGCACCTTAGTTGTACTTAAGATTCTGCTGCTTAATAATACAAACCCTCAAATCTGCTGCATCGGTTTTCTCGAGTTGTGTTTTTCCGGGGACTTGGTTCAAAAATAATTGTGTCAAATGTGGATGTTTTTCATTGTATTTTGTTCAGATTGTTTTATCTCTTAGATTTATTCCGCAACATTATTTGTGTACACTGCTTCATAAATTACTTTGATATTTCACTGTAATGAAATAATTATGAAATATAATAGAAGAAGTAATTCAGATTTGTTGTAGTAGCACTTAGATTTATTCCGCAACATTATTTGTGTACACTGCTTCATAAATTACTTTGATATTTCACTGTAATGAAATAATTATGAAATATAATAGAAGAAGTAATTCAGATTTGTTGCAGTAGGAATCCAGATCTAGGATTTTTCACATGGTATCAGAGCTTTATCAAGCTGAAGTGCAGGTGAAACACAAGTGAACCAACAGATCAGCGCTGTAGAGTCTGGGATTTGCGTAAACAGCAACAGACCCTCCCATAGATTACGCTGTCCAGGCCAGGAGGGCAATCCAGTGCAGAAAAAGGCTCCCTTTGAGAGAGTTGACAGAGGGGTAATCATTTTTTCAGTTGCGGAAGAGGCAGCATAGCAGACCAGCGTAGCTGAAGGACACAGTTACTGCACAACAGTAAGAGCTGGTGCATAAAGCGTCAGAAAATTTCTGAAAAACACAGATAGGGGATTTCTTGATCTCAGAGAGTTTATTACTCAAAGAAACTCATTTTTCTCCTGTGCAGCAACAAAAGAAGTGACTTACTCCACAAGGAGTGCGTGAGTCTAGCTCAGCAGAGGATTAGAGCAAGCTATCAACACTTGAGGAGATGGCCAGCAACGGACTGCGTGACCAAGATAGATTGGAGGGTGCCTTCAAGTATGTTATCTGGAAATCAAGGATAGAGTTTCTCCTTGATGAGCATGATCTGAAAGCCCTCATAGACAGTCCAGTTGCAAAACCTTTTGATGCAGCACACCTGAGACAATTCAAGAAGAATATGGCAAGAGCCAAGCGATTGATCCTAGATGGTGTGAAGGATCATATCGTACCCCACATAGCAGCAAAGACCACAACTAGAGAGATGTGGGTAGGGCTGGAAAAGCTATACCAAGGATCTTCCGAGCAGCGGAAGATGTACCTTGAAGAGAAGATGCAGAATACTAGGATGAAGCAGGGAGAGCGTTTTGACTCCTTGTCTCGTATACAGGATACCCGTGATCAGCTGTCAGTAGTAGGAGCTGCTCCTAGAGACTCAGAGCTGGTAAGGCTCACTCTGAACTCGGTTTCAGAAGACTATCAGGTCTTTGTCCAAAGCATTCTGGGCAGAGAAAGGCTTCCAGGATGGGAAGCAATGTGGGCAGCCTTACAGCAAGAAGAGCTGAGGAGAGATCTCCTCAAAATCCATTTGGAGGATGGCAGTAGTGGGTTGAAGGTCAAGAAGGAGGAAGAAGATAACACTGCCCTTGCATCAAAAGGGCAACAGAAGCAGAAAAAGAAAGGTCTGTCTAAGATTAAATGCTTCCAGTGTGGGGAAATGGGACATTATGCCACAGAGTGTCCTCTTAAGAAAAAGGATAAAGAGGAGAAGGAAGATTCGCAAGCAGGAGCTGCCAAGATTGAGGCAGAAAGAGATTGTGCTATGTTATCTCACATTCCGAAACGAGAGAAATGGGCTGACTTGGAGTTGTAGGTCCAGAATCTACACTAGGGTAGGATCCTTGAGTATTTCAGAACTCTTGGATCACATGTGAGCTACGACAACCTAAAGACAGTAGCAGGATGGACAGTTGCAGCAGAATATGAGAAGATAGTGCAGTGGCTAGCAGTACTAGAGCCTAATCAGCGCAGAGAGGGTGCAACAACATCGGCAGTTGAGCAGCGGCAGCGCAGTGGACACTGGTGTAGCGTAGTGCAGTGCAGTGCAGAGCAACAACAACACAGTATTTTCAGAGATCTAGTGCAGAAATTAGCAGCAGTCAGTCTTATTTTTCAGTTGCAGATTTACTTGTCCAATTTCGGATTTTTTTTGTTGCAATTAGTAACAGTGAAGCAACAGAAGTAGTTGAGCAACAGCAGCAGCGCAGTGCACAGGTGGTGCAACGCAATGCAGAGTAGTGCTCACGTAGTGCTCAAGTAGTGCAGTCGCATGGTTGCAGAATTCAGAGGGAGTTGCAGTATAATGGCAGCTGTCAGCAACATGCAGAATCAACAGCGGTACAGATGCAACATTTTTTTTTTCTTGTGCAGTTGATTTATGGTAGCATCGGATGTGCTCTAGCCTTGTAACTTTGTATAGAGGCTAGGGCACATGTATTCCATAAAACCCAGAAATGGTTTTGGAAAATTCCACTTAGAGATGGTTTAATTAAATTAATTAATCGTTTTTTAATGTTTTCCTAAGTCTAAACTTAGTGAAACTGATTAATTAAAGGGTATTAATTAAATCAAGCGTGAATCTTCTAGATAAAGTCATGGATCACCTCCAAGTTAATCTTAGCCCTTGATTATGTTTTAATATTGGTCATTGAAGGGTCAATGAAAGAATATAAGAAGGAGGGTGAGGGGCCTATGGAAAACACATTGAGTGCATTGAGCATTTGGCATTTCGAATTTGTGTGAGGAGACACAACTTTTGATCAAGGATCAAATCACTAGGGCAGGGTTTGCTACGTGATGTTGATTCAGTGATCAGATTCAGAGAGGGGTAGAAGCAGAGACTGGTCAGGAGGACCAGGAGTGCATTTCAGAGAGAGGCAGCAGTGACGTAGAGAGAGACAACGCAGTTTTCTGAAGAGGTGACGCAGTCCCCGCAGGAAATCACGCAGAAGCAGTGCAGTGTCTCTTGGAGACAGTTCGAAGATAGCTAGAGGCTGAGGTTTCTGAGCTAGGAGGGCCAAAATCTAGTCTTAGATTAGCTAGATCAGTTGCAGAGGAAGGTGACGAAGTTCCTCAAGCTTGCCCACGCAAGATTTTGCAGTTCCAGCTTAGGCAATCACGCAGAGGCAGTGAGGGCTTCACTAACGCTGTCAGATCAGCCAGAGACTTGCAGAGTGAGGTATATCTCACATTTTTCACCAGATTGTCTAGATTTATCTGAAGGGTTTTCCGGATGTTGGAACCCTAGTTGTACTTAAGATTCTGCTGCTTAATAATACAAACCCTCAAATCTGCTGCACTGGTTTTCCCGAGTTGGGGTTTTTCCGAGGACTTTGTCCAAAAATAATTGTGTCAAATGTGGATGTTTCTCATTGTATTTTGTTCAGATTGTTTCAACACTTAGATTTCTTCCGCAACATTATTTGTGTACACTGCTTCAGAAATTACTGTGATATTTCCTTGTAATGAAATAATTATGAAATATAATAGAAGAAGTAATTCAGATTTGTTGCAGTAAGAATCTAGATCTAGGATTTTTTACACTTCCCAAGTTTATCATGCACATGAATGAATTGTTCCATTATTCCATCTGTTAAATTTGTTTGGGTCATGGCTTTCATATTCAAACAAATAAGATTGTGCCGAGGCTCTCATGTATTTTGATTGCCCTTCGAAGTGAAATGTAAAATATTCAAGTATTATCCTTTTACTTTAGTGTATGGTTTATGTTCCTTGGTCAATCTAATGAATGAACATGGAACACGCTAGTAAGCAGTCAAGAAATTGCCGAAAAGAGCAGGAGCAATGGTACTAGTAAAAACTAAAAAAGAATTCGATTAAATGTAAAAGATAAAAATTCTAGCTGCATTAAAACTAATATACTAGTTGGTTATCTATCTATGCAAGAAAAATTTTAAGGCTTAAATCTCACATATGGGCTAATTTTCCATGCTTTTTCCTAGGAAAAGATTTGCCAATTTCCATTTTCTCCAAAAATGATTCTCCCAAGTTCTATGTCACAAGGTTCGACGAACTTCAACCTTAAGGTTCGAATTTTGGCGAACCTTAAAATTTCGATGAGGTTCGGCGAACCTCATCGAACCTCATAGCCATTGACCAAGTGCATAGATCAAAACTCATAACCTCATGTCACAACTCAAGCTTGTAATGTATCCTTGCAATTTCCATGATCGTGATAGCTTTTTTTATGTTTATTGATGTTGATATATTACTATTTTATCCTATTTTTCATTTAAAACTTAATATATGTATATATATAGTAAATGTATATAGACGAACCTAATGGCGAATCTGTTCAAAAAATTCGAACACGAATCGAACCTAATCATTGTCAAACTCGAACCATGTGACATAGCCCAAGTTCTACAGGATAAAATTAGTTTACCATAAAAATCACCGCTTTTTATAGAAATTATGTAAAATCCTTAGAAATTAGAATATATTTACAATTTGCATATTAAGGATAGTAAGATTCACCAAGGCTTCTACATTTTAAGATTAATTTCCATCCTTAAAATTATACAATGTTGTTTCTACATTTTAAGATTAATTTCCATCCTTAAAATTATACAATGTTGCTAACGTTGTGTAGGTGAATATATGGCCAAGGGTCTAGAAAGGCGAAATATTGTAAATATCCCCAACTATCATGAAATATTGGAAAATTAAAAAAAAATACAAAATGAGCAAAAAAAACCCCAAAAAAGTGACCTAAAATGCCATGGTTCATGGACAGGTGATATTGTCGATCAATGAATGACATTATTGTGATATATATCATATTATCATGATAATATCAACATCTAAAAATGTTGCAACGTTTATTAGTGATAATATTGGCTTAGTGGAAAAAATCGGAATTTCGTGATTTTATCACGA
Source organism: Pinus albicaulis (assembly GCA_034641835.2). NCBI lineage: Eukaryota > Viridiplantae > Streptophyta > Pinopsida > Pinales > Pinaceae > Pinus > Pinus albicaulis. The sequence goes on along the minus strand of CM076578.1, from coordinate 1,461,282,098 downwards.
TTTTTTTTATTTTTATTTTTTATTTATTTATTTTTTTTCAGAAATAAAAAAGCCCTGTTTATAATATTAAGGTAAACAGTGCATAGTCATATCCATCAAATCATCCCCAAGAAAGACATATTCAGGAGAGAACCCAATGAGTATATACATAAAATCTACCATAGTGACCCCTCCCTGATAAAGAGAAGGATCATGTCCCACATATTAACCCAAGCATCATTAACAAAAGATAATGTCAGAGTTTCAACCTAATCACTGCCCATTTACATAATCCACTAAAATGCAATATAACAATCACTGTCCAGGTCCATAATATGCTGAAAGCCTGAAAACTTCAGCAAGAAAACATAAACAGAAACAGGTAAGAAAAACCCGTCTCGTTGGTGAATGAACGACAGATAATCGAATGTCGCTGAAAGATTCTAAGGCGCATAATCAACAGGTCGGGAACTAGCGAAAGGAAGATATACAGACTCGCTTGAGTACCAGGCTTGCTTGCAAAAGTAAGGGACTGCTAGGAAATAAACAAACATATATACATAAAAAGGTACCGTAAAAAATTTAAAGCAGGCTCGCTTGTAACCTGGCTCGCCTGTAGTTGATAGAAGATCTCCTGTGTGTTTGACTATCAAGGAGTAGGAATGTCGAAATTCCTAGTAGGGAGACCTTCCTTATAGTGAGATACTTGTAGTTTACCAAAAGGTAGACTTAATCCTTTTTTAGATAGCCCATCCACTCGAGCGTTGTTTTCCCTATATATGTGAGTCATGGGAGGCTTGTTCAGTTTGGACCAAAGATGTTTAGTCTACTCATACCACCCCTGATATCCACATGAGGTCAGAGAGGATCGACTAGATATGCCATCGATAATGACTTGTGAGTCACCATAAATATGAGCAGAGGACAGACCCAAGTTATAAGCACCCATAAGCCCACTCCATAAAGCCAACAATTCCGCCTGTTATTAGACCCTTCACCTCCATTCCAGCATATATGGAATCTCTCCAAATGTGAAAGATTGATCCATGCGCCGCATGCCATCACCCCGTCATGACATGCCTTGTCAAAGAAAATCGCTGGAAGAGAGATGGTGTGTGGGCGGATTTGAAGAGCTAAATCCACCTCCATGGATGGTGAAGATACCCGACCATCAATCCATATCATAATTGCAACAAATAAATGGGGAATGGAGGCTTCCCTTCCTTCAAAAAATCTTATGTTCCTTGCAATCCAGACCTCCCACATAAGGAAAAACGACAGAGATTTAAATTTTCCTTTAAGCTTATCCCAGGCGAGAATGGATTCAAGACAATCTACAGGTCTCCGCAAGGGATCAATCAGGAATCTGGAAAATAGAGACCAAATTTTCAAAACAAATGAACAAGATAAAAATAGATGCGTAGCCGTTTCCTCTTGTTCCCTGCATAAAGAGCGTCGACCAAGACCATAGAGTTCACGTTTGATGAGAGAATCCCACGTTAAATTTTTCTTCTTCCATACAAACCAGCTAAACAGGAGAATCTTAGTGGGAATCTTCCTATGCCATATATGTTGAAAACTTGAGAGGGATTTGTCCACCAGCCTCTGGTAAATAATATTGAGATATATATCTTTGACGATCAGAGACTCCCCTGCCATGGCCCCGTCCCACGAGATCGAATCACTAGCCTTATTAAGAAACATGCCACCATCTTTTAATTTAGTTACATATATGCTCCAGTCATCAACATCCCTGCCTCGAAGTCCAAGTTGTTCTCCAGATTTGTAGATCGGCGCAGCATGAGCCCAATATAAAATAACTTGTGAAAGATAGAAAATACCCCTATGTGACAGACGATGTGATAATTGTTCCTCCAAGTGCGAACCCCCAACAATTCCACGGATCCTGTCGCAACATAACATAATTCTTTGCCCATTTCCAAACCCCCAGGACAATTGTTCAGCCAACAACGGCATAACTTTTTTGAAATCCAGCCAAATGACAAAAACAAATCTTGGGAAGGACAATTGAACGCTGTAGATTTGATGAAGCAGATTCCCCATCATATACTTGCTTCTGATGATCTTGGACCATAACCCATGTCCGACAATTGCCCTCCAGAGAGACTTCTTAAGGAGTGCAGAGATGAAAATCCGAGTGTTCAATAGTCCCCAACCACCGAATTGCTTGGGGATCGTAAGACAATCCGATTTGCACAAATGGTATTTCTTAACCATAAGAGCACTCGACCATAAAAATTGGGAGATAATAGAGTTTATGAGATCTACTGTGTGCTCTAGAATGAAGTAGAGATAACCCCAATATACCACAAATTGGGTCAATACCGCTTGGATCAGTATGTATCTGCTGCCAAGTGACAACCACTTGTGAGTCCATTTTGTTACCCTGAGCTTAAATTTGTCCACCAACCATTTCCAATCCGCCACCCTATATCCACATGGTTTTAATCTGAAGCCTAAATAGGTGAAGCCTTCCATCGCATTCTTTGTTTGGATCCCCATGAAGCTCGCGATAAATTTATCTCATTCACATCCCCATTTTCAAAAGCCAGGAAAGACTTTCCTTTGTTAATGCCTAAGCCCAAAGGCAACACCAAAACGATTGAGAATATAGAGCAGGTAAAACCAGTGGTTTCTGAGGAGCTTGCCAAATACAAGAAGATAATCAACAAACAGAGAGTGAGTTATACTTACAGTGGGGGAGAATGAGAAACCAGAAATATACCCTGCTTGTTTTGCCATCTTTATAACGTTGCTAAAACCATCCATAATGAGAATAAAAATGAGGGGAGACAGGGCACAACCCTGTCGAAGGCCTCTCCCAGCTACAAAGAAATTCGAAGGCAAGCCATTTATGATCACTGCATATCTGACCGAAGATACACAAGCCATAATCCATCTAATGTTGACCATAGTCATGCCAATCTTCAACAATACAAGTTTGATAAACAACCAATCCAAACTATCATAAGCCTTATATAGGTCGATTTTCATGATCAGAGCCTCCTCTTTTCCAACACGAATTGAATGCATTGCCTCTTGAGCGACAACGACGACATCATGGATTGATCGACCTTGCAAAAACCCATATTGTTCATCTGATATATGCCTTGACAGGACCCCTCTAATCCTGTTTGCTATAATTTTTGAAGATATCTTATATATAATGTTGCGTAGTGCAATTGGTCTGAAATCCGGGAAGGATTTGGGCGCATAAGATTTAGGAATAAGCGCCAGGAAAGTAGAGTTCATATCAGTAGGAATATAACCCAGGATTCGAGCCTGTTCCACGACAACTTTTAGCTCATCCGCCATCACTTCGAAAAAATGGATAAAAAATTTTGTAGGCCAGCCATCCGGGCCAGGGCTTTTGTCATGGGCAAAAGATTTTAGAACAACTTCAATTTCCTCTTTCGATATTTATTTATCCATAGCAAGGTTTGCCGCTTCATCAAACATATTTGGCATATTCTCAAGGACCCATATCTGGTTGTTATGGTCCGTTTCCTGATCTGCCTTATAAAAGGCAGAGAAATGAGAAAAAGTCGCCTCCTGTATCTCTACCATTATTAAGGCCTTGCTTCCATCTGCTCTCTCGATTTGCCAAATGGAATTTTTGTTTTTTCGACCATTAGCAGATTGGTGAAAAAATTTAGCGTTCAAATCCCCCTCCTTTAGCCATTGTATTATGCTTTTTAACTTCCACGTCACCTCCTGGATCTTTAATATTTCTAATTTGCGCTTCTCCAGTCAGTCAAGAGTGTTGTATACTGCATGGTCCGGTGGTCTCATTACCATTCTTTCATGTATCCTTGTCACCATGGCAGATATAACAACCAACTCTGTTCGAAGGGTCTTCTTTTTCTTTATTTCCCAAGCCTTAGTGAGAGACTTAAGCCTTCGAAACTTTTTTGATAGATTTTTCCACCCGAATAGACCATCATAAGAATCATTCTTCCTCTAGAAATCCAATACCATCTAATTGTAAATATGGTCCTCGAGCCAAATTCTGTTGAATTTAAAAGGTATACCAGACCTTTTTCCCTCGATACGCCATGATAGAACAACAATCATGTGATTCGACAGGTCTGATACCACCACCTGCGATCTCAGATTCCCCATAATGTTCAATAAGATTCACAGACCATAGTCCGGTCGAGCCTCTTACCAATGAAATCCCCATTTACTCTTCGATTTGTCCAGGTTGGAACAAGAGGAGAAGGTCGAATATCCAATAAATGAGACTCACTAAATATCCGCCCAATATGGTTAGCCAGTGGGTCATTGCGACCCCATGATTCATTTGCATTCAAAGTAGAATTGAAATCGCCAATAACCATAAGGTTACCAATTTTTAGAATTCCAGATGAATGCATTCAAGCTCAAAAGGATGATCTATTTTGACAAGGCACATAGATATTGATAATGTGAAAGGTCCCAGAATAACCATGAATGGAACTCGACAACAGATTACCTCCAAAGAATTTTAAAGCCTACAAAGTTACATAAGATGGATCCCATATGGCCAAAAGACCCCCCGCCCTCCCAGAGGGGTCAGTGCCAACCACATGCCAACCAGGGCGCACTGATAACATTGTACTGATGGCCTTTGTCCGAGAGCACAGTGTTTCTTGGAAGAGAGCAATAACATGATTAATCTCAGAGAGAAAATCACGTTGGCGCAGATGTTTAGAGGAGTCGCCCATACCCCTCATGTTAAGGGAGAGGATAGAGGTCATTTGGACTCACTATCAGGGCCGCATGCTCTAAGTGCCCATAAATCATCAATAGAGGAAATGGGAACATCCATTAAATCATGAAAATCATCTTGAAATAGAGACTTTGTCTTGAGACGGCCCCAGAAATGTCTAGTCCCGTATTTTGACGTTTTCCTAATCATGATGTTGTTCCCAAAGACATGTGAGATGGAAATGGTGGAATCTGGAGGGGATTTATAAAAAAACGGTTAGAGCCGCCAAGTCAAGCTTCGGGTTTCCAAGGAGGGAGTCTAAATCACTACCCACCGTATTCCTGGGGATTCCGGAAGGTCCGTAGGCACATGTTCATGGAAAGATTGCGGGGAGGCCCATTCTAAAGGAGGCATGGAGCGTGACACAGGCGACAGAGCCACTAGGGTGAGAGAGATAGGGGGAACATCATAATCATCTGATGCGCACGAGTTCAAAACCTTATGACCAATAGACTCTTCCATTGCAAATGCGTGGGACTCTTCGATGTAGAAACATTGACATATTCATCATTAGCCTGAATGACATGAGAAGAGACAACAATGGGATTGGGGGGAGTAACCTTGTCACTTGGTGCATCAGCCGAAGCATAAACATCACTATCAGAGGATGGCGGAAAAGACTTACCCGATAGACGACAATCTTGTGAGCCTTGTAGAGACTTTCCTTTCCTCGAGCCATCAAAACTCTTTTTGCCACAGAAAGCATTTTTGAATCTCATTGGGCAGTGACCTTTCAGATGCCCAGTGCGGTGACAAATCAAACATTTGAATGGCACACCCCAATAATCAACCTGCTGTCTGTGCCTCCGTTGACCCCAAACCAGATCAGCATCCCCAGGCAATCCATTCGAAAAATTGACTTCCACGAGGAGCCAAGCGATCTGCTTGTCATTTATGCCGAGAATATGAGGGTCGATATATTTTGTAAAACCGATGGAGTCCCCAATTGCCTTTAAGGCCTTCAGAGTCTAGAACACAAGGGGAAGGCCAGGCAAATTTACCCATACCACCTTGCTTTTTGGGGCCTCCACGACAGGGTTAAACCCAAGATACCATGGCAAGAGTTGCATGAAACTTATGCCTCTGACCCATGTTTTCCGGAGAATTTTGTTACAGTCTTGTTCATTCATGAAGTGAATGCTGAACCAATTATTTAATATCAGACTCACCTTTGGAATATATCCCAAAATAGGACACCAGAACGTCTTCACCCATTCTATCATATCCACTTCCCCCATGTCTGAAAACATCCAACGACCAATGAGAGCCTGCTTTTGGAGACTGGCAACTTGCCCCCATAAGTCGTCGTATTCCAACATTACTTGATTAACTTTCATAGCAGGTTTGTAGCAAGCATTCGGCAAACGTCCCCAACCACGAGAGGCACCCTTTGAGCCTTGCGACTGATAACCACCCGGTTGCCCAAACTTCAACTTCTTTGAAATACCACACTGAAATTATCCATGCAATTATAACGGGTCATGTGTACTGCTTATACTCCGAATTTATAGAAATTTGAAATATAAAATAAGATATCAGAGGGTGATGGCTGAAGCAATTAATCAAAGAATGAATGCTACTTCTAAATTCTGAGTGGTTTATGTATATCTATAAATTTTCTAAAATTTGAAATGAAATGTTTGTTTTAGTATTTACAAGATGTTTGCTTCTGAAATGGAACTGCACTAAGTTTTATTCATTACATGGTTTTCCAATACCAAATCATATTCATGCTCCTATCTTACTGCTATGATTTCTACTAACAATGTGTACGATAGAGCAATATTTAATTGTTGTGTTAAAACCCTTTATAGATTATCCTTGTTCATTACATTTATTGTTTGTATTTTACTAATTATGTATTGTTGCAATATTTAATCGTTTTGTTAAAACCCTTTATAGATTATCCTGGTTCATTACATTTATTGTTAGTATTTTACTAATTATGATTGTTTTCTTGTGTGTACCACTGAGTAATAATGTTGATGCGCAGCTAAATTTCTTTGATGGATGTGCATTTCATTTTAGTGTTGTGTTGTAGCATTTTGGGTATCAAAGTCAAAATTCCAGAAGAAAATATTAGCTAAATATTGTTAGTTAAACTTCCGTTCAATGAAATTCAATTGAGTAAACGAGTCCATGTAAATGAGTAAATGAATCTACGTATAAAAAAGGCTTTTTGTCAGCCAATCAAACTCTCACCTTCTAGGGGCTTGGTTGCACTTCATAAAATCTTATTGATTAAAAGTGTGTTTTTGAAGAGTTGAAATTTACGAAGTAAAATGGCTTTAATGATACTTGTTACTGTTAGATATAATATTCCAATATTTATTGTTGTACTTTTATGTTAACGATAGATATGTACATTGGAGCATATTTTATCATTTTATTAAAGGCCTCTTTAGAATAGCCTAGTGCATTTCTTTTATTGTTACCATCTTTCTTGCTTTGTTGTTAATTGCTTTATTAAAATATTTTTTTATAGGATCTCAGACTTGAGTAATTTGGATAACAAAAGTTAGGGCAATAAATGTATTTGTGATCATGCATTCTTTATATTGTGGTAAAAATTGAAAGAGCTTCCACTTAACATTTATGTTTAGTAAATTTCGTCATATTGGTCATGTCAATGATACTTTTTCTTATACATTATTTTCATCATATTTGATGCAGATTCCCACAGATTTACACCCTGTTACACACAAATCTGCTTTAGAGACTGTTTTGACGGTATGTGCTTTTACTTCTGAATATAGTGATTTTACAAGAGCATATTTATTATTCTCCAACATAAGATGGAAAGACTTTCTTTCATAAGTTCATCATCATGAGATTTCTGCCTTAGTTATGGCCGTGATTGGTGATGATAAAATTTTATTGTCTCTGTCTCGTTACTGGTATAGATTTTTTATTGATTATACCACATTGATAATTTGGGAGTAAAGATATGTATTGAACTCTTTTTGGCGATGATATGCTGTAGCACAATATATTTCAGAGGATTACCACCTTTGGGAGTCATTAGCTTTATGAAATATATATTGGCTATATTGTGGTATTAATGCCTTTGAGTTAATTATCAGCTTTGGGGGACAATGATCGATATCGTTAGTTACTTTTCTTCAGTTTTAAAATATGAACGGTGATGAAAATTTGGACTTGTGTAGCCATTAATTAATGAGAAAGGTACCATGTGTGATCTTAGCTGCATGTATAATGTGGTAATGCATGCAAAGAGACATTGATGATGTGTACCCTTGGCTGCATGGGAACCTTGGTGCTAGGCATGCTTTTTCACTAATGTGAGACTTTGAATATGATAGATAACCACCAATTACTGCTAGAGTTTGAGTTTGTGTAGCAGCGGAAGTTGTAGATTTGGTTACTGTAGCAGCAAGATTTGTAGATTTGTAGACTTAATAGCAAAAGCAACTTTAATTATAAAAATACGCAAGGTATTTATAATAATAAATATTTATTAATATGATATGATATAAGACGATTGAATGATTACAATGAGGTCCTGCTTTTATACCTATGCAGGTACCTTTTCACGAATGGGCATGTCTTTTAGGCATGCCTTTTTCTTAACCTAATGACTATTTAACATAATCCTAATTGATTAGTTAGTAATTACATTTATTTGTATTTATTCCATTAATGACTATATTTATTACATTAGTTATGAATTAGATTCATAACAGTTCGAAGCATTTTATGTTGACTTGCTTGTCTTCTATGTGTATGTGAGTTCTTTAATAATATGTGTGCGTGGTTGCAAGATGCGAGGCAATATGATCCTCAATAGTCCTTGTGCTCTCTCCTATGAACTTTTGGATGCCTTCAAAATAAGCCTACAAAGTAGAGTGGATATTTTTGTTGATGGATGGCATCCTTTATACCAAGATTTTGTCAACCAAAACCCCAATACATTCATCTTGACCAATTTATTTTAGATAATAAGGTGGTGTAACGTCCTCTCCTAATTAATTTTCCAAGGGAGGACGAAGTAGCCAGTCCAACCCCGTACGCTGTAGTCAATTATAAAGGGGGAAACCCATTATTCAATGTTTTGGTGTAAGATTGGGTAAATTGGATAATTGGAGGAAAAGCTTGTGAAGGAAGTCAAATTGGGGCATAGTGGAGGGAAACTTGTTAGCCCCTCAAATTAAATTTAGGAAAAGGGACCCAAAAGGGAATCGATAAATAAGGGAGAGGAGAATCATTTCTTTGATCATGGTTGGTGGATATTTTTGTTGGGTTGAGGTTCCTGAGGGTTCTAAGACCCCTTTTATTTTTAATTGGTTTCGATGGTGAAAGATTCCACCCTAGCCAATCCCTCTCTCTATTCTATTTGGCATAATTTTTTGAGGCATCTTTCATCTAGTCTTAGTAAGCAAGGGAAAATTTCTGTGAATTGCTTGGTTTGAGGAGCAACTTTGTGGCACCATATCTGTCTAAGGCAGTTTAGGGAAGTGAAGTCTATTTGGGTAGTAACAACCTTCTTTATGGTTGTGCTTTCATCCAAGGAATCTGAGACAACGACCTTCCTTCTAACACGTATCGGTGGCAGCGCATGATTTTGGTGGACAAATTGTGACAATGAAACACCCTCAGTAGAAGTAAAGCTTCTGAGGTCCATCTAGGGCCATGAACCAATTCTAGGGCATTGGCTGAAGCAACTGTTCATTCGCCCTATTGGGACAACGACAACCTTATGAGGCTTGGGCAATGACTTTGGGCTAGCATAAGGACTAAGTCCTGTGACAACGAGGTGTTGTGGCACTCTTCAACCAACGAAATATAATTTTGGGCTTAGCAAAGGTTTGCAGTGAGGTGCAATAGATTGAGGTCTAGAGTAGCGGAGGTCTAATTTGTCATCGACAACAACTACTGTTAAAATTTGATGTTCTATGTTGAAATTATTACTTATTATGAATCTTCCTTCTGTTGCAATATCAGTTAAGCAATTGTAGATAAAACATAAACCATATAAACCATATGCACAATAGGAGACAACCAAGAACACAATGAGCATAGAATTTAGGTCCAATGACCAATGCAAAACCAACAATGGGAAACCCAACCAGATTTTTCTTTTATTAGAAATCAGTTGTTCAATGGAGAAACAAAATACAATGAGATATCAAGAGAATGAGTAAGTTCACCCAAATCTGAACTAACTGTAGCAAGAAGATCTCTGGTAGCAACAACTAATGTAAACACTGAATCACTCTGGCTCACCAAATTTTGCTCTTACTCTTCAAGTCTCTCTCTCTCTCTCTCTCTCAATCCTTCTCTAGTCTTTCCAACTCTCTCTTTCACAAGTTCAAATTCTCCTTTCACAATGCACAAGTAAGAAGAGAGGATGAGAGGCACATATTTATAGGAGGAGCAAGGAGTTCTAATCATCAAGGAGGAGTAACTCGCATGCCTTGAGAGAGAGTTAGATATTGCAATTTAGGGAGAGGAGGTACAAATGCTTTGTAACTCATGCCATAAAGGAGGGGTACACATGCCTTGTAACTCATGCCATAAAGAGGGGTACACGTGCCTTGTAACTCATGCCATAATGAGGGGTACACATGCCTTGAAGGAAAGAGAGTGTAACATATGCATTAAAGAGTGCGTAAGCAGAATCTTATGACGAGACTTTAATGCATGTAAGAGAGTGCAACGAATCCATTAAGTGAGAGAGAGAGGTACGAGTGCCATCAAGGAGACAGAGAGAGGTTTGAAGTGGCATGATTGAGTGCCAAGTAGGAAATGTGACATGTATTTCCATTTAGATAATAATATTATAGTATCAAAAGGATAATAATAATATTAATGATAATATTGATGATTAAGTAAAAATTGATCAATTAAGATTGACTAAGGATAAGTTTGATTTTCCATCATCTATACCTGATTACCAATTGAAACAAGGTGATGTACTATTTTTGGAAAGCATGATTGAAATTATAGACATGACTTTCTATCTTTAGAAATCCACTCTAGAATAGCTGGAAATGAGATTTTATTCAAGTATATTCATCCCTTAGCTTAGCTGCCAATTTTCAACACTCCCTCTCAGCTAGGGAGGAATTTCTTTATGAAACAAGGATCTCTTCTTTGGAACAATGATGTTACAATCTAATGAAGAAGAATCATCATAGGGGAGATTGATCCATCACCCTATATTCTCTTAGGGGGATTACCACTTAGAAACACATGAGAAGGATCCTGCACGACCAAGTCTAATCTCTACTTGGGGGGCTTACCACTTGTCAAGGATCACGTACAACCAAATCTCTGCTGGGGGGGATTACCACTCGACAAGGATCACGCACAACCAAGTCTCATCTCTGCTTGGGGGGATTACCCCTTGTCAAGGATCACGCACAACCAATTGTCATCTTTGCTTTCAGAGATTACCACTTGTCAAAGATCACGCACAACCAAGTCTCTGCTTGGCGGGGTATCCACTTGACAAGGATCACACACAACCAAGTCTCATTGCTATCATCCATGATTGCTGTTGATCATTGAAGTTGCACTTAGAGATTTTTTGAAGACTCCATGCTCGAGGATATGTCAGAGGCTTCATGTAACATTAGAGTTCCTATCTCATCAAAGTTTTTCAACTCTAACTTCTTGTTCTCATCTTCTTCTATGTTGTACTCAGATTTTGCAATCCCTACGGGGAGGATGTAAAGTGATGCTAGTGTGATGAATTGAGTCATGTAACAAACCTAGATACCTTGGGACGTTGTCATCAAGTGATTTCACTATAGGAAGTGTTCTTTACTTGGTTAATTATTAGGTACTTTCGAGGATTTAATAATTAATTGAGTTTTTTCCTTCAAACATAACCCCAAAGACAGAGTGTGGCTTGATGGCTAGCCTTGGGTGGGTCCTAGTGTCTAGAGTCATTGCATATTACCATACTAGATCACTCATAAAATTTCGAGGAATTTGATTGGGTCTTGGGGTCAGTTTTTTAATTTTTAAAATTTCTTGCAGGACGAGATTTTTAATAAAATTTGAATGTAAATTGTAATAAGTATAGTCTAGAGAAGTTGTATGGGGTATGTGTGATCAAAATTACACCTCTCCTCACCAACTTCCTACTAAGACATACTTTGAGGGGTAAAAAATAAGTCGTTGACCCTCAAAACCCACTTTTCCTAAGTTACTGAAAAATGTGGCAATAAATTAGCCCAGAAATAAATTAAATGGAGAAAAATAAATAACTCCATGTGACAAAATGACATGGAAATGACTTGGAAGTTATTTCAAGTCAAGAGTTAAGTCAAAGGACAAGTGGAAGATGATTTGGCACATGACATCATCAAGCCAATGAACACATGGTGAAATCGAATTCCCAACTACAATTGAGGAAATCGATTTGCTCACTTGGAAAATCGAATGGAATATTTGATGGAGATTTTGTTGGAGGCTTGTCTCCACCTTAACTACACTAGCTCTATACTTGGCATCTAAAGGATCAACGAGTTCCCCAAGGAGGCACATGCATTTCCTCAAGGAAGCTCAACACGTGGCACATTGGGAACATCAATGAGAGGTGTCACTTCTTGGCTTGATGGTTGGTTGTTAACTCCCTCTTGTTGCACATTTGGCATTTCTTTGCTTCACACATGGAGAGCTCGATTTGCTTGATGAAGAATTCGATGGCCACCTCAAGGATTTCGATTTGGTTGGAGGTCTACTTGTGTTAGGTCAACTCTCCACTTGGAATTCGACTTCTGTTCTTGGGATCTTATCCAACACCACTTGTCACTTGGTTCTCTCACTGGGATTTGCTCCTAAATTTCTATTGAAGTGAGCATTGGGCTCTCACTATGTATTCATGTTATGTGCTATTGGGCTTGAAGAAACTCTGCTAATTTGTACACTTGCTTTTGCTAATAAAACAAAGACTTTGGGGTATCATTGGCGGTGTTATGTTGGCTGTCTTGAGGTGATTTATTTCCATGCAATATTTTGTGCTTCAATTTCTTATGCATTTAAGTTGTCTTAGCTTCTCTTGCAATTTATTGAGGATTGATATATGCAAGCTATCTTGCATATATCTTTGATTTAGAGCAGTATTCTAGGAGTGAGAAATGCTAATTGATTTTTGCAGGAATCTTTAGTTTATTTCACCCATTATATTTCTCTATTTCCTTTATGTGTGCTAATGTTTGTGTCCAAGTCTGTAGAAAATATTTTCTTTGAATTTGTGGGAAGGATCCTTTCCGGTGTGGGAGAAGTCTCACATAGATCAACTCACTCCTGGATTCAAGATACAAAAGACTCATCAATCTTAACTTCAAGGACTTCATCCAAAGAAGAACAAGGAAAAGGGGAGTTCTATTTTCCCATATTCTACTTGAATCACATATATTTCAAATTTGATTATTTTATTTGATTCAAATCTTGAGCTTTCCAATGATTATATGAGCTAAATAGAGCATTTTCCTACACTGTACAAACATGGAGTTTCATTCCCATGACTTGGTTTAGTTTTGTATACTAGTTGTATATTATTGCTTGTTCTTTTGCATGCTCTCTCCACTATTTTTCTGATTTGTTTTGCAGCCTTTTGAGCAGCAATTCAAGTTCACTTTGGCATCATGTTGGAGGAGAGATTTTTTCCAAAACTACTAATTCATTTTTGTAGGACCCATTTTCATTTGTTGGACAACTTGGTAGCAAGGCCGTGACCCCTTTTGAGGCCCATCCCTGGCTAGGCCGAGTCCATTAGAAGGCTGCCACTTTTCCTCTCTAGGACGTGGGCCTTAAAAGACCTCTCTTTCTTCATGCTCTTTCCTCTTCATTTCAAGTCTGAAATTTGTAAGTAATTTTCGGATTTCAAATTTGAAATTTGTGTGTAATTTTCAGATTTGAAAAGGCTTTCTTAGGCCTCATTTGTAGTGAGTTTTGATCAAGTGATCAAGGAAGGTAGTGAGCATATCAAACGTTTAGGAAACTATGGGAAAAATTGTTGGGATAACTCGTGGAGGTCATTTTTCCCTCTACAGGACGTGGATGCTGGTTATTCACATTTAATTTGGGTTGCGACGCCCTTTTGACGCAAGCAATCCGGGCTACAAAAATTGCAAATGCTGATTTGCCCTCTTTAATCTTGCGTCCATTGGGTAGTTTGGGGAAAAATCAAGAATCTAAACCCAAAATTTATCTAGAAATCTTGCACCTTTTTGCTTGAATCCTTTAAATTTAAAATCTCTTTGAATGAAGTCACGATGGTTTATATGAAGATGCCTTAGTCATCTCAGCCTCTTCAATAAAGCCTTTTTGCTTGGATTTGCCCTAGACAACTCCATTTTCCCATTTCGAACAAGGTATAAATCAAGGTGCTGTTGATGAAACCTTATTCTTTAATAAATTTCTCCTTCCTTTCTTAAACTCTAGATATTTAGGGTTAGTGTTAGGGTTTTTATGTGAAGTATTGGTAAAAATGTGATTTATGTTTGATGTGTGATTGTTCATAAAGTAGAATATGTATATTATTATATAAAAGCAAAATCTAGCACTGTTTGCTTGTGAAACCCTATCTTTAGGGCTGATGTCATCATTCTCTCACTGTTTTATGCATGTTTCAGCCATAGAAACTCCATCGCAAGCCTTATATCATTGATATCTATTTGAAGGTGTTGTTCCTTTGTTGACTTATCATTGAATGACCTTTTCTTACGACTGTTATATGAGATTGCTTGCCTTCTCATTAAAAATCTGCAAAACCCTTGCTTATAACTGTTCTAAGAATAGAGTACTTAACTTTTGTAAATATTACCTAAGTTTTCTAGGATTTTTCGGTACTATGTTCAAATCATTAGACATCATCCAATCACGCTGAGCCATTTTTATCGAATATCCTTTAGATGATCTTTTAGGGAAGCCTCCCTTTGTGTTGAACACCACTAAATAGTTGGAGAAGGGTTGTTGAAGTGACAATGGAATTGATCTGTTGTTGCCTTTATAGGGAGGCTCTGCATTAGGGTTGGGAGATTTTGCACAAAATTTTTGGTCCTGTTACTGGGGAGGTTTTAGGTCCACCTCCTCGTGATTTTAAGTCTATGTTTCAAGATATATTGATGAGTACCTCCCAAAGTCAAAGTTTGAAGTTTGAACTTCTCATTTGGCTATTCCATTGGAAGAACAAAGCCCTAATTCTTCATTGATCTTCAAAGATTCTGTCTTGTAGTGTTAAGCAAGCATTTTTAAAGGCATTTGAGTTCACTCTAGCGATTCTACAGTTGATTGTTATGCAAAAATCAAGTAAACGATTATTTGGGATTTGCATGAAATGTATGCTACTTTGGATCTTAAGGATATCCCTTGATATCCTAATCATTACGGTACATGTTGTATGAGAATTATTTCAAAGTTTGATGGTGATCCTTCTTCAACGATTGAACCTGTAGTAAAATTTCTCAAAGAAATTTTGGATATCGATATGATACGTGAGGATGCTCTTATGAGGTTGTTCATTAATTCTCATGACAAAGATCTGTTGAGAATTTGGGGTGTTGGGGTAGCATCGGATATGCTCTAGCTCCCAAACTTTGTGGAGGGACTACAGTGCATAAGATCTCCAAGACCTAGAAAGCGATTTAAGAAATTCCATCCTGTTTAAGAGATATTTAATTAATTAATCTTTTTAATTAAGGACCCTAAGTCTAACTTAGGAAAATTAAAAGATTAAAGTTAATTAAATTAAACATGTGATGAAAATGACCTAAGTCACACGAATCAAGCTTTCTTTTAATCTTATCTGTCGATAAGAGATTGGTTCACGGCTGTTGGTTTCCCAGCGAGAAAAGTATAAAGGAAAGGCTTGGGGTTAGTTGGAGAACACACACAGTGGTAGAGCACTGAAACTAAGCCGAAGTTGTAGGGCATGGTTCGCTAGGAATTTCAGAAGTGTTTCAGCTGCAATGAGGGGTAGTCTTGGCGAGAGGGATGGTTTGATCCTAGGGCAAGAGTGCAACAAGAGGCAGAGAAGCAGCACACTAAGCATCGCAGCCACAACCCAACAAAGGCAGCGCAGAGGCTTCAGGGGCTACTAAGGCTGTCACAGGCTTAAAAAGGGCAGCGTAGAAGCAACAGGAGGCCAGCAAGGTTGACGCAAGCCCAACTAGGGCAACGCAGGGGCGACGTAATCCAGTCTGGGGTGACGCGGGCCCTTCCTAAGCAGTGCAGGGGTTGACGCAGAGGGCTTCATAGCAGCACTGGGGTTTTTGAAGATTGAAAAGGGCTGAGTTCTGTATATTCCATTTGAGGGTGTGAATCAGTCAGTTTTTCTGTCTCCAGAACAGAGGTATAACTGCAGTTTTATTTCTCTGTCAGCTTAACCAGTTGGTGCCCAGATTTGTTGTACTCAGATTCTACTTAATAATAAAACCCTCCAACAGCCAGAAGCCAGGTTTTCCCGCATTGGGTTTTTCCGAGGACAGTTGTCCAGAAAATCCTTGTGTGTCACTTTGTCATTGTGCATGTATTCAGTTTAGATCTATATGTGTAGGTTGTTAATGTATTTACTTCGATGTTAATGTTGAATATTTCACATTAATAACTTAATGTAAGTAGAAGTAAATCTAAAAATTAACAGTAGGGTTTTTGTTTGAGATATTCAGAAATTTTCACAAGATCAAAGTGATTGGATTAAATATTCTTGTGAATAGAGAAGCATACCTTCTATTAAGGTGTTAATTGAATTTTTTCTTGATTATTGGGGGACATTGTTTCAAAGTGACGAAGACACCCTTCACGGTTTCGTCAACGTCTTTCAATACGAAAGCCTCGTGGTTCCAATTGGAGATATAGAAGAGGAAGTTGATGAAGAGGGTTATAGTGAACAAGAAGAGGAGACCCTTCTTGATCTTCAAAAGGAACATTTTGAAGAAGAACTTAAGGAAAATGATGATCATGATGTTTTGGAAATCCACGCACCCCAGCTCTGGTCTATGCCTTAGCTAGGAACATAAACACACTGAAGATGCCCAACCAAAAACAGATTTGCACAACAGAATATAACATCAATGAGATCAATAACAGTACACCGTATTTATGGCCCAAAACATGTTCCTTATTAGTCCTTGAATAAGAAAACCTTAGGGCTCCCATACAGGGGATCATGGCTCTTTACAACCCTGGTACAATGCTAATATACATAATCAGTCCTTTGACCAATGCTATCTAGGGATTTTCTCCCACCCAAAGTGGGTTACCCCATGTGAGAAATTTTCTCCTATCACCTCCTCCAACCGACAACCAACAACCCCTAAGAGCCGCTAGTATCTGATGATGATATGATAGTTATATTTCTAGCACATACATCAACCATATGTTCCCTCACCCATTTGGCAAGAGCACGTGTTGGAAGGTGAAATTTTGATCAAAAGGTACTTTATTCATTTTGCAATCGGGTGCTTATGCTTGTTTTTATTTGAGCATTTGACATGGATTATGGGGTAACTTGGATGAAAGAAGTGTCTCGGTCGTTATCTTGTTCTCTCACCTTAAATGGGGGGTTAATTCTCAATCCTAGTCAACCAAAACCTCCCCTAATTACCCAACAGGTATAGGAGGGACACTACTTAGGAGGCCATGATTGAGATAGCGTAACCCCATCTCTCCCTATTCCATACTTACCATTTTCCATCTTACATTATATGCCCCTATTCCACCTCCATTCTTCGGGTTCAAGTGACCACTAGTTCATTGGGATTTGGCACCCACACATCCTCATGCCTAGGTAGGGGTTGGAAATTTGCATATGATGGCCACAAAAGAAAACAAAAGAGAATTCAAAATGCAAAAGATGGCCGGGATATTCAAATTAGCACATAGGAAAATGCCAAGCATGAGCTCTACCTCACTCATGGCCATCACTCGACTCCTCGACCAATATTTCCCTATCTCATGAAAGACAAGGAACCCTTGCATGTCCCAACCACTCTTTGGCGATGAATTGCCCCATCCTTAAGGGGGTACTAACTGCTATACATCATACAAAACATGCTCTCATTCCTTTAGCTATGAGTAGTGATAGGAAGAAGAATCAATAAAAAATAAATGGGGTAAGAGGGGTGGAAAAATAAAGGCCGGGTTGGTAACTCATGCATTCGCTATTTCTCGCTTGTCACATCTATACACCCAGGATGAGGATCTTCATCAGGTTGGTCCCTTTGACCATGGTACTTGGCCATGAAGTCTTCTACCCTCCTCCGTTCTATCATTTTCACATGTCACCTATTGATTGAAGGGTGCACCAAGGACATCTTGCTTCCCCTTGGGGGTTGAGAACACAACCACAACTACCTAGGGAGGTAACACCATTACGTGACCAAAGCCACAATTTTGTAAGGGAAGCCTTGTATGAAGTGTTAATTTGCCCATTACTTTCAAGCTTGATTCACTAAGATGCAATAATGATTAAAGGTACCTAATGTTGAAAGTTGTAGCACTAGATATTATGTGTAATTGGTAGGTGGCTCCATTTATGGTTTTGGGAAACTTAACTGGGGTCCAGGTTCTACAGAGGGGCATATTGACACCCGCAAGTAAGGTGTTGAGAGCCATTCGACTCTAGACAATTGCATAGCATCACTTGCATCCTTGGGCACCTCTAACACCCACAACGTTCCAACACTTTGCCCTACATTGTTGACTTTTATGGGATGGTGCACTTGGACCACCAAGCCCCTAGTCATCTTAGCACTGATCAGATGGGATGGCAACCAATCTAGGGCCCATATGAGGACGGTCTCACACATTGATACATGGGAGGGCTAGCAAAACCTTGAGAGCCCTCAAGGTTGGAGTAGAGTGGACATTTTGTCCACATGGAGACTCATGAGATCACTTTTGTGCCCCAAAGCCAAAATGGGGGTCCATAGAGGGATTATGCCAGAGATTGTGAAAATTTCAAGCTTGGAATCCTATTGCAGCAACATGTATTATTTCTTCTAACTATTAATTAAATTAGCAGTGTATTGCTACGAAAACAACGAAATAAACTCACTGCAATCTTCACAAAAATACCGCGGAAAATAATAGCGCTGGAAATTGAAAAATATTCTAGCGCACACAAAATCTTGACACAGTTATTTTTGGACAAATGTCCCCGGGAAAACCCAACTTGGGAAAACAGGTGCAACAATTGAGGGTTTTTATTATTATGCAACACTGAGATAATCTGAGTACAATCTGGATGCCGAAAATTATCAATCCTGCAGAGAAAATACTGACAAGAAATATCTCAAGGAAATTACCCTCACTCCGAGGAATCTCAACACTTGACTGCCTCTAAAAAGAAAGTCGTCCACCTTGCCCTATGTAACTTCTACACCACCCTTGCACAGTTTGCTACACACTCAACTTGGAACAATTGCAAATCAAGCCATCCTGCTTGCTGTTGACTGCGAAACTGTCTCTCCGACAATATGGAAATATTTTCTGCCCTATGGAATTGATAACTAGCTTCACCTCAGCAAAATCGAACTGCCCTTTGAAGCTTTTGCGCAACCACCTAGTAAATTTCGACCTCTCCGCAATGTACTCACAGGATTTGGAAAATTTTCCTTCGGCTTCAGTGTCCTTACCCCTCTCTGTGTCTGCGACCTTCTCTGGCTTGAACTCTTCTGGCAATTGCTGCTCCTTTCTAGAAAAATGAACTCTCGAAGGAATTCGATCTCAATTGTGTGTTCTCCATATAGCTATTGACTTCTTTTTATAATCTTTTGTTGGACTTCCAATGACCAAGATTAAAACTTAATCATGTTGGTCAATAATTGTCATTGATGAAATATAAGGTCTCTTGATGGCAAATTGTTGAATGCTGCACTATGACATATGATTGATGACATATCACTGCACTATTACATGATGACATGGATGCTACACTATCATGAGGACATGGACGACTCACATGATGACACTATGATGAAGAACTTGGAGTCATGACAATGAAGAAGCCCTAATGACCTCTTGCTATCCCAATCACCTTTTGCACTAAAAATTTCAAGAACAGTCACAAAGAAAAATAAATTTGGACACCTTGGAGGCATCCTTTCACAATGAATCCTAGACCATCTTAAAGAGGATTTTACCCTCTTTCTAATGAGCCCTTACTTTCCCTCAAAATCCTTCTAGTTGAAGAGAAATCGATTTTTTAATATTATCTATCCTTAATTTTTATCTAGCCGACCTACACTTCACACTCATGTCGGCCTATTTCTTAAGACGTGTCTCTTCATGTTTTCTAGTAAAAACAGTATAAATACAATGATTCAGACTTCACAACTCGTGAACACAAGGGAGAAAAGCATAATACTCAAGGAGAGGAGTTGTTTGAATTTGATTGTGTCTTAATATATATGCTGAACAACATGCACAACTGAAGTTGATATCCTTGTAAATTAAGCATTCAACACAAGGCCTCAGATTGTGTATCATCTCATACACCTTGGCCTTCATACTGAACTGTGGTGGCTCGGACTCCGCATCATCTCCTTTGCTCAGACTGTGATTGTGGTGGGTAATTACATTACCTCGGACTCTGTGGCTCGAATCCTCTCTGTGGATTATGTATTATCATTGGACAATGAAGATCTTGATTCATATATTATTGTGGACTGTGTAATCATTTTTGGATCAAATCTCTTTGTGGCTCGAGCATACAATTGGTGCAACAATCTTCCTCCTACGGCTCATTACATCACTTACATTTTGGCTCGGTGAACACAGTAGCACTACTTCCTGTGGCTCGGATCATTATTCTTGAGTGATACTCCTTGCTGTGGTATTAATCACAGAGCTTCTATGTTTAGAATTCCTATGGTATTAACCTCAGATAATTGAAGTAAATAGTCAACAAGTCAAGTAGGGTTCAAGGCCAGTTTTACACTCCCAGATTCAGAGTTGAAGTATGATTGCAACATTAATACTCCTATACCTACAGTGAAGGCTAGTGGTGGAGACTTATATTGGACAGTCAAGCACAATTTTTGGAGCTAATTGAACATGTGAACAATTGAACGATGAAGAATCTTGTTGAAGACATTCAAGTAAGTACATCACTCATTTTCTATCAAAAGAACATTAAAGGATTGGTGTCTTAGGGGTTGATGCCTCTAAAAACAAGGTTGGAGCCTTAAGAAGGATAAGGTTGAAGCCCTAGAGGTTGGAGCCTCACAAAAGTCCAAGTTGGTGTTTGGAAATAGGTTGGAGCTTGGAAGGTTGAAGGGTTGGTGCCCTCAAAGCATCATTGTACTCAAATAATTGTAAAAGAGGATTGGAGTCCTCCCTTGTTCATAATAAAATTAATATTATTTACTTTTTTGATTATAATTGTGAAGAATCTTAAGTGGTAACTATAACAATTGAAAATAAATACCGATTCACCCCGCCTCTTAGTATTTCCAACAAATCAAGGGCTAAGATCATATCAGAGTCGATCCATGTGAGTTTCTAGATGTTTCACACCTTATCTCAATTAATTCTGATTAATTAATCACTTTTCCTAAGTTTAGACTTAGAAAACAATAAAAAATAGGCTAATTATCTAATTAAGACACTTCTAGGTGGAATTTCCAAAAACAATTTCTGGGTTATGGAGAACTCCTGTGTTTTAGCCTTTCCACAAAGTTTCAAGACTAGAACACCTTTTATGCTACAAAAACTAATACTTCGTCTTAGCGAGGAAGGTGTTCTAGTGCTACATTGTTGCTACAACACCCTGTCTTTGTATCACCCTTTGTCACGCTGCTGATTTTTGGTCGATATGACTTCCTGCAACTGCCCACCAATCACTGCACAACTCTGATGCTGCATCTGTGCTGCGACTACAACTGAGCAATATCCTAAATACTGAATCAACCGTGTCTGCTGCATCTGTCTCCTGAGTCCTAACTGCTAATAGCTACTACATTGTCCACTGAAGGATCTACGCTGCTGCTGACTCTGCACTGCTGCCAACACTACACTGCGTTCCTCATCACTCGATTGCGACTAGTCTACAACTGTCACTCGGGATTTTGACTACATCACTAACTATGATCCATCCTGCTACTGAATATTGTGGGCCCTTGTAGCAAGATAATGATCCATGAGAAGGACACCTCAATGGACCCTTCCCATCTCTGCAACTCTGGGACTACAACTCCATATCGCATCACCTCTCTCATGGAGGTATAACTACAAACATAGTGAAATCTTCCTCCAACTTGGAGGATAATTTGTCTATCTCAACGAATGCTGCCGCATGGCCCTGTTTCTCCTGCTTGTCCTTCTTCTTGAGAAGACACTACGTACTGTGGTGGCTGAGCTTACCACACCTGAAGCACTTGACGTTAGATAGGTCCTTTTTTTTTCTTCTTCCCCTGCCCCTGGCTGGGACCCTTTGATGCTAAAGCCACATTTTGCTCTTCACCCTTCACGCCCTTGATGTTGGTCGCGCCGATGGTACTCTTCAATAGAGCATGCCTCAATTCCTCCTGTTGTAGATTAGACCACATCTTGTCCCATCTAGGCAATGTGTCTCTGCCCAAGATACTTCTGAAAAACACCTGCCACTCCTTTGAGACACTATTTAGTGCCAGCCGTACAAGCTGTGTTGGTTGAGGTGCCTCCGCAATGGCTGCAAGTTGATCTCGGACCTCCTGAATCTTGGTGAGGAAGGAGTCTATGTCGTCACCCTTCATCATCTTGATGCTCCTCAACTTCTCCTGTAGAAACATCTTCTGCTGCTCGAAAGTGCCCTGATACAACTAGACGAGGGCATCCCACATTTCCTTGGTTGTTCCTTTTTTTTCCAGATGTGAGACTACATGGTCCCAGACTCTATCCAAGATCAATCTCTCCGCCTTTGCCATATCCTTGCTATATTCCTTGAGTTGATCGACATCCTGGGGTACTGCTACCACATTGTCCACATAGGGTTTCAGGCCATGTTCATCCAACATGAAAGTCATCCTTGCCTTACAGATGACAAAGTTGGAGGCTCCCTCCAACCTATCTCGATCTCTAAGCCCAGCTATGGCCATCTCTAAATCTGGTCGAAAATCTCACTCTTTCCCTCTGCTCGGTTGCTGAATCTGCTACTCGCACTCCCTTTTGTAGTGAGAAGATCTGCTCATAGCTACTGTCAATCTGCAACTTGAAAAAATAGATCTTTAAAATGTTGATTTGGGGTAGCATCGGATGTGCTCTAAGTCTCAAAATTTGCATGGCGGCTTAGACACATGTATTCCAAAAATTGTTTTTGAAAATTCCACTCGGAGTGTGTTTTATTAAAATAATTAATTATTTTTAATGGGACCCTAAGTCTAAACTTAGGAAACTAAAGTAAAGGGTATTAATAAAATAGAGTGTGAATCTTCTAGAAAAAGACGGAGATCAAGTCAAGGTTAATCTTAGCCGTTGGTTAACGATCTAATCTCGACTGTTGAAGTCTCAACGAGAAGATTATAAGAAGTACTTGATGGATCATTTGGAAGATACATCGGGAGAGAAAATCTAGAGATCGAAATTCTTTAGTGAGCAGTGCTTAGGGAGAAAATCAATTGAGAATATTTTTGCAGAGAGGGGCAGAGATAATTTCCGATTGGATGAGTTTCCTGATCCAGAGAGTGCAAAGAAAAGGAGGCAGTAAAGGCCACCAAGAGTAGCGTAGAGCCAGCCACGCAAAGGCTATGTAGGGACTGCGCAGAGCTTTAGAGGGAGTTCGATTTTCTGTTGAGGAAACAATCGAGGTTCAATGCCAGTCATTGGAGGGAGTTTCCGGAGGCTATAAAGCCCTCGTTTCTAGTCAACAGAGAGATCCAACGCATAGAGAGAGGGCAACATCAGTTGTGACATAGAGACTGCGCAGAGGCAACGCAGAGCAGCTCATCTCGAGCTAAGGTCAGTGCCAGATTCTCGTGGCAGAGTGAGATTTTTCTCACTTGATTTTATTTGTCAGTTTCCTCTGTATGATTTGTCAGTGTCGACAATCATAGATTTGTACTCAGAAAATTACTGCATAATAAACAAACCCTCAACTGCTGCACCGGTTTTCCTGCATTGGATTTTTCCGAGGACACTGGTCCAAAAATAATGGTGTCATGTGTCTATGATTTATTCTTGCTCAGATCTTGTTTCCGCACATTTATTTTCCGCAGTTTTGAGAACGTTGTAGTGTATGGGTTTCAGTGTTTACCGTAGAACACAATAAATAATTTGTTCAAGTAATTTACAAATAGAAGAATTCTCATCAGTTGCTGCAGTAGGATTCTGGGTAGCAGAATTTTCACATGGTATTGGAGCTTGTTTAGCAGTGCGGGAGGAGCAAGAGAGCACATCCAATAGATCCAGCGTTGAAGAAGAAACCGAGGATCAAAGAGCTGCATAAGTAGCCGATCGATCTCCCCAGTGATTGCGCAATCCAAGCCAGGAGGGCTAGATCTGCAAGAAAATCTCTCTCTAAGTGAGCTGGCAAAGAGGAGAGATTTTCCAGTTTGCAGTTTGTCATAGGCAGAGGGAATAACGCAACAGATTCAACGCAGATCAACCGCTGGAGGGATGCAATTTTTGTGAAGCAGTTGTTATTGGTGCATAAAGCGTCAGAAGAGAGTAGCTGAAGACACATTTGGGGATTTTTGACCCCAAAGAGTTTCTTTCCCAAGAAACTCTGATTTTCCATGCACAAACAACATAATTCGTGAATTATTTGGCTTGCTCCAGCAGGGAGTGCGTAAAGCCATTTGTGCAGAGGGTTAGAGGCAGCAGATCGACAATGATTGGGTGAGATGGCAGCCAGTGGGTTGCGTGACCAGGACCAGTTGGAGGGTACCTCCTGTTGTACCTTAAGAGACAATCCCATAGCTGTGATAAGGAATCAGTGCTTAAGACGTTTATGTAATTAGTCACATAAATATATGTCTTTGTTTAATCACCCTCAAATATTTATCATAAAACCCTCGAAGATCAAATGCCATGAATGTTCCACAATGCCGTTATTTGCTGATATAGAATGGAATAATTAGAAGAAAATGACAGAAAGAAGCCCAAACTGATATGCTGCTGTACAGAATATATCACCTCAAACTCTAGAAGAATTATAAGAAAAAGAAATGGTTAAAATGAAGGAGCGCCTATTAAGGGTTTTAACTCTTATTTACACAAGTAAAATGAGACCTGTAGCTTCATTACTTCATTTTATTTAGAGATAGAAAACATAGAATGTAAACTTAGAGACATATCAACACCAACAAATGCCAGAAACTTGATTTTCATTCATTTATTATTTGAAATCTGAGTACAAAAATTGCAGTCTGAAGGTTCAAACCTTTTTCTGTCTTCTCTATCTCATTAAATACAATAGAAAGCAGTTTGTAACTGCTATAACTGATCTTAACTATTTCAACTACTTAGGTGTAATATTCCCAATTAGCTTTGCTAATTGGAATATTTCCTTTTTGCTTTATTTTGCCGCTTTAGCTAGAGATAATAAACAAAGTGAGAAATAAGAGGGGTCACCTCACTTTAGTCACCTCACTTTATAAAATAAAGTGTTTCTTTCCTAGTTGATTAACGTTGTAACTTAGAGAGGGGGCCTTGGGGGTCCACATGTGTATGAGGGGAGGCCTCAGGCTGACCCAAGGTTAACTGCGCAGGCCAAGGAGAGTGAAGGACGCAGTTAAGGTTTTGGAGGGAGTTTAGCATTATAAAAGGTGGGGTTCTCACCTCATTTGGACATGCTTGATTTGATATTGATATTGAGAGCTAGACTTCTGTCTGCTTCAGCACGCCGGTTGTTTAGTCGGTCTGCAGCACTGTTTAGTGCAACCGAGTGTCTCCGGTCGGAGATCTCACCCTTAGCCTCGGGGAACTTCGAGTGCCTGCCCTGGTAAGGTTATTTCTGGTTTCACCCTTAGCTTCGGGGGACTTCGAGTGCCCGCCCTAGTAAGGTTATTTTCTGAGTAATATCCTTCAGTTTCAGTGTGGATTGGTAGCATTTCCAGGTGGAGATTTGGAGGGGAAGAAGCCCTCTTGTGGCTGCGCAGAACTGAGAAGGAGGGACGTTGTTCCAGGAGAGAGAGGACGCTGATCAACCTTGGAGAGTGAGGACGCTGTTCCAGGAAGGACGCAGTTCAGATCTGAGAAGGAGGGACGCTGTTCCAGGGGAGGAAAGCACGCAGTTCAAGCTTGGAGAGAGGACGCTGTTCTAGGAGACAGAAGGACGCAGATCTGAAGGCACATTGACAGATCCAGCATTGGAGATTGTAGATCTGAGCAGATAATTGCAGATCTGGTTCTGTAGGTTGCAGATCTGGAGAGATAGCATTAGATCCAGCTTGGGAGATTGCAGATCTGAGGAGATAGTGGCAGATCCAGCCTAGATCTGAAGAGATAACATCAGATCCAGCCTTTGGGATTGCAGATCTGAGGAGATATTGGCAGATCTAGCATAGATCTGAAGAGATAGCAGTAGATCTGATATAGTAGGACGCAGATCTGGATTGGAGGCTTCAGATCCAGTAGATCTGAGTATACAGGGAGCAGATCCATCAGGGAGGACGCTGATCTGATGAGCAGGCTTGTGTGAGAGGGGTTTAACAGCGTTTTCCAGCATTTAGGAGCTGATCCATTCATCTGGAGATTTTGGTGACTAGTGCTTCATCTGTTTCTGCGCTGTCACTATCAGAGACAGCGTTTCTGTGGGTGAGGGTTTGGAGGCGTGAGATCAGCCCTTTTTCCAGACTTCAGCTTGTAGCTCCATTGCATTCCAGCAGCAGATCTTCTTTCGCCAGCTAGGACGCTGTCCTTACTGCAGCCATTGTTTATCTGAGAGCTCTCTACTTGCCTGGGGCAAGGATAGGTGCACTTACTCTGATTATCTTGTACTCCTGCCTATATGTTCTGAAATTAATAAAATGGCTCAGTTTTCTGGTATTCGATGTGTACTTGTTCCATGATTTGGTTCCAGCATTGTATTTTCTAGATCTATCTGGTATATTTCTGTTTATTACTGGTTATTTCCCTTTGGGGATATTACATTAGGACTCCGTAGACTAACTATTACGTATCCTCAAAAAGTCTTATTATGATTACATTCTCTCTTTTAAAAGAGGAAATAACATGAAAGTAAAATCCTAATCTATATGCTGAATATGGATTGATGACGATGCTGCTACATTTCCTTGACTGGTTGATTTATCTTTCTTTGCAGTTGAAGGATCCTTAGGTAAATCTGTCATCTAGGCTTTGCACTTCTTCCAAATTTCGATGTTGGTTTTTGGTGAATGAATCAGCTTATGAAACTCCAATTTGAAAGTAGTGATTTTGTTGAAAGATGGTCTTTCCACAAACAAAGTCTTCACTAACCACAGCAGTTGAAAGTGTCTTTGAAAGAAATTGATCACTGTTGCTCCTTCGAGAACCTGAGTTTTCTCATGAATACTATCTACCTTACTTTTTGCCAACACTAGCAAGGGTTCATAAGAATTCCATGACATAAGACCACCTCCCAACGCCCAACATGATGGCAAACCTGCTCTTGCTATTTTATCAAATAATTTATCAAGCTGGCTCACTGCTTCCTTTAACTCAATCAACTTCTTTTCTGTAGACTTTCTATAATCATTTTTAACAATCATTTTGTTAATTTCCACATCATATAAAATCCTGTCTTTAATTTCATTTTCTTCCAGCTCTTGATCTATTTTAGAATCAATGAAATTAATGAACTTTCTTGCCCAAATAGCTCTATTGATTGTTATCTGTTTATCTGTCATGACTTGCTCTTCAAATTCCCTGATAACACTTTTTTCTTCTGCAATAATGTAATATCCCCAAATGGGATATTTTACTGAATTTGCATAAATTTAATTAAATCCCA
The DNA here is from genome assembly GCA_034641835.2 of Pinus albicaulis. Taxonomy (NCBI): domain Eukaryota; kingdom Viridiplantae; phylum Streptophyta; class Pinopsida; order Pinales; family Pinaceae; genus Pinus; species Pinus albicaulis. Next base: position 1,461,254,460 of record CM076578.1, on the reverse strand, counting down.
AATTATACCGGAAAATCAACATTTATTCAACAGAAGATTGCCATGTAAAATTAAACACATAAATACTGCAATTGGATACCATATAGAACAGAAGAATCTCAGCTTTTATTATAACTAATAAGAGGGGTTTACATATAGATCTGACCCAGAAAGTGCTGAGATAGAAACTGGCCAACAATACAATCTGCTACACTGCTACACGGCGATGGCCTTCCAAAACTGAACTGCTGCGCTCTCCCTCCGGCAACAGCTGTCACTGAACCCACTGAAGATGATGAAGCGCAAGTTGAAGATCTGAATGATCCTCACACCAATTTCTGAAGCTCTGTGAAAACTTCTAAGTGAAGTTTCCTCAAGAGTATTGGGTTTCCGTCCAATACTCACAAATCACCCGAGGGTTTCCGTCCTGGGGCTACGGCTGAAGTAGAGAACCACGTCCTCAAACCTCTCATACACAAGAAAATGATCTTTTCCAAAGATATCTCCCAATGGCCTCCTCCCTTTCTTTTATAAATCCCTTGGAGCCTTCTAGAGCATTATATTATTATTATTTTATTCATGGAGCACTTTTCCCTTTTATTAAAATATTCCTTTTTAATGCAGAAAAGGGTAAATCGGCTACCATGCCTCCTTCGGTCACTGGAATCTGTGTCTAACGGTCCCACCGTGTAGGTATTCTCGTCCCAGTTCCGATGAGCTATTACACTAAGGTGTTCACTGTTCCATCATGTACTCCTCCCGGAATGCCACCTTGAGCATAATCAGCTGAGTTAAGCCCATAAATAACTTAAATTTCTGAAAGCTATCGGAATGCATTGGAACGTAAGCCAAACTGCTTGGATGATGGAGCATATCAAGCGAATGCCTCCGGACACCATGAAAACTCCTCAAAACTCCTCCGAAAAGCTCCTGAGCCTGCTGATAACACCAATCTGTACCTGTGACTTGTCTGCTCCCGACTCTGGAAGACCAACCTGACCTTGTCGTAGGTGTCACAAAAAATGGGAATATTACAAATAACAGTCAGAAAACCCTAGATGGTTTTCATTTCTGCAATTATATCATTCCAAATAATATACTTAGCCTGTATTAAGGATATATTTCCCTTCAACTTTTCTTTGAGATTTTTAATCTCATTATCAGTATTCTGACGATCCATTTTATATTTATTGACTTCATCTTCATTAGCTCTTATAACCTTTGTTGTTGTTTCTAAATCAGCTTGTGCCCTTTTTCAATCTCTCTCTGCCATTTGCAATTCAGCAGTTAACTGAGCAATTTGTGTTGATGGATCTTCACTACCTGATGGAAAAACAAAAGTGCAAGTATGAGATTCAATATGGTTTTGTAATGACAGTGCAGTTTGCTTTAATTTAGCAACTTCTTCTTCCTTTTGCATGAGCTGTTGAAGGAGTTTTTCTTTCTCATTTTCCACCTCTGCAACTTCTGCTGCCATGGAATGTTCTCCTGTAGGCAGTTTTAATTTTTTCTTCAGTACAGATATTTCTGATTCAGCACTTTGTAGAAGCTTCTGCACAGCAGACCTGTCATTGGGATCCACTCCAATCTTCAATATGATCTTTTTAAGCTCTTCGTTCTGGGTTGTCAAAGCCCTGGAATTGGCTTTCTCTAACTTTAACTGCTTTATCACTTTTCCAAGCATATTCTCAGCCTTCATTGCCATTGCATTAGTTTTTGTTAGGTCATTCACAATCAGCTGACCTGTTTGCATGTGTAGATTCACTTTGTCCAGCAATGGGATTTTCTTCACATCTACAGTCAAATTCACAATATTAAAATTGTTAGAAGAACCAATTGACATATCAGAAGGGTGTGAAAGGGCGATTTTGAATTGATTTTTTTCAAGATCCATTGCAGTTAGAAGTCTTGTTTGATCTGGAGCTATCTGGTACTCAGCTTGAGCCTCCATGCCTGCCTTCATCTTCTGATTTCTCTCTGCAATCTGGGCAAACATTTGTTTAATTAGAGGCACATGCTCCTGAGTGCTCTCATGCCTCCTGGGTGAAGCAGGGACATTTTGTTCATCACCCAATTTTAATGAAAAACTAGGTTGGGTATCCACAGACTCTTCATTGAACTTTGCTCTCTTCTCAACTCTCTGTTCCTCGTCCTCTGAATCAACCACTGCCTCTTTACTTCTTTTATTAGATTTTTCTGATATAACAAGAGTCTGGACATTTGAACTTTCTGAACCCACAACACCGTTACTTGCCACTTTTTCTAGATCTGGTCTATTCTCATGAATGAAGGCTGAATATCCATTATCAATTCTTCTAGTAAAGATGACACTGTGAGGGTCATAAGCCCACTTCTCTCCTAATAGTAAGTGCATTCCATCTAACATCTTAGTGACTTCATCAAATGCTTGTCTCATTAACTATAAAAGGACCCACAGTCATTGGCAATTTGAACATATGGCCCTTCTTCATAGGCACAAAGTGAATTTGGTCAACATTTAGACTTTGCCTGATAAACTCCAGAGCAAATAGTCTCATAGGCACAAACACCAGAAGCCTATAAGGTTCTACACTAGCTCCATAAAGTCCAATTTCAGAATAATCTTCAAAAACAAACCAATCACCAAATTTGCAGTTTGCCCCCAAATGCAAGAACTCTTGAGCTTTAGGCAAAAAACAGGGGGGAGAGCTTCGATTCAAAACTTTATATGTAGAAGACATAAATTGACCAACAAAATCAAACAAACCACCCACATTCTGTTCTTTCCTCACTCTGTCTGTCCAAAATATTACTGATTGTCTCCTCTTATTCATGTCCATAATGTTTAACCCCAGATGCATGAATTCTTCTACATTTTGATATAAAAATAAATAAACAATAAGTGAGGGAAACTTGAATGAACCCGTTAATGGTAGGCTCATGAGCTGAGAATTAACGGCTTCTTGCCAATAGGATGGAATATCCAGCACCACTCCTGGCTTCATCATCATGGCGAACATTCCCAGAATTGACTTGTCTATCGTACTGTCGTCGTCCTTTCCCAAAATCTTTGCTATGCAGCTCAGCACTGGTCTAACTTCAATATCAAAAACCTCCATAGGGAACTCTTTACTATTAGGTTCAAACTGCTGTGTATTTGGCTTCAGAAAATGAATGAATTGATTAAACTCTTGACTTGCAAGACTGTCATAATAAGCTATCGAGGAATCATCAGAAAATTGGACATATGACTCAGACTCAGGGTAACAAAGAGCTTGGCGAATTAATAGAGCTAACACTTGCAAAACATTTTTCCCTTGACAATTCATTACGAAACATTTCCCAGGGTACATAACAGACACTAGCCAGTAGATAAATTCAGGAAAAAGATGAGCTTTCGGGATACGTGCAGACAATACACCAGTTTTTGCCATGGCAGTGTAAATTGGGGAAGATTTATCATTTAGAAGGACTTGATGATAAAAAGGAAGGTGGTCAAGGGAACAATCTGTATCCTGGATATCTCTCTCGGTATCCATGAGAGGGATGTGGCTAGCAGAACCTGACAGGGATGAGCGTTTAGCCATAGTTTAACTTTGGGATGATAGAATACTTACAGGGTGACCAATAATTGACAGGGTGACGGAAAAATGAAAAAGACGTAGCACAGATACACTTCAAACACCAACAAATCAATGATAATTTCAGAAAGAATGAGAATTTCCCTTAAATAGGTGGCGCGGCTTTGAACGTAAATGCTGATAAGACGCGCCAACAGACCGTTAAGAAACCCTGATGTGGAAGACAACTGTAACCAACTTGGCAGCATATGTCACTGCGGGGGGCCTCGAGGTACGGAGGATTCATTTGGCGTACGCCCCCATAGTCAATCTCGACCGTTCATTTGAGTTACTCCCGCAGTCAACCTGGTCAACTGCGGAGGCACCCTCCATGTTAATCCACGCGTTGAAAGTGCTTGTGGGTTGAGCCCATTACTCATTGCTTGATATATAATTGAACCCCACTTGATAAAGTGATCGATATTTAAACTTTGAACTGGGACCCGACTTCATAAAGTCCAAAAGTATTTAAACCTTTAACTCTAATATAGTTGAGCAGATATATTTTTATGCTAAAGTATATAACCTTTAATGCTTTAACATATCTTTTTTAATAGTTTCCTATATTTTTTGTATTTTTCAAAATTAAAATAAAAGGATATTGCAAATGATCCACGACATCTGGCTCCACCCGGGGATAGTGTTTTTTGCCACGAAACACTAAGAACCTGCAGATCAGTGCCTTCACTTCGAGCATGGAGTCAAATACTGTTTGATGAAAAATGTACAATGAAGCAAACCGGATATGTACAATGGTGAACCATCAATCTTCAGTGCTGGAAATAATGTTTTAAATATTGGCCATTCACTGGCAATTCTACTATTTCCCCATCAAGATTCTCCAGCATAAAAGTGTTATTTGATCTAGCTTCGATAATCCTGTATGGGCCATACCAGAGGGGATCAAACTTACCATGCTTTCCTTTATCTTCTCTTCTGGTATTCCATCTTAATACCAAATCTCCAGTTTGGAACAAAATCTCCTTTGCCTTCCTATCAAAAATGGCCTTCATTTTCTCCTGATATGTGACCAAGTTTTCCCTGACTTTATTCCTGCTTTCACTCAATTCTATTACCTTATTTAGTCTTCTTATCAATGCATTAGGCTCTTCTTGTGCTTCTTGAAGGAAATAAATTATTGGTCTAACTAGTTGCGTGAGAAACAGAGCTTGAGTACCATATACTAACTCATTAGGAGACATACCAGTAGATCTTCTAGTAGTCCTTCTCACTACCTAGAGAGCGAATATTAACTTTGAAGCCCAATTCTTCTGATTCTCATTAATTGTTTTCTTTAGAATCTTTACCAATGTTTTGTTGGAGGATTCAGCTAATCCATTCCCTTGATGATGATAAGCTGTTGAATGAGACAAGATTACATTATATGTTTGACAAAAATTAATGAATTTGACTGAGTTGAATACCTGAGCATTGTCTGTTACTATGTTCATTGGACATCCAAATCTGCTGAAGATGTTCTCTTCCAGAAACTTGATTATTACCAGATCATTTGCTTTTCTGGTAGGTATTGCCTCCACCCATTTTGTAAAATAATCAGTGGCAGTAAGAATCCACTTGAACTGCCCACTTGATGGTGGATTGATTTCTCCAATGAAATCCAATCCCCATTGTCTAAAGGGTTCATCAACAAAAACAGGGAGAAGAGGTAGAGGAGCTAACATTTTCTTCTCTGCAAGCAATTGGCATTTCTGGCAACTTCTAACCACTCTGTATACATCAGCAAATAAGGAAGGCCAGTAAAAACCCGATTTGAGTATCTTGTGAGCAGTAACTTTCCAGCTATAATGACCCCCACACAAACATTCATGGTGAAATTTCATGGTGACCCCGATTATTACGATATAATGATTGCTGATTGTGAAATTTCCTTGTTCTATCGTAGGGGTAAGAGGTATGATATTGGTCTAGTAACATGTTGGCTTCATTAGTCAGTATGACTGTACTGAGTTGATGCACTACATGTTAGCATAGGTTAATGTAGGATTGCATGACTTACATTCTTCTGTGTGCATCCTTCTTTTGACATTGTTCATGCTGGTGTGTCTGCATAGTAGTTAGACATCATTTTTATTTTTAACTAACATTTTATTTTAGTATTATTTTATGCTATATTGCAAGTGTGATGATTAAAACCCATCTCAGTTGCTATCAACAAGTTGCTGCTAGTGTACAGGTAATGGGTCTGCAAGCACTAGGGATTGCCGAGATTCTCATGCACTCCTCATTTGAACACATGGATTATGCACTTAAGAGTGAGCACATGTCCCTTAGTTGGAGCTAGATGTTATTCACTAGAAAGTGGGTAACCCCTAGGAGAAATTTTTTCTCCTCTTTGGGCAGCCAGCTAACCACTAGCCCTATGATGATCATCACATGGCATTATGACAGAATTCTCCACCTATTGCTTCAGTCAGTTATTTGTCCTATCTGGCATTTGTTCTTGAAGGAACGTGGATCATCTATCGGCAGGTACAATGCTTCACTTGGACTTCTTATGTTTGGTTATGGTTTGATCTTCTCTTGGAATGCTGTTATAGATTTGCTGTATTTTTGGTTATTGGTTAGGATTTTCTGAAGTATTCACCATAGATCAACAACTATCTACTTGTCATCTCAACATGGTATTAGAGCTAGTGTGGAGTCTTCCTTATCTATCTAGTGTTGTATTTAGGGATGCTTAAGGTCTGAAACTAGAGTTTGCAATGCCTTTTTTTTTTTTGACTAAATGCATATTTCTAGGGCTTTTACCCTCTCGTCCACCAACACCCTTGTCCTTTGGCAATTCTTTTGGTTTTGTTAGCATACTCAAGGGAGTTTTTTGAGGATTTGTGCTCTTTTCTAGGGCATCAGACTCTCCTTTTCTCTCTCTTTAGAAAAAATATTGCATTTTTTTCCAGGGTAGCACTTGTATCTTGTGAATCTTTGGGTGCAAGTTATCCTTCTCCCCATCTTAATAAGGCTATTTACCATATTTGGGCGGATATAATGACAACCTTTCTTCTTAGTAAGGGTTTACGGATGTATTTGGAGAAACCACTTCCATCTAAAAGTGATCACAATTACAATCCTGTATGTTTTAAAAAAGGATAAAGCCCTGTCAAAGTTTCCAAAGGCCCTAGATGACTGCTGTCCTATGCTTCTCATAATTAAATAAATCAGATTTGAACTTATTTAATCACAGAAATGAATATTTTAGAACGTGCAACAATCACACATTTGACTGAAAAAGGAACAACGGAAGTAGTAAATGAATAACACCAATGTTGCACGAAGCGGGGACATTTTTTGGAAGTGGGGACACGGAAGCGTCATTTCCCAAAAATCTAGGAAGCGAAGCGTCTACTATATATATATATATATATTGTTTTGCATTTATATTCAAAAGAAACATCCCAAATACCAAATTAGTTGTAGAAGACATGAAAACATGCATATGTTTACATAAATAGAGATGGCATCCATTGTACATCAATGCTTAATTATTCCAACATCAACCATCTAGATGCATCGACCGTCTAGAATTTAGATTCCTCTTCTCTTCTCTAGGGATATTAGTCAACATTGCCAAATTTTGATCAAACAACCTAATCCAAGCCTTATAATATGGTAGAGAAAGCTTAACATGCCTGATCAATGATTGACTTGAGTGAAGGGTACATATTTGCTATAGTCATGACAAAGGAGTTCAACAATCAACAACACCAACACTAGGGTACATATAGGGCTCAGGGCTCTTAATTAAATGCCAATCACATGCCCTCATACATGATATAATCCAATGAAATGCCACAACCCCATTGATCCTGAAAGCTGTTAAGTCTGTTGAGTTTTGAATGGGATATGAAATTCTATTTTCTCCATATGAAGTCTGATGAGGGCTGAACCACTTTCAAACATCCTGAGTCATTTAATGGCAATGTTAAAAATTTAAGTAAAAAGATGGAAATGAAAGATAAAGGAGAATGTCACTCTTGCTTTAAGAATTTAACATTACCATTAGAGAGCATCTAGGAAGTGTCTAGGGAGCATCAAGAGGCACCTTGGGAGTATTCGGAAAGCTTAGTTCCTCACATAACAGTTCGAAATTTCCAAAAGAAAAACAAAAAAAACCCTGCTGAACTGTGTGAACCGTCCACCTTCTCTCGGATCTGTTCACGATCTGTGGTGGATACACACCTGAACCTCCACGGATTCGAATTCGATCCTTTCTGGATTCGCAGATTGGGCAGCCAAAACCGTGGATCGGGTCCCTGCGGATCCAATTTTCCAGGAATTGCCAAAAAATGGCAGAACCGTAGATCCGATTTTCGGATCTGCGGTTCTGTCGAAGGATCAGTGGTGGATCCATACGGGACGTGGTTTTGCCTCCTGATCCTTGGCGAGGGGGATGGTTCCTGCAACACTGAATAACACACATGGACAATGCTTTTCCCATTCAAATTAGTTTATCATTCCAATAATCAAAGTTCACAATGTAGCTCCGCAGTCTGCTGTAACTTAAGATCTATATAGTAAATAAAATACTACAGAATAGAGAAGTATAACATGATACTGAAATAGAAGTATGTCTCAGTTGAAGAAAGAAGGCAACAACTACTGCTGTACAATTGTACAATGCTGCTTTTGTTGTTTTCTACTATATATCTACACATTCTCTTTGCAATACACTCTCCTTATTCTTTTGGTCTCTGCCTCTCTCAAGTGTTTTCATGTGTGTTTCAACTTGTTCCATCTTGTCCTATTTATGCATTGAGAGAGATGACTAATCTCTTCAATCCTATTAACTAATTTCCCATATCTTATCAACTATTCTCCTTAATCCTAGCAACCACTTTATCTCAACAATGAGGTATGACTAATACTAAAACAAATCTGATTCACTAATATTCTAGACTCTCTTGAATATTTCATTTAGATTTCTAAGACTAGAAGAATATAGGAAATTTAGATTTCGCTTTTGTTTTTTGTTTATTTAAGTGAAATTACAAGATGGTATTATTTCCTACTTTACTAAATGGTTATTGGAAGTTGTCTCAAACTACTTCTCACTTGTTCATGCATAACTTGTGCAAGTAGCTCTTGATCGAGCTATATTTCTCAGCAATCCCTAGTTTTGATTGCTCTTTATATGGAGCATGACCTTGTTCATGACACTAAGGAAAATAGATTTTAAATGCTTTTCACAAGTTGTATTTTTTAGGATATTTAGACACTTAGGAGTTAGTTAAGACTAACTTGGTTTATTGTGTCTATAGGTAATAGTGTGTTTTTTAAGTATGGATTTGTACTTATGTAATTTGATATTTCTGATATGTTCTAGACATACAGTGGTTCAACAACTCATATTCTCCTCGATACCAACTGCTATTGATCCATAGCTTAACACTTTATTGGTCCAAGATCTCTATTTAAAAAACATGGAAGGTTATTTGTTGAAGATTGATTACGAGAAACTCTCTTATATACAAATTTTTGTTTTGCATTAACAAATTGCCTCAAGTGGCCTTGTTTGCTGTGGTCATGGATGGTTTCCCTCATAGAGGGTTTTTACTACGTAAAAACATTGGTGTTATCATCTTCTACCCACAGGCCATCTTCAACATTTGTGTCATCTATTGGTCCTATTGGTCCACCTTTACCTACTCACCTTCCTCTAGGTGAGTCCGTTGAACATGAACTTGGACCGACATCACATCTTCTCCTTTAACACGAAAAGCAATTGGTGTTGAAATTTGGGGAAACTATGGGATGAATTTCCCATGAGAAGCCCATTTACCCCAAAAGAAGCCCTTGTTTCCCCAAAGATGAATTCAAATTGGTTAAAGGAAAATATTATTTTTAATATGTTCTTGGCATTGCTTGATGTATCAACCTTATTTGGGCAAGCAATCATCCAAGTGATTGGTAAATTTGTTTTAATATATTTAAGTATAAGTTGAAAGGATTTTTATCAAGTTGGCTAATTAGAGATTCCCAATGGGATCCAATGTTTTAAAAACTGGCTGGAGGACTCAGATTCGGCTGAGCCAACCGAGCCAACCCACTGGCCGGATCGACTCGGTAGAAAAACCGGTCCGGAGGCCGGTTTGTGACCGAATCGGCCGAGCCAGTCATCGACTCGACCGATTCGGTCCCAAACTAGCCTCTGGACCGACCGGGTCTGAGTTAGACTGGCTGAGCTACAAACAACTGATTGCAGACCCCACAAACGGCCCAAAAAGACCTCAATTTGGATTTTAATTCAGTTTTAGGGTTTTGGTATGCCCTCTAACCACTCCCAAGCCTATAAAAGCTACCCAACATGTCTCATTTCCTCACAACTATCTTATTGCTTCTAAGTGAGCATTTGTGAGGAATTTGTGAAGAGTTGCGAAGTTGGATTTTGGCTCAGCGTGCTAGTACAATTCCAGTTGATGATCTTGATGAGGAGGAGGAGCCATGGGTTTCCCCCCTTTGATTCAGAGTTTGAGCCAGAGGATCATATATGCTTGTATTGGACAGTGCATTTGGTGCCATTTTGATATAAGGGATATATTCATGAGCCTACTTTGATCATATGTTTTCTTTTGTCTATATTCTAATGCTTTGTGTTTGGAAACATGAATGAAAATATTTAAAATTATGTTTTTTTATAAAAAAATTAATATTTAATGTATTTTTTACAAAGATTGAGTTACTGAAACCAAATCGGCCGAGTCAATACCGAGTCGGAGTCGGAGTCGACCCTTGGTCGGTTCGGAACTCTAGTTGGAGTTTTAGAAAAGACATGTCTATTCGACCTAGGGAATAAATATATGAAGGCCATATTTGCTCCTCCTTGAAGCCAAGTAAGAGCTCACACATATTCTCTTTGAGGCAACTCGCATTCTCTCTCCGAGGAAACTCACATTTGTTTCCTGAGGCAACTTGCATGGCAGGTGTGTGGTAGTTGAAATCATGTAGGAAAAGAGGGCAGTCCTATGCTCGTTTCTGTAAGAGTATATCTCCTTACAATTGGCTAAGTTTGGAGAGAAAAGAATGGGGAAAATTTTGTGTATTCATTTGTGGAAGGATACTTCGTTTTGAAGGTCAAATTCTAATGTGATTTTGGAGGTAGGGCCGAGACCCTGTGATGCTTTGTTTCGAAGGACATAAGGCCTATTATGAAGGACTGCAAAATTCAATGATATGATTGATGTTAGGCCGCATCTATTGAAGGTGAATTCTGAGCATGTCTGAACTTGCATTACACTTGAAAATAGGGCCGAATACTGTGTTTGGTACCTGACGACCAAACCCTAGTAGGAGCAGGTTTGAGGTAAGAAAGAAGGGCCGAGTTGTCTTGTAGGTCAACACAGTAGGACGTGACTTGAACTGGAAAGGTAGTGCAGATCTTGAAATGGTTTAAAGGGTGATTTTTGGGACAAACATACAGTTGTTGGGTGCCCTAACTAGGGGCCGAAAATCTTAGATTTAAGGTATCCACATGACTAGGTATTGAAGCTAATGTTGTCACCTAAAACAAAGGTATGTTGTCTACTCTTGTATTTGTTGGAACAACTTGTTTATTGTGGATTTGGAGGCTTGCTAAGAGGCTGCTTGGTATGTGCTAGTACCGTGAACTAGGGAAAACCTGTTACAATTAAATGCGTAGTATATTATTCCCTAAGGTTTGAGCTTTTGATAGATGGAAATGTTACCTGCTCTTATGATCGACATATATTTAGTATGCAGTGATATGACATGAGAGTCCTTCTATAACAATGATATGACGTGACAAATAATATCATGACATGGCAGTTCTTGTATGACAGTTATATGGCCTGATTGTCTTGATGGCAATATGGTACATGTAATGTATGACATGACAATGATGTATGGCATTGTAATACTTGACAATGATACTGGTGACGAAGTTGTGATATGATACTAGGTTGTACAGTTGTGAAGTATTGGTAATAATACTTGATGATATATGTGTTACTTGTCCTCATTGGACAGTGATGTAAGGCTGTATGTATGGCAGTATATGTCGATATATGGTAGTCACCCTATGACAGTGATACATGGCTCATGACAATGTGATGGATGGTAGTGTTACTTGTGCTCTTCTTGAAGACAAAGATCTATGCTACTTACAAAGATACGAAGGCCGTCTGCATTCCTCCTTGATTGTCTTGACAACTGCCATCTCATGAGTATCTTGTATGATCCAGGATTGGCCCTAGTTGGCCCAATGTGATTGATGATGATAGAAATATGTCTCTTTCTTTATATCGTAGCTGAACATTTATGAATATCTAATAGAAGAAGAAGAATTGATTTATGGGTTTTTCCCCTTGTGGGGTTTTGCCTTGGTCTCCCACAAAATTCTGGTGTCTCTATTGTGTTCTCTTTTCTTCTATTGTTCCACTGCATTATTGATGTTATTGTTCTCTCTACATAATTGCCAATGATGATATGATGTTATGGCGTGAATGTAATATGAAAATGTTGAAAACTAAAAAAAAGGCAATTATCTACAACAAAGAACAAACTAGCCCTAAAATTTAACAATTGGTGATCTTGCTAATGATCCTACAGGTCAATGTTGTATGCATTCATAGTTCCAACGAGCCTCCTCTCCTTTGATTCATGTTTTAGAGACTCATTATCCAAAAACATTTGGAGAAGCTTTTGGCCATCTAGATTGGGAGAAAACAGTGAATGAAGAATATCGTTCCTTGATGGTGAATAATACTTGGGATCTTGTACCTCTTCCGAAAGGGAAAAAAAACTTTGTCAAATGTAAATGGGTGTACAGAACTATGTATGGATTAGATGAAAGTGTTGAAAGTCATAAGGCCAAATTAGTTGCCAAAGGATTTTCTCAAATTGAAGAAATTCACTGCAACGAAACCTTTGCCCTTGTAGTCAAAATGAATTCCATCTGCCTTGTTCTAGCCTTTTCTACCTCACATAGATGGGAGGCATATCAAATAGATGTTAAATCCACCTTCTTTCATGGGTATCCACAAGAAAAAACTTAAATGGAACAACCTCTTAGCCAAGGTTATTTGGGAGCGGGAGCGAAAATGGGGAGTGGGAGCAGGAGCGACATTTTCAGAAGCTCCCGGTTCAGGAGAAAATCGGGGAGCAGTTTATATATATATATATATTTGATGCATATATGTCAACAAAAGCATGTAGAATGATGAATTAGATATAAAAAGCATAAAAACATAGATTGAACCATATAACATCAATCATCTAGAAGTTATAATCTTCATCAACCACGATTCATCAATCTTAAAGTTTCAAGATTTCAAAATTCAATATATAACATTTATAATAATTGATCACCAAAGTTGTACTTGTAATCTAAGTGTAACCATTACAACAAAGAATATCTAAAATGAAATGAAACTACTTTCAACTTTCACGAAGCATCATATTCATATTTCATTACCAATGAGTTATAATTACCAACTTCAAACTTCAAACTTAAATTGACATATATTGTTTACAAAAATTATCATAATAAATATGAAAGAGTCAATAGTTATAAAAACTACTAGAAACTAGAAAAGACAAGTAAATCTATTATCTATTGCTAATGCTTGGGCCTCTTGCCACCACGAGAAATGTCTAATTTCTGAGTCTTGTTGGAAAATCATGATCTTTGTCATTAATATCACCCTCTAAGCATTAATATCCAGAGGTATCTTTGTCATTACCTCTGGATCTATATACAGATCTTTGTCATTAATATTACCTTCTAAGCATTAACATAAAATAGAAAAAACATAGCATGTCAAGTCAAGGTTTTGTTAGAGTGATGGGTACATTTTTAGTAGGGTCATGATAGAGGATTTCGACAACCATTGTCACTAACATCAAGGTACACAAAGGGATTGGTGCTCTTGATTAAATATGAGTTCCATACCTAATACATGACAAAATCCAATGGAAACATTGCAATCCCCCCCAATCCTGAAAACTTGAAAAACTGATAAGTCTGTTGGATTTTAAATGAGATCTAAAATTCTACCTTCTCCATATGAAATCCAATGAGGTCGAAACCACTCTCAAACATCCCGAGTCATTTCATGGTATGTTAAAAATTTAAGTAAAAGGATGAAAATGGAGATTAATGAGAATGCCACTTTTGCTTTAAGTATTTAACATTACCATGAATCACATATCAATATTAGGGCCATAGGCTTCATCATTAGGTTGTTGCACTAAACAATTATTGTTTCTTTGAAAAAAAAATGCATTTGGAATGTTTTTGCAAAAACGAATTTGCAAAAAAGCCTAGGGAGCGCGCTCTGGGAGCAAAAGCCCGGGGGGGGAGCTGGGAGTCGCTACTCTTCAACCCTGCTCTTAGCTACGTTCATAATGACTCTATCCTTGTTTCCTACCATAAAAAAATCTCTCTAGGGTCATAAGCAAGCTCCTCGAGCTTGGTATGATAAAACATATAGCTTTTTTCTCTTGATATTGACTTTTCTAGATGTCATTCTTACCTTAATATCTACACCAAGAAAGTAGGAAGGCATCTCATAATCCTTGTTCTTTATGTTGATGACCTTATTCTTATTGGTAGTGACCCTAAATTTTTTACCCATGTGAAATCCAACCTAAAGAAGAAATTTGGAAACAACAAACTTTGCATTACTTGCTTGGCTTGGAAGTATTGGAAACCAACCCAATCTAAGTATGCATGTGACCTTCTTTGTCACTTTTACATGGAATATTGTAAACCAAACTTGTCTCCCTTCTAGTCTGGGGTCAAACTTGCTACCACAGATGCTATACGCAAAGTTGATGCCACTTTGTACCATTGGTTAGTTGGTAGCATCTTATATTCGATTCACACTTGTCTTGATAATTCCTTTGTTGTTGGTCTTGTTGTTCGATATATGCAATCACCCCATCAAGGTCATTGGGAAGCAACACAAATGATACTTTGGGATATTTGAGGTACAATTCAATTTGAGATACAATACAATTTAGTGGGGATTCCTTTGTTGGTTGGTTTCACTGACATCGATTGGGTTGACAGTTCCCAGGTTGGGGGACGCGCTTCCTCGCTCCCCTAACTTCCTGGGATGGGGAGCATCCTGGGGAAACATTTCCCCACGTCCCCTTTTTTGGGGAAACTCGGGGAAAATCTAGGGGGACATTTTTCTTGGTGAGGAAACACGCCTCTCTTGTGGGTGGGATGGTGGGATGCCAGAGGGACACAGGGGGGATGCTTAGATGCCCCCCCAATTTTTTCGCTAATAACAATTAAAAACATAAAACATCAAAAAAATTACAAATTTAAGTATGCTTTCATGCAACAGATGGATGCAGAGGACCAATCATTGGAGCATCACTCCTTGATGCTTATTAGTTATTTGATCACGATGTTCATTTCTTTTAAATGCTTTTCATTGTTCTAGTTTTGAACTTTGGACTCTAGAAACTGATGACTGAGTGCTTGACTCTTTTACTATTTATTATTTAGTACTTTTTGAGAAATTTACGAGTATTTCACAGCGTCCTATGTTTACTTTTAGTTTAGTATTCTATGGCTATTTTAGACTACAACATAATGTCATTTTTGTATGGGGAATTTTCTTTTTGATGTGCATTGCGTAATTTCTATTGTCAAATGATGAATTTAATTTAGATGTACCTTGCATAATATTAATACCCATTGCCAAATGTTGAATTTAGATGGAACATTGAATAATGTTAAATGATGGATTCAATTTAGTAATTTACTTTTAGATTTACATTGATGCTTGCATAAAAGTCAAATGATAATTTTGATTTATAATAGTCTAATACGAAATGATGATCATATTTAGATGTACATTTTGTAATTATTAGGATTTACTATTTACTAATTTAGTTATTGACATATTGTTGGCATTTTATTTTTTATTTTTATGTATTAAATTTTTAGTAATTTCATAATTTTTATGAACCTTATGTCCCCTTGTTTCCCTAAATTTTGGGGTTGCTTATATACGTCCGACTCTCACGTTTCGCCGTTCCCATGTTTCCCCGTCTCAAAAACTCAGTGGAACATTGGTTTATTGTATGTTATGTTTTTAGTCTTGGTTTGAGGTGTTGATTTGTGGTAGCATCATATGTGCTCTAAGTCTCAAACTTTGTGGAGAGGCTTAGAGTCTTAGACACATGCATTACAGATAACCCATAAATTGTTTTGGGAAATTCCACCCAGAAACAATTTTATTTGATAAATTAATTATTTTTAATGAGGACCCTAAGTCTAACTTAAGAAATTAAAATAATTAACGGTGTATTAATTTAAACTGTGGGTGAAATTTCTAGAAAAAACAGATAAAGTCTAAATGTAATCTTAGCTGTTGATTGGAGATCTAAATTCGGTCATTGAAGTCTCAACAAGAAGACTATAAAGGAAGGCTTGAGGGTCATTTGTAAAATAGACCGAAAGGATCTAGTGATCAAATTCTCTGATGGAGCAATGCTCAAACGAAAACTTCGCTCTAGGTGATTCTTCATTGCAGAGAGGGGCAGAGACAATATCTGGAGAGAAATCTTTCTTAGCCAGAGAATCATCAACAGAGAATGGCAAAGAGAGATCCGGCAAGTACTGTGCAAAGCTAGAGAGGCTGACGCAAAGCCACGTAGGGCTACGCAGAGGGCTAGAGGAAATCCAAGGGTTTGCTGAAAGGTCGATTTCAGAAGCCGGAAGCCAGGGTGTGAGACCGAGAGGCAGAGATTGGAATTTTTGTGGAGCAGATTGATTCACCAGCTGAGTGATGCAGTGCCCAGGAGGGTTGATGCTGGGACTGTGCATTGATTGCATAGAGGCAAACGCAGAGACTGCCAGAGGCACATCATTCAGTGGCCGTATCAACCGGGATTTCCAGTGATAGAGTGAGGTAACCTCACTGATCTTGCTGACAGTCATATTCTTTGTAACTAATTTGTTCGATGAGACAATTAGAGATGTATTAAGATATTACTGCTGCTTAATAATAAAACCCTCAAATCTGCTGCACCGTTTTTCCCGCATTGGGTTTTCCGGGGATGTTTGTCCAAAAATAACGGTGTCACGTGTGTGTCATTTCTCTTGCTCAATTTACTGTTTTCACATATAATTTAAGTAAGTGAAGGCTGCTTCAATAACTGCGTCAATGTTTTCAGAAGTTATCTGCAAAATAACTTGTTAAATCTAATTTATAAGTAGCAGAAGTAGTTCAGTTTGTTGTAGTAGCATTCTAGATTGAGGACTTGGAATTTTCACACAAGACTTGTCACTTGGCTTGTAAGAAGCAACGGGCCATTGCTCTTTCTTTAGTAGAAGGAAAGTATCGAGCAACGGTTAATGCAGTCAAGAAGCCTCGTGTCTTCAACAAATTCTATTATAGTTTGGATTCTAGTATCAACATTCGACCACCCTTTTGTGCAACATTAGAGTGCCATCAAGTTTGCCAAAGATCTAGTTCAACATCAACATAGCAAACACAATGACCTATAAATGCACTTCATGAGAAAGCTCATTGGTAATAGTGTTCTTTAGGTGTTCTTTTGCTTGACAAATCATCAAGTTGTGAAAATTTTCACAATCTCTTACAAAAGCAAAGTTTTGTAAACTTTGATCTATGTTAGGAGTTTCAAAGGTTGTAGTTAAGGGTGGATAGGCTCGAATGCTTCCTCTCTTCACCTATTATGCAACCTATCTAAATCTTTCAATCCTATCTTGAATTTTTCTTAAGGGGGGATGTTAGGATATTTAGACGCATGGAAGTTAGTTAAGATCGAGTTAGTCTGACATGTCTTTAGTTAAAAGTGCGTCTCTTTAGTATGCATTTGTAGTTATGTAATATAATTGTTACAATATGTTCTAAATATAGAGTGATCCAACATCTCATATTCTCCTTGAGACTAGTGGCTATTACTTTATGGCTTTAAACTCAATTGGTCCATGACCTCTACTTAAAAAACATGGAGGATAATTTGTTGATGATATATTTTCAAAAACACTCTTATGTACACAATTTTCTTTTGCATTAATACATTGCCTCAAGTGACCATATTGGTTGGTGTTGTGAACTATTTCCATCTTGAAGGTTTTAAGCACATGATACCACTAGTCTTATGGATTTATGTAAAGTAGAAGACAAAGATAATAAAATGAATTTTGCACTTGCTTCATGGGTTTCATGAGTTTCATGAGCAAGAGTTTATTATAGGTTAGTAGACTTCTTCTTGATGTCTATCTAGGTTTTTGTCTTCTAGATATAAATGTAATAAGTGTCATATATACATGAAGGATCTAGTCAAAAGAAATGCTCCAAGACCAAGTCTAGATGGAAAAATGGATCTAATCAACCCTCACTCAAACGCTGGAAGAGAAGCTATATTGGTGTGTTAAAGTCGTCTTTCATCAGCGGGACTAGTCGACCTACATGATAACTAACAGGTCGGCCTTAGGACAGTGCATTACCTCTATATATACCTTTGTCTTGCGGCTCATTTATACACAAATTTCCAGACATCATCTGAAGTGTAGTGCGGATTTAAGTGCAGCAAGTACAGTGCGGATTTAGGTGCAACAAGTGCAGTGCGAAAGTCCAACAAGTGAAGTGCGGACTATCTCTGAATTTAAGTGCGGATTATAATAAGCATTTCAGTGTGGATCTTTGACGTGATTCAGGTCTGTTTAAGGCATAAACATATTTGTGATGGATTATTGTGATAAGTGCCATGGTTGACTGAAATTAGAGTGCGGACTGTCCATCTGAAGCAGTGCTGATAGTATTGAAGTAACTACAACGTGACAGGGTTAATTCAAGAGCAGTGTTGGGCATTAAAGTACGGATCTGTTCAAGAATGATTTGCAGAGTATTTTGAAGTAACATTGCAGATAAAAGGTGACACCGTTATTCGTCTCCAGTTCAAGAAAAGGTTGGAACAGTGGTCTACTAAAAAAGGAAGCAGTCAGAAAGAGGAAGAAAGAAGGAAAGTAAATCTTTGATTTACTTTCCTATCTACAACTTATATATATATCTCAGATAACTGAAGAATCAATTGAAGGTTCAAAGAAAGTACTCGTGCAGAACATTGCAACTTGGTGAAGAGAAGAAGAATCAGTATTGAAGGACATCAAAGAAGTAAGGACAAGGTCTTGGATGCATAAATAGGTCAAGGGTCTAATTTTGGGTCATGGTACTTGTCATCTGAAATCTATAAGAAGAATTTTTCGTGCGTTTTCCTTCCCAAGAGGGAGAGGTTTTGGCTCTAGGAGCCTAACTCTTGTGTCTTTTGATAATTGACTTGATGAAAGATTAATAAGCTAAAGAAGAGAAGACATAAGTAACCAAGTAAGCTCACAAGTAATTATCAAGAAGAGAATTTGAATTAATCTTGAGCCCTCCAAATTTCAACATTTCCAAGTTGAAGGACTTGAAAGATGACATTTTTGTATAGTGGCGAGGGTAAAAATGGTTATTAATATACCAATATTGTTCTCTATAATCTTTCTCTAGTATTCATAAATATTTCTATTATCTTTTACAACATTCCTTTTTGTATCAAAGCCTCTACTAAGCATTCTTAGAGAATGTGTTTTCTAACCTTATCCATCAAATCACTTCGAGGAATTTGGGTGAACTGCCAGCTAGAGACGAAGCACATTTTATGGTTTCTAGATACTCATGGAAGCACGCGTATGTAGGGGGAACTCCAATTCTTCAAAGAAGAAGACATCATGCTCTTGTTGCCATAAGGAGGGATATTTGCTAAGTTACCGGATCCGGCCCTCTGGGGTCCATGATCCACGGATCCACAGATCTATTTCGGATCCACCTAAATACGTCCATGAACCAACACGTGGCGTATCTTTGTTGGCTAGAAACATATGTTGAAATCTGGAGTGTATAATCTGCATCATTTGGGAGCCCATGTCAAACATTTTGGGTCGTGTTGAACATTTTTACTTTGGGTGGTTCCTAGGAATAGAGCTCAATATGCCCTTTTAGAACACCACATCTTGCAAAGATGTATGCTATGCAGTCGTACTGAGAAGATTATGAAAAAAATTATGTGATGGAGATCTAGAATGAAAATAAATATGGTTGATAAAGTTAAAGGTTGCAATAATGCCCAGGGAAATTTTGATAATGATATATGGTTGTGGTATGCATAACATTTATAATTGTAAGTGAAATATTGATAATGATATATCTGGTTAATGTATGTAATAACATTTATAATTGTAAGTGGAATATTGATAATGATATATGGTTAATGTATGTAATAACATTTATAGTAACGTGATAGGGTGAATAATCTTATGAGTTCTTTGGGAAAGGTAATTAAGAAATGAAATATTATATTTAAATGTAGTATTTTAAAATATGGAATTATTTAAAATATTGGATTTTTGTCTTGTATAAGAATTTAGATTGTAATTTAATTGATGTTAGAGTTAGGTATCAAATTAAGATTATAGTATTTTGTCTTTTTTTAGCTTTGAACCTTTAAAACTCTAATTGACCTTCTATAATTTATTAATTTATGATGGCATATGGTATGCATTTTAACATTTTGATATGTAAAGACAAAAATATATTAAGAAGTATATATTTTGTGTCTATTATTTAATATTATTATATTTTTTGCACTTGACTTATCCTTGCCATATCCGGATCTTGAATTTTCAAAAAACTAGTGAATACGGATCCGGATCCTGAATTTTCAAAAGACTAGCGAATCTGTATCTGAATCCGTATCCGTATCTGTATTTGAATCCTGGTAACTTAGGAGATTTGACAAGAGTTGTCTCCTTTGCTTTCAAAATATTGAAGAATTTGCTAGGGAAAAAGTTAGTAACAATGACCACTTTGATCTTCTAATTCTACACGTCTAAATGTTGACTCTACTTCTCCACACCAATGGATTACATGTTTTAGGGTTACAAGACATGTTGAAGCAGACACACTTTTTCTCTAACTATAGTGATCAATACAAAGGAAGAAAGGTAATTATCAATGATGACTCCACTCTTTCACTTTCTAGTTGTGGCATTGTTGTGATTAACAATAATTTTGGAGATGTTCTCCACGTTCTTGTGGTTGGACTTAATTACTACCTATCTACCACATTGCACACTTCTTTTCCCATGTAATGAAAACCATCTAGCTTGTAGGCGAGGGCAAGTTTCTTGAAGGTTCAAAGTCGTAGAGAAAAAAGGCTCAGAACCATTACAATAATATACTCAGTATGCGCTGAACATATCACTTGCGGTAATTGAACGTGGGTGGGGAGGATAACAATCATTCCTCCCAACCACCTGGGGAGGATAACAATCATTCCTCCCAACCACCTGAAATAAACCCAACTGATGTCTACCACATCCCACACATGGATAAAAAGGTGGAATTTTGGATCCAACAGGTTGTTGTGGACCTTTTCATATTTATAGCCTATGGGGACCAATGGGGATACTTCATTGTCCAATCAGTCTCCTTGGGATGTTTCTTTCAACCTTTCTGAATGAGGTCATTAGCATGGATACTGATTCTGTAGATTATGCTCCTCCTTCCATTGATGTGGGGATCCATGTTGATACTCTTCATGTGGATGGACAACCATCTAATGACGAGGACGACTATGATCCTTTAACATTGTTTCCATCTTTGTCTATGTGGGATGTTTCCACTGTTACCATTGTTGCTAATTTGCTTGCAGGTCCTTCAGCACATTATTCTTAGTTGCCTTCATCTCAGGCCATTATTTCAGCTGGCCCTTCTTTTCTTGATGAATATCGGTTTTTTCTATTGAAGACTCTTTTCGGCATGGTCAATCCTAATGGAGATTGTGAAGGTTTTCTCTGAGAATGATATGGTTTTTGATGACCCACTACTTAGCATTAGCATTAAGGGGGCGGGGGGTGGAGGGGTATTGTGATGATCTATTATGATGTTCTATGGATTCCTATTGTTGATGCAATGGTGTCTTTGTCGTCCCTCTTTTAGTGTGGTGGGTGTTGAGATTATGTTTTAATCTTCACTTAAGGCCACCTGCCAACCTTCTGTTTGATGTATTGATGGCTTTATTAAGTCTACACATTTTAGTTAACTTTATTGTATTTGACTATTTTTGGCCAAGGCTGACTTTGTCATCCTCTTGGGGCTAGCTCCGAAACCCTAATGAAGGTGTATAAATAAAATATGATTCTCATTTTTAAATTTTTTGCTGAATTTGATTATTGATAAATATCTAAGGGCATCGCTTCTATACAATGCCTCTCTTGAGTTATTGTGTTTGGTTATGGTGTGATATTCTCTTGTAAATCTGCTGTGTTTTTCCATTCTGGATTAGGCTTGCTAAAGTGTTCACTATAAATCCACCATTTATTTATGATATCGACATCTTTTAACTACTTTTTTTTGCATTTTCTCAGACACATGTCAATCACACGGAAGAACAGTTTATTTTTCCCTTTAAAGCTTGTGTTAGATATAGAGGGGATTGTGTTAGATTTAGAGTGTCTGATTAAATAAACTTTTGTTCATGATTTGTCCATTTTCTGCTGATACATGTTATTGGACTAATTGTTGTCCTATGAAACTGAGTAATTGCAAATTATCACTATGACACCCATCATGCACATTTCGCTCGAGAAAAAAACTTGTTTATTTTCTAAATAACATAAATATTTAATCTGTGCTATCCTTCCATGCTTAGCTGCTGCAGTTGAGTAATTTCAAATAACATCTGTGATGGACATTACACAATTAGTTTGAGAACAAATTATCATACAATTGTCATTCATGTTTTTCTTTTTTAATGACATAAATCTCTAGTCTTGTTTTTCTTCAATGTTTAGGTGTTGCATGCTGGAGGCAAGTTTGGTGGAGAAAGCAGTGGTTATAATGTTTCTGGAGGATTGCACGGTGTTGGTCTTTCTGTAGTGAATGCTTTATCTGAGGTGCTTCTTCTTTTTGCTCTTATATTTTAGGAATCGTGATATGGTATTGAATATGCATGCAGTCTAGTTATTTGTTGAATGTGCATCTGTCTGAGGTTATGGGTTTGGAATCAAGAAACAACATATGGAACATGATTTGAATAAGGTCAAACAGGAATAATCACAACCTTATTCCTAAAAGCACAAGAATTGGCATTGAAGCTCTTATTTAAATCATAATATATTTACACAAATCTGTACATATGATCAAAAGAGATGGAGGTCATGACATATGAATCTACAGCAAATTTGCCTACACTCTATGATGATAATTTAAATCAAAATGAGGGGACTTTTGTTGAGAATTCAAAGGGAGCTAGATTAGGGTGATTTCCCTTTACTTCGATAACTGCTTGTGATGCTCTTTTACTTAACTTGATGTACTTGTAATTAGCTTCTTCTTCAATTGATTATTATAGTGTTCTTATCATCAAACAACTACCAAACTATGCAGATCAATAGAACAAGAGGACACAAGATACAGGCTGCTATCCAGGGCCAAAACCTCTCCATGAGAGGAAAACCCACAAGAATTATTCTCTTCTTATAGAATCTTCAAATTACGAATTCCAAGACCTAAGACCCAAGACAAAGACCCCTCCAAGACCAATGCAACTTCTCCTTTTGATGAGCTTGTCCTTCTCAAAGTCAACCCAAGTCAAACTGTTTCAACACTTGAGATTTTAGGTCTCACTTCAGAATTTCGGTCACTGCTTCAGCTCTGCACTTTTCGGCCCTCCTGAATTCTCTGTAATTTCGCATGTGTGGGAGATGTAGGTCAAAAACAAGGTCTCCTTTTTGCTCTCTTTGGATCGCTTTTCTTCCTTGATAACTCGGCTTGCAAACTTGATGTTTTTTGTCACCAAACTTTGGCCTCTCAATACAACTGCAATTTTTCAGTCTTGCTGCATGAAAAGAGTCCTAATTTCCTTCGCATGTGTGGGAGATAGAGACCCAAAACAGTCTTCAAAATTCCGCTTATCTTTCTTTAGTTCTTCTCCTTTTTACTCACCTTCTTTTATCTCCTTCTTGTCCTTGTGATCGAGCTTGTTGGATGTCTCCAAATGAAGTCGCGTTCCATCTTATATATAGGCTTCTAGGGAGCGCTAATTAGGCCGACTTCATCATAGTAGCCTGTCTTGTCTTCTTGTAGGCCGGCTTGATCTTGGAGGGAGACTTTTGACTCTTTTGACTCATAATAAATTCCTTTGACTTGATACATGATGCCCAATAGGGTCTTTTACATATTACAATGACTCTTTGACTCTTTGACAAAGCCCTAGAAGCACACAATGGGTGCTTCACCTAAAAATAATTTAACCTAGAGCATGAAAGCCATGCTATAAAACTGTTGAAAAGTGTAACTAGGTCGGTCTTCATATTGACTATGTAATTATGTATTTTATGTAAAGAAGAAGACAGATAATAAGATATATATTTGTTGCACTTGCTTCATGGGTTTCATGAGCAAGATCTTATCTTAGGTTAATGAACTTCTTCTAGATGTTCATTTAGGGTTTGTCTTCTGTTTATAAGTATAATTAGAGTCATGCATATTGAAGACCTTGTCAATGAACCTTGTTGAAGAATGGCGTGTAATAGCCCTCACCAATGCTGGAAGTCAACCTTTTATGTGCTACAAGTTGGCCATCAAGCTGCTGGATGAGTCGGCCTTAAAGCTATGGGTATGGTTGGCTTCAAGACAATATATCTCTCTATATATACCTATATCCTGCGGTACATTCAAAGAACAATTCGGCGATCTCTGTAATGAAAGAAGTACGGGCTCTCTCTGTAAGACAATGTGAATTATATCGGTGAATAAGTGCAGACTTTATCTGTAAGGCAGTGCGGATTACATCAATGAACAAGTGCGGATACCTCTGATTTGTGTGTGGATAAATCAGGAACAGACTTGCGGATGTGTTTGGAAGGATATGCGGATCAATACATACATAATACAGGCATAGATACATGCACCTTCCGCATAACAGAAAAATGTCACGGTAAAGTCTGAGGGTTTTGTGGACAGCTTGTGAGAGGAGACAAGAAGATATACCACAGCAACAATTACGGATTCCTCTGAGATAAATGTGGACAAGTAAATCTGTGGATGTTTTTGTAAAAGATATGCTGATATATATATATACGGAAGCATAAGTGCGTATAAGGAACAAGGTGCTGATCAACCTCATGAAGTATTCAGGAATAAGAGCAGTTATAAAGTGAATCAATATGTGCAGTCAAGTGCTGTGAAGTAGGACAACATTTGAATTTGGTCAAATGCAGGAAGGAAGTTAAGTCCAGGCAGAACAGTGAACTAGGGCATCACCTGAATACAATCAAGTGCAGGAAGAAAGATTGCGGATAGTCAAGAGTGTTGAGAATTTTGAGAGGCTATAGATCAATAAAATTCTCCATTTGATAATTACTTGTGAACTTTCTTATGTCTTGTCTTCTTTTCTTCTTTTAGTTATGTTAATTTTTCATCAAGTCAATTATCAAGACCCAAGACTGGTATTTAAATAACTTGAACTGTGAGAAGGTAAATCAAGGATTTACCTTCCTTACTTTTGCTCTTGCTTCCCTTTATGATCACTGTCTTTTATCCGCACCTAGTACATATATCTCTGCACTGAAGTTTGCTGTAGATTCCACACTATTTCTGCTGTGGTATCCGCATGATTACTGCTGTGGTATCCGCACTATATTTGTATATATTCTCGCTGTCTCTTTTGTGGTGTCCGCAAACGATTGCTGTAGGTTCCGCAAATGCTTCTATATATATCTGCAGATTCTTCCTGTAATTCCAGTTCAGATTTATCCACAATTATCAGAGTAATCCGCATTAAATCCTTACTTTTACCGCACTGTGATCTCACTGTTTATACGTACTGTAGTCTTCTTCTTATCTGCGCTGAAATCTTAGAGATGTCCGTTGTTTTCTTGCGATGATGACCGCACATCAAATATATATATATATATATATATATATATATATATATATATATATAAGCAAGCCGACCATATAGTTTAGATCGACTAGTTTCATGGTGAATGAGGCCGACTAGATCATGGTGAATTTCATGCGTTGGAGAGGCATTTCTTCACTGCGTTTAGGTTGTCTTCCATTGTTGCATTGACGTTTGTGAGCTTCTTTCACAAGGTTCTGGAGCATACTTAACTCAAGCCTAATGGACATCAAGAAGTCCCATCTACTTAATACAATCTTGCTCATGAAGCCCATGAAGCAGGTAAACTAAAAATACATTTTATTTACTTTGCCTTCTTCTTTTCATAATTACATAATTACATAGTCAACATGAAGACCGACCTAGTTACACTTTTCAACACTCCGTCTTAACTAGGGAGGTATTCATACAGGTACATGGTCACTTTCAAACTTAAGAATCTCATAAGAAGAATCGGATTGGTAATCGCATTTGTATAGCATCATATCAACCAGCATTGTCCTAGTGCAAGGCCTTGACTAACAGTCCCATCTCTCAACAAGACAATGGGCTACAATGCTGGCGAGACACATGACTTATAGACACCTTTGTCATTGTCTCTCCAAGGTACATACTCCACCCAGATGTTCCCAAAGTATGACCTTCTTGGACTATTCTTCTCTTGGGTAGCCAGCCCTCAAATAATATCGGTCCCCAACTACTCTTATCTTGAATGCCTTAACACATTCTCAAAGAGTATCGAATGCCAAATGATTACCCAATCCTCCATTCTGTCTTCCCAAGACCTGAATGATATGTCTATCTCTCCCTCTCAACCAAGGAGGACCTATTCCACAAGGGAATGTACTCATTCCTATACAAGGAATGTACCTAAGCTCATACTTAGGAATTACCAAGTTTCTTCTAAGTAAGAAACTTATCATCAGGCTTCCTCTTAACTAGGGATCTCCAGCAGCAATGGTGAGACACCCAGTTGCTCATGAAGAATTCCTGTCCTCGATGTCATGGATTTTGATATTGAGGAATCTCCAACTTTTAGCTGTGATAGGGCACAGATCATCCATCACTTTTGTCCTAAGTCATGTCAACTATCAGAAAGTGATTCATCAGATTTCCTTATGTGGTCCACTGTTATGCCATGCTGCTTTCCATCGAATCATCTCCAAGGATCATACATCCTTTCTCATGATTAGCAACCATGCACAAATTATTCCAGATAAACATATTCATATGAACCTTTTAGAACAAAAGTTACCTTAGTGACGATCTTTCACCATGACATCTTCTTGTAGGCATCAACATCCTTCATATAGATTGACACATGTCCTAATGATATGATTTTTTCCAAAGGTCTTCTTCTTTACCAGACTTTCGTCAGAGTCTACATATCTTTCCAGGAGATCTCTTAGTCGCATCTTGACATGGTTGCATTTCATGATCTCTTCCTCTCTGCACAATCTTTATTCGTAGGAACTTATAACCTTTCTAGTTTCTTGTTCATATACAACCACCTCATATATCATGAGGATATATTATGTTGATTTCATTTGTCTGTGTACTGAGAGATACTCCTCCATAGATCATACTTCTAAATATAGAAGCTCATTACCTGCAGCCATATGACATGAATTCACAACATCCAATGTTAGCTTATAAATATATACATACCTCATGTCCTTTTTCCCTTGAGTCATCCTGTAGCAATTTCTCAAGAATGAAGAGCTTCATTCGCTTGGTATGCTTCATCTATATCCCAGAAATCTGTTTCCATGATGACCTTTGCTCTTGATGACTTCTTTCCATTAGTGATGTTATCAGAAAGGTTTTCACGGAGTTGATTCACCAGGAGCTCCTACCATGCTTTCATCAGGATGCTATACTGCTTCCCATCATATAACCAACATAAATCACTTAAAGAAGAAGATGATCTCAATCGTAGTGTAGATCCCTTGCTTCTTCTTTCTTAGATTTTCTTTGGATCAGGTTCTTCCTTTTCTACAAATGTTTGAGTTCTGCAAAACTATTGCCTTCAACTTGTCTTCTTCCATAGTAACCCTAGGTTGATGAGTGAGGTAACTTACTTATCCCATGCTTTTTGTTACCCTCATGATCATATGAGTTCTTGTTTCTTATACTTCCATGATGTCACATCGCATCAATTCTTAAGTAGAATCTAGGAGCTATAAAGAGACTTATATGAGAGAGACTAGTCTTGATGATCTATTACTCCCTCTTTCCATTCATTTCGGTGACATGAACTTTCTTTTACTGTTCATAATTCTTCTTTCAGCTTCTTTTGTGTCTCCAATATTGTTCATGTGAGATAAGATAAGATAAGATAATTTTATTAATGTCCAACGAATGACCACAAAAAATTCAATGGGACTGCTGGTTACAATGATTACAACATACTAGCCGGTGGACCAAACGGTCCCCTTTCCTTCATAAAAATAGGAAATGCAAAGCTACAAAGAATGTGAAAGTAAAGTCTGGATAAATGAATGATTAAAACACCATGACAATGAGTTGTGATGAAGCAGTTCTGGAGGAGGAGGATGAGCCTCCTGAAGGGGGGGATGCCCCTTCTCCTAACATCCGAGGCTGATAGAAGAGGACTGGAGGAAACTTGTCAATGTTTGCTGCCCTGACGAGGAGCTGGACTGCTGTCGCTGCCGTCTGGAGGTTTCGGGGCGTCCCCTGGATGGGGGGGGGGGGTGGCTGGTTCTGGAGCTCCGACAGGAACTAACGGGACGAGATTCCCGAACCCGCACCGATCTGGAGTCATGGTCTATGGATCGATCGGTGGTTCTCTTGGTTCCCTGTGTTGCTGGGAGTACCCTGAAGAAGTCTGTGATCCTCTATGCGGTGGCCGAAGTAGAAGGAGGCTGGAGTAGAGTCTACCGGTGTCTGAAGGTCTCCTGGAGGTAGAGAGCCAGGCATCGCTGGTCAGGGTATCTAAGGAAACTGGCCAGGCTCTTGGGCCCTCTGAATAGGCAATAAAAGTGCCCACAGATCTCATAGTAGACCGGGCATCTGAAGATGAAGTCTGACTCGGTTTCCACCTCCTGTAAGTGGCAAAGTTGACAGATCCTCTCTGTCCTGTCGATATGGTGGTCTGTTTCCACTCGAAGCCTGTGCGATCCAACTCTGAGCTGCCCAAGGGGAATCCGAATAGCATGCATCCAATGCTGGAGGGTATAAGGGGGCCGAGTGATAAGTCCATCTCTGATCTCCAGACAATGTCCGGCGTAAAAGGTCATCTTTGGGCGCAGACCACCTGGAGGATTGATCCATGTAGTTTGAATGTACTGCCTGTAGATGTCCTCCTCGATGATTTTGTTGAGTTCCTGCTGGTTTGGAAGAAGGTGCCCCGGGGCGTTTAGTGAATACTGGAACGGGGGGAGATGATTTGTTTGGATACCGATAAGACCAAAGTGTTCTATCACCCCGGTGAACCAACATCTGGTGCGGCTGGTCTGCGTGTGAGCGAGGAGCAATAGGCAGGTATCAACCTTAAGAGTTCCTTTACATGAATTCAAAGGAGACCTTTATCTATGACTTCAGTTATCTATGAGGACCATGACTATCCTCCTTGTTTCATGTAAGGATCTTCGGTAATACAACCACCTTATGTATCTCCTTGCAAATCGAAGTCATTTAACCAAAATAAAAAATGAAAATGAAAGATACTTACTTGGCAAGTGAAGAGGAGATCTTCACCTTGTTCTTCCTTGAATGATCTTCTTCTCGGGCTGTTCCAGACTTGAGATCATATGTCATTCATTCGTGTAACTGAACTTTCAGATTGTATTCTTCCAAGTTTGTGACCACTATGAATTATGATAGTATCATAGTTCTATTACTGTGGTAGAACTAATGACCGGAGTCTTGTCTATTTAGTCATGCTGAGAATGTCACTGTGATATGTGATTACCCTCCGAACTGTAGTATATCACCAAATTTTTCAGAATGCGCATCATATCTTCATATTGTCACTAGCACCGAGCTGCATCATGATCATCACTGATCATCATAACATGACTGCACCACCAAGCACTGTATCTAGAATCACCGAGGTCATTTACTGTGACAATAATTGACACCGAGCATCACCTTATTTGCATAGTACCAAGACCTTAGCCAAACTGTGATATAGACCAAAAGTCTAACTGAGATCATCCATTCACATTTCTGTGATGCCTCTTTGTGGAGGTCCAAAGTTATCTCACTGATCTCATCACAGAAACCTCAGAGGTATGTCAAGGAGATTATGTGGCTCCATCCGAACTGCAACAATGTAATTAACCATACGAAAAATCTTCTCTGACTAGTTTTCACTGTGATCACTTTGATCCGAACTTCTTGCTGTTCCATTCGCCGAAAATTACAGAGATATGCCAAGGAGGATCACTTTGGTAGATCCTCACTTTATCTCTGTTGAATCCATCTGAAATCTTAGAGATATATCTCACTGTAATTCCTCCCGAAACTTCAGAGGAGTCCGAGCTTGTTTACCCCATGCATCCGAACCGAAGTATCACTAATAGCCCTTTCTTATAACCAAAGCTCTGATACCATGTTGAGAATTTTGAGAGGCTATAGATTAATAAAATTCTCCTTTTCATAATTACTTGTGAACTTTATTATGTCTTCTCTTCTTTTCTTCATTTAGTTATGTTAATCTTTCATCAAGTCAATTATCAAGACCCAAGACTGGTATTTAAATAACTTGAACTGTGAGAAGGTAAATCAAGGATTTACCTTCCTCACTATTGCTCTTGCTTCTCTTTGAGATCATCGTCTTTTATCCGCACCTAGTATATATATCTCTGCACTGAAGTTTGCTGTAGATTCCGCACTATTTCTGTTGTGGTATCTGCACTATCTTAGTATATATCTCATTGTCTCTTCTGTGGTGTCCGCAAACGATTGCTGTAGGTTCTGCAAATTCTTCTATATATATACGTAGATTCTTCCTGTAATTCCAGTTCAGGTTTATCCACAATTATCAGAGTAATCCGCATTAAATCCTTACTTTTACCGCACTGTGATCTCACTGTTTATACGTATTGTAGTCTTCTTCTTATCTGCGCCGAAATCTCAGAGATGTCCGTTGTTTTCTTGCAATGATGACCGCACATCAAATATATATATATATATATATATATATATATATATATATATATATATCTTTAAGCAAGCTGACCATATAGCTTAGGTCGACTAGTTTCATGGTGAATGAGGCCGACTAGATCGTGGTGAATTTGATGCATTGGAGAGGCATTTCTTCACTGCGTTTAGGTTGTCTTCCATCGTTGCATTGAGGTTTGTGAGCTTCTTTCACAAGGTTTTGGAGCATACTTAACTCAAGCCTAGTGGACATCAAGAAGTCCATCTACTTAATACAATCTTGCTCATAAAGCCCATGAAGCAAGTAAACTAAAAATACATTTTATTTACTTTGCCTTCTTCTTTTCATAAATACATAATTACAATAGTCAACATGAAGACCGACCTAGTTACACTTTTCAACAAAGAGCTGTCAGCAAATTATTAAGGACAATTTGAAGATCAAGGTCTTGGAAGCACATCTAAGTTAAGGGTCTAAGTCTGGGTCATGGTACTTGTCATTTGAAGATCTATAAGGAGAATTCTTTGCGAGTTTTCCTCTCCAAGAGGGAGAGGTTTTGCCCTGGCTCTAGGAGCCTAACTTTCGTGTCTTGTGCTTTTGATAATTAACTTGATGAAAGATTAAATAAACTAAAAGAAGAGAAGACATCAACATCACAAGTAAGGTCACAAGTAATTATCAAGAAGAGAATTTGTATTAACCTACAACCATTCAAATTCTCAACATGGTATCAGAGCTAAGGTGCTAGAAAGGGCATAAAGACACTCAAGGGATCTCCGCTACTATTGAGATCATCTTCTCCTTTAAGTGATTTCTGTTGGAAACAGTGTAGCATTCTGATGAAAGCATGGTAGGAGCTCCTGGTGAATCAGCTCCGGGAAAAACCTCTCAGATAACATTACTAATGGAAAGCAGTCATCAAGAGCAAGGGTCATCATGGAAACAAATTTTTGGGATATTGATGGAGCATGCCAAGAGAATGGAGCTCTTCATTCTTGAGAAATTGCTACTGGATGACTCAAGGGAAAAAGGGTATGAGGTATGTATATATTTATATGCTAACATTGGATGTTGTGAAGTTATGTCATATGGTTGCAGGTAATGAACTTTTGTATTTAGAAGTATGATCTATGGAGGAGTATTTCTCAGTGCATGGACAGATGAAATCAACATAATATGTCCTCATGAAATATGAGGTGGTTGTATATGAATGAGAAACTAGAAAGGTTGTAAGTTCTTGGGAACGGGGAATGTGTAGAAAGGGAGAGATCATGAAATGCAACCATGTCAAGAGGCAATTGTGATCCTGAAGCCAAGAAGATGTGACTAGGAGATCTCCTGGGAGGATATGTAGACTCTGACAGAAGTCTGTTAAATAAGAAGACCCGTGACAAGACATATCATTAGGAGATGTGTTAATCTGAATAGAGGATACTGATGCCTACAGGAAGATGTCATGGTGAAAGATCATCACTGAGGTAACTTTTGTTTTAAAAGGTTCATATGTATATGTTTATCTGGATGAATTTGTGCAGGGCTGCTAATCATGAGAAAGGATGTATGATCCTTGGAGATGATTCAAAGAAAAGCAGCATGGCATAATCGTGAACCAAATGAGAAGGATTGATGAATCACTTTCTGATAGTGGACATGACTCGTCACTGAAAGTGATGGATGATCTGTGCCCTATGAAGCCAAAAGTTGAAGATTCCTCAAATATCGAAATCCATGACATCGAGGGGAGGAATTCTTCATGAGTAGTTGGATTGCTGCTGTAGGACCTTAGTCGATAAGGAGCCTGGTGGTAAGCTTCTTGCTTGCTAGAAACTTGAAGTATGTCCTTCCTATGTTAAGAGGGAGTGACGTATGTGATTCTCTATTACATGTGTCATGCACTAGACCAGGACTAACAACTGTAAGTCTTAGTGAAGGCCATGTGAAGAGAATGGATAGACACATCATTCTGGTCTTCACTTGGAAGACAGAATGGAGGATTGGGTAATCATCTGGCATTCGATGCTCTTTGAGAATAAGATAGGGCATTCAAGATAAGGGTAGTCGTGGACCGATATTCTTTGAGGGTTGGCTACCCAAGAGAAGAATAGTCCAAGAAGGTCATACTCTGGGAACACCTAGGTGGGGTATGTACCTTGGAGAGACAATGACTATGGTGTCTATTAGTCATGTGTCTCGCCAGCATTGTAGCCCATTGTCTCGTTGAGAGATGGGGTTGTTAATCAAGGCCTTGCACTAGGACAATGTTGGTTGATATGATGCTATACAGATGCGATTACCAATTCGATTCTTCTTATGAGATTCTTCAGTTTGAAAGTAACCATGTACTTGTATGTACTATGAATACCTCCCTAGTTAAGAGGGAGTGTTGAAAAGTGTAACTAGGTTGGTCTTCATATTGACTATGTAATTATGTATTTTATGTAAAGAAGAAGACAAAGATAATAAGATATATATTTGTTGCACTTGCTTCATGGGTTTGTCTTTTGTTTATAAGTATAATTAGAGTCATGCATATTGAAGACCTTGTCAATGAACCTTGTTGAATAATGGCGTGTAATAGCCCTCACCAACGCTGGCAGTCAACCTTTTATGTGCTACAAGTCGGCCTTCAAGCTGCTGGATGAGTCGGCCTTAAAGCTATGGGTATGGTTGTCTTCAAGACAATATATCTGTCTCTATATATACCTATATCCTGCGGTACATTCAAAGAAAAATTTGGTGATCTTTGTAATGAAAGAAGTATGGGCTCTCTCTGTAAGACAATGTGAATTATATCGGTGAATAAGTGCGGACTTTATGTGTAAGGCAGTGCGGAATACATCAATGAACAAGTGCGGATACCTCTGATTTGTATGCGGATAAATCAGGAATAGACTTGCGGATGTGTTTGGAAGGATATGCGGATCAATACATATATAATACAGGCATAGATACATGCACCTACAACATAACAGAAAAATGTCACGGTAAAGTCTGAGGGGTTTTACGGACAACTTGTGAGACAAGACAAGAAGATATACCACAACAACAATTACGGATTCCTTTGAGATAAATGTGGACAAGTAAATCTGCGGATGTTTTTGTAATAGGTATGCAGATATATATATATATATAAAAGCAAGCATAAGTGCATATAAGGAACAAGGTGCTGATCAACCTCATGAAGTATTCAGGAATAAGAGCAGTTATAAAGTGAATCAATAGGTGCTGTCAAGTGCTGTGAACTAGGACAACATTTGAATTCGGTCAAATGTAGGAAGGAAGTTAAGTCCAGGCAGAACAATGAACTAGGGCATCACCTGAATACAATCAAGTGTAGGAAGAAAGATTGCGGATAGTCAAGAGAAGTCAGCAAATTATTAAGGACAGTTTGAAGATCAAGGTCTTGGAAGGACATCTAAGTTAAGGGTCTAAGTCTGGGTCATGGTACTTGTCATTTGAAGATCTATAAGGAGAATTCTTTGCGGGTTTTCCTCTCCAAGAGGGAGAGGTTTTGCCTTGGCTCTAGGAGCCTAACTTTCATGTCTTGTGCTTTTGATAATTAACTTGATGAAAGATTAACTAAACTAAAAGAAGAGAAGACATCAGCATCACAAGTAAGGTCACAAGTAATTATCAAGAAGAGAATTTGTATTAACCGACAACCCTTCAAATTCTCAACAAAAACTAAGTTGCACGATATGGGGAAACAGGTACAAGTTTTTGAAACGGGTACAGGTACGAAATGTGACACCCCCAAAGTTTGGAAACGGTGAAACACGATATATATATATATATATATATATATATATATATATATATATATATACTAGGACATTTAAGAAATGTTATGTTTGCAATCATAAAGCATACATGATACGTTATAATTTATTACATTTAAAGTTTAAACATTATTATTAAATTGTCCAATGTCAATGCATAAACTATAAGTCTCTAAATTTACATCACATTTACTCATGAATGATCACCGACACATAATGAAATAGCAATATTAGATTATCCAAAATCAGCTTTTATTATGTATCCAAATCTCAAAATCAACCTTTATTATATATATGAGGCTGCAAGTACAATAAAGACTATGAGGCTGCAAGCTAAGTCACCAGGTTCGTGTTCGTGTTTGAGTTTGACGATGTTGAAATTCGAATAAAGTTCGACACCTAAAATTTTGCCGATAAAGTTCGACATATAGAAATTTGAAAAAAATAAAATCATATATATATATATATATAACAATTTTAAGCATGTTGAAAGATAAATATGATGCACATAAATAAATAAGCATGTCAATTTTCAAAGTGCATAATGCACGTTGTAAACATAAATGATAGGATTATTGCTCAAACATTTACATTATTTCCACATTTACATTTCCATCATTTCCACAGAGGTGTTGCCGTAGTATCCCCACTTACTGCAACACAGTCCGCTGGCACAACCACAGTTTTGGGCATAAACAATGTTAACACTCACGATCACCACTAACAGTAGCACCATACTCATCCTCAACACCACATGGCCATGAGGGTAGGCAATCACAGATCTATCAGTACTACCCACCATTGCTAATAAGTGCTCACCACTCCCACATTTGAACTCAAAGGGATGGTTGCTCTATTTATACAGAAATTCTAAAGCTGTGGTCCCCTACCCGTACCAGAAATTCTAAAGACTTTTGTGTCATATTGACGAGACCTCCCATATTCAGTTCCCATTTCCAGTCCGTGACCATTTCCTTGCTTTTAAGGGATGGATATAACAATTTTTTATATTATTTAATTACATTGAGACTAAGGGAGCAGATCATTTAGATTTTTTCAAAATAATAACATTGTATACATAAATTGGTATCCCATCTATATTTCATCTTCTACGTAGTAATAATAAGACGACGAATATTGGATACATTATAATAAATTTTCTAATATTTATTTAATTTTTAATTATAATAATTGGAGCTATTGAAGTGGTGTGGGAATGTTATGTAAATTATAATAATTTGTTTAATATTGTTCTAGTCCATTACTCACAGTGCAGTGGTCATGGGCTGTGGCGGTTGAGTCAGTGCAGTGGAGGGCCGACAGTGTGGAGCTGTCACTCGTGAGCTATAGCACTGAGCACAGTGAGCGCCACCGGTGACTGTTCTCAGTTCTATCGCAGTCGTGAGCACGATGGCCGTGGACTGTGGAGTCTGGACTGAGCACTGAACGACGTCTTGGAGCCTGGAGGAGCAGCCGCAGAGGAGTGTCTCGGCGCCGGGCAGTGAGTAGCAATGAGTGCAAAGTTGTGAGAGCAATCCGAAAATCGGTGAGAGTAGCAGTGAGATGTGACGGCGGTCAATCGAGCTTTTTAGCCTAAAAAGACAAAATTAAACCTTGCCGCCGAACCTATTCAACAATTCCCGATTTTTAAAACGATTTTTTTCGAATTTAAAATTTTTTTTGTTGATGTTCGACGATAATACTCAAGTTCGAGTTCGACTTTAAGTTTGCCGAACTTTTTTGATTATGTTTGGGAGAGCTTAAAGTTCGACGAATTTTGAACTTCATCGATTAAGTTTGCCGAACCCAGTGACTTAGGCTGCAAGTACTATAAAGACAAAAGTCTAATACTCATCATCATAATCCTCATAAAAAATAGAAGCAGAAGCATGCTCAATAGTGGATGGTGGAGCTGAAGAAGATGAGTGGCCAATTCCATTTCTAGGCTACTGGTCCTCAATATTCATGGCAGCAAGAGAGAGCACCAAATCAAGACTTTCTAGATCCACATCCCATTGTTTAGAAGAACCACTGATATATTCTGGAGCCCTACGAGATGCGAGGTCGACGTTGGAGTGCACATAAACAAGATGCTTTTCCTTTTGTGAGCCCAACCTATTGTGCTTCACAGAATGATTAAAACCATAGGTGCTCCAATTCCTTTCTATGGATGAAGAGCTTGCCACTTGTGAAAGGATATGAATGGCAAGGTTTTGCAAATCTAGACTATTTGCTTCATGACAAATCCACCACCTAACTGGATTCATGGTGCTTCTCAATTTGTGTGATGAGGGAATGAGGCGAGAGTATTTTTATAACTTGTGAGAGCCATGTAGAAGCATTCAAAAGATACTTTATTTGCCAAATAAAATAATAGAGACAAAAAAAACGAAAAAAAAAAACAATTAAAAGGTGGAAACGTGGCCGTACGACCTGGAAACTTGTTTCCAGGGTGTTTCCGTATCGTTTCTGCCCAAAACTGACCCCCAGACCTGCATTTCCTACAACATAGCTATAAAATAATAATAATTTTCCTTTCTCTTTTATAAAAATCGAGATTACATAAGACATTATGAAGATTGAACCTAGTTGCATATTTCAACAACTTTTTTACACAGAGGTCCATTAGGCTGACATTTTGAGATAACATTCAACCAACCGATTAGTTCATCCCAACAAGAGCTTCCTAATGATGTCTTCATAATAACTTTGGCTTAACTCACGATCTGCTTGCAAAGAAATGCAATGCATATCATCATCATCCTATAGTAATTTAGTCAGCCATATGCATAAACCTTAAGGGACAAAATATGAAAAAGCAACCAAATTGGGGTTATTGGTAAAAGCATAGTGATAGTGTGCAACCTAAAAGTGGCACAAACACTATATTTGAACTATGACAATCATCCCTTCATAAAATATAAAATAAGGCAAAGAGGATTTGTCTATTGTGTTTCTAACTTCTTTAGGTGTTAGTCTCAAAGAAAATGAAAAAAGATATTATTATCAATTTTATTAGGTCATTGGTGCTCTTTTCATGAAATATCATCAAAAGTTTTACTTTGAGTCATGTAATCCACTGCCTTGTTTTATTTCAACAATACCTATGTTATCATTTCATAGATCGATGGAAGAATTCTTGAATCATTATGAATATGCATTTATGTTGCTTGGTATTCCCTTTTCTTCTCTAATTGGTTAATCTCATTACTATTGTGCTATTTACTTCATGGATTTGTGGAAAACATCTGGAACTATTAGTCATTTAAGCACAGGAAAATTATTGAGGAATAAGATAACATTTTTATATGATATTTGACATTTGTATAAGAGGGTTTTGTGCTGTTTGTTGGCACTGGGCAGGTATTTTATTTTATCTTTATTGTTATTATTTTTTATAATTACTAGTTTTTTAATTTCTTAGCTTGATAAGCAAATTTAAGCATAGTCGTAGCCTGCTTTGTTTTGAAGATTGTAGAAATTTACGAGAGATGTAGTTATTTGGATTGAGCATTATTTTAAGATGCGATAATCTAAAACAATATGCATTATTATAAAATAATCTGGCAAATTACACAGAAAAAAGACTCTCAATATGACAACACATTGTTCAAGGTTTTGTAGTGGTGGTAAAGTCTAGAGGCATTAGTTGAAATAATTTGGAAAGTTACACAGAAACAAAACTCTTAAAATGACAGAACATTGTTTAAAGTTTTGTAGTGGTGCTAAAGTCTAGTGGTGAATAAGTTAGCATTCTTTCTCTAAGAAATATGTCGATGATCTATTAAGAAGTCGTCTCATCAAAGAATGCCAAAATAGCCAAGAGTTGCAATGGAATGTTGGGAACAACATGATAGGTCGAGTACTTGATATATATATACTATGCCCACCGGTTGGACTGGTTTAGGTATTGTTACCCACCAAAAACTGGGTAAAGCCAAGGTTACTTGGGAGCGGGAGCCAGGCGTGACATTTTCAAAGGCTCCCGGTTAGGGAGTTAATTTTTATATAATATATATTTTTATATATTTTGATGCATACATGTCAGCAAAATCATGTAGAATGACGAATTAGATATAAAAAGCATAAAAACACGGATTGAACAATATAACATCAATCATCTAGAAGTTATAATCTTCATCAACCACATCCACAAGTTAGTGACATACAACACACCAAGTCTCATGATTCATTAATCTTAAAGTTTCAAGCTTTCAAAATTCGATATATGAAATTCATTATCATTGATCACTAATGTTGTAACTTGTGCTTGTAACCATTACCATTGTTGTCGCCCGGATTGTATAGGAACCGCGAGAACTGGACAGGGCGGGGGCTGGCACTCTGATCGCCGCCCACTTTGTTTTAACTTTCTCCCAACAACATGATATGGGGGGTAGTCCCTATGGAATAAGGTTAAGGAAAACAAGTTGGGAACCAACTTGTTTGGGAGACACGGATGAGTAGCCTAGCTACTTGGTTAAATTTCAACAAGATTATTGATTTAGATTACATTTTTTAAGTATGAGACCAATGCCTTATGGAGTCACAATTCTTATTTAATGTAAATTAATGCCAAGTAACCTAATGGACACCCGCTACTTAGATGATTGACTAACCTATATGTTGTTCAAATCCTAGAATCTATGTTTGATGCAATGATCTTGATTAGTTTTAGTTATATGCCTAGTCTAAGTAGAACTTCTTCCTTAACTGTTTTGAGACACGGTCTTCAGAGTAGGTTGTTGGATGGAAGCCAACGGGTAGCAGACAAAGGCTTGATTAGCGATATCTCCCCCTGTGTTGCAACCACCCAGTGCTTCCGGCGCTGCAGAGATTGTGGCTTTGACGACTGCAAGGTCATTGTGTTAATCACTAATAAAAGTTGAATCCCTCAAGCTAATTGGAAAAGGGCTGCCCTTGGATTTTATTAACCTAGCTTATGCTAGGAGGTAAATTTCTTAATGCAATCTAGATCCTAAGATGCTTATGCAACGATGATGGGCGAAATCTTCTTGAGTTAAGATTGTTTATGTTATTTAAGTACCTGGTGTGAATTATCTTATTAGCAAGATTAGTTGACAACGATTAGGTAATAATCTTAAAACAAGATAGGTGCTTAAAGATACAAGTGCCAATATTCAAAGATATTCTACAAGATGTTTAGAAGTTAGAACATTTATCTAACTCAACAATGATTACTTGAGATAAGCCAGTGACCAATATTGAAATTCTCACTTAGAATGACAACCAAAGATGCCAAATGCTTAAACAACTGAAACCACCAATGAGATTCAGAGACTTGAGTATGTTAAGTGCTAATTTAACAAATGTTAGTTTCCAAAATCAACAAGAATACTTCAACAATTATTATTTCTAGAACAACAGTAAGAAAATCACTTTACACCCTAAAATTTGCCAAAATTACGAGGTAGAGAATTTCCCAATGTTTAGCCACTGTTGATTTACAATTTTCAGACCTCTTAAGATGTTAAATGTGACTGTTATGACAACATTAAGAAATTTACAACAACAGTGAGGAAAACACCTTAGATCCAATAGATAACAAGCAACTAGCGACCAACAATAACTAGTGAAATGGCCAACAACTTGCCAAGGTGAAATTTGAGTTTTAAGCCACTTTAAGATGAAGTATTCAATGTTAGATCAGATCTGATATATCTTATAACAACAGTAAACAAATCTGTAGATCAACAAGTTAATGATGCTACAACCAATGCCCAATATGCACAAAAATTGGAAAATTTCACCAAAAATTGAAAAAATAATTTTTTTGGCCCTCTTTAAGTGTGTGATTCAGAAAATTGCAGATCTGATTTAATAAATTATGCAAGAAATTCCAGGAAGTGAATTTTTAGATCTAAGGTGTCCAAGTAGCCAAATTTTAGAAAAATTTAGATTTTGCAATTTAAATTGATTTTGACCAATTTGAATGTGATTCTAAGTCTATTATATCATTGTTATAACTGCTGTAATAAAACATAAGCAAAATAAGGGTTTAAAGATCAAACACTAGGCTTGAGTCTTTGAAGATAAACTTCTTTGCAATGAGATCTAGCCCTTGTAGGGCTTATGGCCTTTTTAATGCTTGCAAAATAGGTCCCAAACGCTAGCCTTTTAGGTTTGGTAAAGGCTAGGGCCTTCAGAAAATGAGTTTCTTTCCCGTTTTGAAAATAAGGAACTTGCAAAAATCGCTTGAAAACCCTAGACGTCTAGGGTTTTTGAGGTCTCCAACACCAATTTATTCCTCAATCTTGAAACAAATTTAGAATAGAAAAGCAAATACCCAATATAAAAAAAATAAATTT
This sequence comes from Pinus albicaulis, assembly GCA_034641835.2. Taxonomy (NCBI): domain Eukaryota; kingdom Viridiplantae; phylum Streptophyta; class Pinopsida; order Pinales; family Pinaceae; genus Pinus; species Pinus albicaulis. Next base: position 1,461,213,671 of record CM076578.1, on the reverse strand, counting down.
AAATTTCAAAACCCCAAAACCCCAAATATATACAAAATCTCAAAAAACCCAAAACCCCAAAACCCGAATTGCAAGAATAGTTGACAAGATTATTTACAAAATTTACAAATATACAAGGGTTTTGAAAATTATTTTTTTTCGAGAAAATATTTTTTATGGAATTTTTTCCTTGATAAATGACTGAGGACACTTTAGAAACCCAATGCTCACTATACCCTTAGCAAAGATTTAATCCCCACCATACAAATATTTGGGATCCAAACAAAATTATTCCTGCCCAAGTTTGTGAACTTGGAGACCAAGGACTGAAGTACTTGCAAATACTATGTATTTATCTCAAGACAATCTGTAAATCATATGGTGAATCAAACCACCTAAGATTAGCCCAAAACTATCAATATAATGATTTTATCTCCATCTAATGAAAAACAGATCTAACCATTTATCAACACAACACAGGAAAGTCCGTAGTTAGTACATACCACAAATCAATGAACATGAACACTTTGAATTGCACCCCAAAGTCTTTATTATGATAGAGAAAATAGTTCCCAATGGGACAATAATTTACATGAAAGCTTCAACAACAATTTATCACCCAGACCTCAGATGCCTAAAGATTCAAGTGACTCTCTAATTTATAGATAAATCCTCCAAGTGGAAAAGTAATGACTAGTTTCCTTGATCCTTGTCAAAATAATCTTGGCCATCGAAAAATATTTGATCATCTTTTAATCTTAGTTGTTAAGTTTTTATTTTTGAGGAATTTTCGAATTTGTCATTTAATCCTTTTTTTATTAGCTCAAAATTAATTATTTTGAGGTAATTTCCTCAAAAATTTGACTTTGACTTAACCAACAATGTCCAAGGGTCAAATTTTTTTTGAAATATCCAATATTCCATTGGTGGAAGACGTTCAAAAATTAATTCTTTTAGGACCTGAAAATTTTTCCATTTGGAGAATTGATTTTCTTAAGACATTTTAATTTAACTCTAATTAATTATTTTTCTGGCTTAGGATTTAATTTTATTTTGCCAGGAAAATTAATTAATTGACACATGAGGGGATTTAATGATTTTTCCACCCTTTAATATTTTAATCATGGTGTCTAAGTATGAGGGACTGTTGAAAAGTGTACTAGATCGGTCTTCATGTTGGCTATGTAATTATGTATTTATGAAAAGAAGACAAAGATAATAAAGTGTATTTTTGGTGTACTTGCTTCATGGGTTTCATGAGCAAGATTTTATTAAGTAAATGGACTTCTTCTTGATGTTCATTAGGTTTGAGTTAAGTGTCAAATCTAGTCTAGCTATATGGTCCAGGATCTTGTGAAAGAAGCTCACAACAGTCCTCATTGCAACAATGAAAGAAAAGCCTCAAAATGCAAGAAATGAAGTACCTCATCAATGCCGAGATAAACATTATCTAGTTGGCCTCACTCACAGCTATATGGTCGGCTTGCTCAAGGAGATGTGCCCTATATATATATATATATATACACATATGGTATGTGGTAAAAAAAAGAAAAGAAATTAATGCGGATACCTTTGAGTATACAGTTTGGATATCTTCGGAAGCTTTTGGATAGGTTCCACAGTTCGGATACTTAACACAGTTTGGGTTCTACTTCAGTGCATATGGAGAAAAAGGCGCCATTAAGGTCTGTGATATGATGCGAAGAAGGAAGACTATTTAGCGAACATAAAAGATCTTTAGTATATCTCTGTCTTGGGTCTTAACATATTGGTTAAGTTTTACAGCGTGATAAAGGTCTTTGCAAGGAGTGCAGAGAGAAGACATTGTTACAGTGCAAGATATACATAGTGTAAAAGAAGGCCAGCTCAACCATGACACAGTCATGGTGATGATCAATACAAAGATGATGTTTAGTAGAAGGTTTCGGTGATGGAATATGCTACACGGTGCTACAAAGGAGGATGATTGTGTCTTGGTCTAGGAGAGGCAGTTTAGGTCAAGGTTTTGTCATGGTCACTGTAGTCATCAGGTGAAGAATTGTAAAGTTTTGTAGATGTTCTATGCTAGGAGCAATTTCACTTTTCTCACAGCAATCATACAAGTAGTTAAGCAAAATGCAGATAGAACATATAAGTAGATCTTACAGAAGACAAATCAGAAACAAGAAAAATGTGTGTGTTCGTTTCGGCGGTCAATAGGATGCTTCAACCAGCAAAGTCTCCTTTGGTCAGTCAGCCCAGCATGTGTCACAACAGCCCTCCAATCAGTAGATGAGTCAACTCAAGTCAACTCTACAAAAGTCAACGCTGTCCTGGAAAAGTCAACGCAGGGGCAGCAAGCTAAAAGTCAACGCAGCAGCAAAACGGTCAACCCTTTGACCTCGATTTTTGTGCCAGGTAGTACGGCCTTCAAAAATCGAACCTTCCACAAGTTTTCAGCTTGATTGGACCATGCGTTGACCAAAGTCAACGCTGGTCAAACTTTATGTGAAACCCTAGCAGCAGAAAATCGTACTTCAGCTCAGCCGTACGGTCTGTCCTCTTTCTCCTTCCCACGTGTGGCTGAAATTCGTCCTTCAGGTAGCTCGTACTATTTCAGATGAGAGAGGAAGATGTGAGTTGTGTTGTGATGAAATTCTCTCCAACTTTTCCTGTATTTATATCCATCAATGAGGGTGTGTGACACATCTGTTGGGCATGTGAGCCTACATTACAAAACTGGCCGACCTTGCACATGTGGAAAATAAATTTAAAACATATGTTCTGCTCATCGGATTAAGACATATTAGATATGGATTTTACACCTCTCCGAAAGAGGATTCCAACAAAAATATTAGCTTCTTAATCTGAGCATTACAACATGGAGTTTGGACCTAGTTGTCCAAATTTAACACTCCCTCTCAACTAGGGAGAACTCCATCCATTAGTGCAATCAACATCGTGCGTCATCCCGCCGAAACTTGCTTTGCTGGCTTCTTTATTTCAGAACAGAAGTGGGTCAGTCACAAAGACATCATCCCCCGACTGACATAGTCAGTCCAGAGGTCCCAGACCTCACAAATCTTGATCCCAGATCAAGTGGTTGGACAGTGCCATCCTAGATAGAGAGTACGGCAATCTCTGATGCGTCCATCAGTCTTTGCTAATAGTCTCTAACTTTTCCACACCTCATTGGCCAAATGAGAGGTACTTCCCATGAGCCCCGAACTCAATGGGTAGGATGCATACGGGGCACAGAAAATGAGAGGTGAACCAACTCAAAATCACAACGGTGGGGTCCAAGCACACCACCAAGGTTGGCAAGCCTAGCCTTGTGGTTGCCCATAGCTCCAAGAAGCTCTCCCCAAAGCCCCCCAGAGCTCCCTGAGCTCATCGTCCAACAGGACCCACATCATAGGGTCTTTCCACGACACCAAGACTCTCACGGAAGGTTAGGAACTTGACCTTCCCCAGGGGCTTAGTGAGAATATCCGCGACCTGCTCATCAGTTCCTATATGATCGAGCCTTACGGCGCCTCGCTGTACCATATCCCGGATAAAGTGGTACCGATATCAATATGCTTGGATCGGTCATGGTACACAGGATTCTCAGTCATACGAATCCCACTCTGGTTATCACAGAGTATCACAGTGGTATCTAGCACATGTCCAAACAGCTCACTAAAGAGCTTACGCAACCAAACTGCTTCACAACAGGCCATACTTGCAGCAATGTATTCGGCCTCCGCGGTGCTCAAAGCCATCGACTTCTGCTTCCTGCTCATCCATGAGATCGAAGCAGAACCAAGATTGAAGCAGCATCCAGATGTGCTCTTACGATCCACCACACTGCCAGCCCAATCGGCATCAGTATATCCACGGAGTATCACACTCCCGGCAGTGTATCTCAGCCCATGGTTTATCATGCCCCGAAGATATCTCAGAAGATTCTTGGCACCAACCCAGTGAAAGTGATGAGGCTCAACCATCTGTTGACTCAAAGTGTTCACTGCAAAACATATATCCGGTCGGGGGTTCACTAAGAACATCAAAGCTCCTATGAGTTGACGATACTCAGTAGGATTGGCCAAGATAGGCCCAGCAGCGCTGCCACTCAACTTCTTAAAGTTGAGTTCCATCGGTGTCGACACGGACTTACAATCCACCATCCCAAATCTTTCCAGAGGCTTCACAATATATTTTCCTTGAGAAAGGAAAATCTCTCCAGGTCTCTGCCAGACCTCCAGGCCTAGGAAATAGTGCATCAGTCCTAGGTCTTTCATCTCAAACTCAACAGCAAGCTCCCTCTTACATTGATGAATGAGAGGGTCATCACCTGTCAGGAAAAGGTCGTCCACATACAGCACCAGAATGAGAGGTTTCCCTTCCACAACCTTGAAGTAAAGGTTTGGATCAGCATTGCTTCGAGTGAAGCCCAGCTTCATCAAGTAACTATCCATCCTCTCGTACCAAGCTCTGGGTGCTTGCTTTAACCCATAGAGGGCTTTCTTCAACCTGCAGACATGAGTGTCTCGATCCTGAACTTCAAATCCCAGAGGTTGTTCTACATACACCTATTCCTTTATTGCACCATGCAGAAAAGCGGTCTTGACATCCATCTGATGAAGACTCCATCCTTGCGTAGCAGCAAGGGCTATGATTGATCGAATGGTGGTATATCGTGCCACAGGTGCAAATATGTCATCATAGTCAATTCCTTCCTTTTGAGCGAAGCCACGGGCAACAAACCTTGCCTTAAACTTTTCAGCACTCCCATCAGATCCATGTTTGATCTTGTAGAGCCATTTAGCGGTGACAACAGATTTGTCCTTTGGTCTCGGGACCACATCCCAGACATCATTCTTCATGATAGACTCATATTCTTCATGCATAGCATCTTTCCAGACTTGATGCTTGATGGCTTCCTCAAAAGATCCAGGTTCAGATTGTACAATAGTACTCATTGCAGCTAGATACCCTTGGTATCTACACGGCTTCTTGCTTTCTCGGAATGTCCCCCTTGGGGCAGCATGACCCTCAGCATCTTCGAGGGTGTCCCTGAGCCATGATGGTCTCTTTCCTAGAGAAGGGGAAGGATCAATAGGGTCCATTGGCCCTTCAACATCAGGCATAGTCTCATCCTGGGGTTCTTCCAGATTTCCAGGTCTTTCTTCATGATTTTCTTCGGATCTAGGAAGATCTACTACTTTCTTCAGGGAAGCATCTTCGTCAAAAGTGACATCATGGCTTATCTCTACTTCCCTTTGACCAGGTACATAGACTCTATATGCCTTAGAAGTCTCACCGTAGCCCACAAACATTCCTTTCTTCCCAGTAGCATCCAGCTTACTTCTCTTTTCTTTCGGCACATGAAAATAGACAGGACATCCAAAAATTCTAAAATGTGAGACATCAGGTTTCTTACCAGAGAAAACCTCTTCGGGAGTTTTGGAGTCCAAAGCGGAATGAGGGCATCGGTTTTGAATGTACACAACAGTATTTGTAGCTTCTCCCCACAGAAACTTTGGTAGACCCTGATCACATAGCATGGCACGGGCAGCTTCCACAATAGTCCTATTCTTGCGTTCAGCAACACCATTCTGCTCAGGAGTATATGCAGTGGTAGTCTCCCTCTTAATGCCAGCTTCTCTGCAAAAGTCTTTGAACTCATTTGACTCATATTCAATGCCATTGTCGGTCCTCAAAATCTTGATCTTCTTTCCGGTCATATTTTCCACCAAGGCTTTGAAGGTACGGAACCACATGAAAGCCTCATCCTTCTTCTTCAAGAAGTATATCCAGGTTTTGCGAGAGAAGTCATCATTAAATGTCATATAGTAAGAACATCCCCCCAGGGATGTTACAGGCAACATACCAGAAAGATCAGAATGAACCAGTTGCAATATCTCAGATGTCTTTGTGACACTTGAGGGGAAAGGTCCCCTTGTATGTTTTCCTTTAGCACAGCCCTTACATACACCTTCATGATTATTTCCAAAATCAGGCATCCCTGTCACCACCTTCCTTGCTTCGGGAAGGGCCTTGTAATGAAGGTGTCCAAATCTTCGGTGCCATAGTTCGGTTTGTCGGATAGTATCACAAGTCATAGCTCCCAACGGACTCCCTCCAACCTGGTAGAGTGTACCAACTCTTAAACCAATTGAGATAGCTTCCTTGAAGCTCTTCTTCCACATGAGCACCTTTCCATCAGAGAAAGTTACATTGAATCCTTTGTCTTCCATGGCAGATACAGACACAAGGTTCTTCTTCAATTTAGGTACATAGAGTACATCTTGCAAACGGAGGACTTGTCCTTGGGACAAGTGGAGGGTCACAGTCCCTGTCCCTTTCACAGGATAAGTGGCATTATCCCCAAGGATAATTTCTAGATTAGTATCCCTTTTAACCATGTCAGAAAGTGCTTCCTTGAATCCGGTGATGTGTCTTGAGGCACCACTATCGATTAGCCAGACATCCATAGTGTCGGGCGGAGATGCAGCTGAGAGAGCAGATACCAGAATATACTCATTTCTTTTATCAACAACTTTAGACTCCTCATACCGGGTATTTCTGGACCTCTTAGAAGGTTGATTGTTTCCTCCAAAGTGAGCCTTCCTCTTTCCTTTGGATTTGCCATTTTTTCGATTCCCATTCCTTCGGTTGTTGTTGTTATCGTCACCATCGGGAGAATCCTTCTTGAAGGGGCATTCTCTAGCATAGTGTCCAGGCTTATGGCAGGTGAAACATTTACCCTTCTTCTCTTGAGTCTTTGTCCTTCCTTTGTCCTTAGAACCACCAGAGTTCTTCTTTCGGGAATGAGCACCATAGGCAGCATTTCTTTCATTATCAAATTCCTTCATCCTTGTTTCTTCTTGCATACATCTTGACAGAAGCTCATCAAAGTTAGAAATGGTATTATTGTTGAGAATGGTAGTTGTGAATACTTGCCATTCATATGGAAGTCCTCCAAGTGCGGTGAGAACCATCTCACGATCAGCTATTGTCTCCCCAATAGCTAGCAGATTGTTCCTGGTTTCGGTCAACTTCATAAAGAAAGTTTGAATAGACTCGTCTCGGCCCTTCTTCATATTCTTCAAATTGTTCTTGAGGAATAGCACTTGGTTCACATTGTTTACTTGGAACATAAGTATCAATTTGTCATACATCTCCTTGGATGTGCCTAGTTCAGATATGTAGGCAACCATACTCTTATTTATGGATTCCCTGATCAGCAGCTTTGCTCTGATTTCTCCCTTCTTATACTTGTTTCTAACAGCAGCAGAGGCATTGGATGGAGGTTCTTGAATCTTCCCCGTCACATGATCCAGGAGATCATGATCTTCCAATTTGAGATCCAATATCATCTTCCAGGCATGGAAGTCATCACTTCCAGTCAGCTTGTCATTCTCCTTGAATTCAAGACTAGTGGAACCCATTTCTTCCGGTGATGATTGCTATAGATAGAGTTTGTCTTCACCTCAGCTCCGATACCATGTAAAGTTTTGTAGATGTTCTATGCTAGGAGCAATTTCACTTTTCTCACAACAATCATACAAATAGTTAAGCAAAATGCAGATAGAACATATAAGCAGATCTTACAGAAGACAAATCAGAAACAGGAAAAATGTGTGTGTTCGTTTCGGCGGTCAACAGGATGCTTCAACCAGCAAAGTCTCCTTTGGTCAGTCAGCCCAGCATGTGTCACAACAGCGCTCCAATCAGTAGATGAGTAAACTCAAGTCAACTCTACAAAAGTCAACACTGTCCTGGAAAAGTCAACGCAGGGGCAGCAAGCTAAAAATCAACGCAGTAGCAAAACGGTCAACCCTTTGACCTCGATTTTTGTGCCAGGTAGTACGGCCTTCAAAAATCGAACCTTCCACAAGTTTTCAGGTTGATTGGACCATGCGTTGACCAAAGTCAACGCTGGTCAAACTTTCTACGAAACCCTAGCAGCAGAAAGTCGTACTTCAGCTCAGCCGTACGGTCTGTCCTCTTCGTTCTTCACACGTGTGGCTGAAACTCGTCCTTCAGGTAGCTCGTACTATTTGATGAGAGAGGAAGATGTGAGTTGTGTTGATGATGAAAATGCTCTCCAACTTTTCCTGTATTTATATCCATCATTGGGGCGTGTGACACATCTGTTGGGCATGTGAGCCTACATTACAAAACTGACCGACCTTGCACATGTGGAAAATAAATTCAAAATATATTTTCTGCTCATCGGATTAAGACATATTATATATGGATTTTACACCTCTCCGAAAGAGGATTCCAACAAAAATATTAGCTTCTTAATCTGAGCATTACAGCATGGAGTTTGGACCTAGTTGTCCAAATTTAACAAGAATCTATAAGAAGAGATTTGTGGGTTTTAGCCCTGGCTTAGATCCTAACTATTGTGTCACTGATGTTATTGTTTTTGATGGTTGTTTGATGTTTTAAACGTAATCATAATAATGAACGAAGATGATAAGTAAAGAAGTAACTCAAACAACTATCATGTATGAGAATTTTCATTAACTCTTGCCCTACCTAATTTTCAACAGGGACCATGCATTAAAATATTTTTTACTAAGATTTACAATATCAACCCTCAAAGGAGGAATACTCGTTCGACTTAAACCCTCAAAATACATACCCAATCTGCAACACAACATGATCTAGTAGATCAGGTGATTTGTAAGAAAATAATTTAGCCAACTAGCTTAAATTATTTCCAAATCACTTTTACATC